>KZ807450.1:30030-46827 GCA_000696205.2 Oncopeltus fasciatus
CGTGAAGAATATTTTTTTTTTGTTGCGTGTTAGCCTTCCATTCAACCACTTAGGGTCATGGAGGAAGGGGCTATCTACAGGTTGCCACCCTATTTTAAACACCCATGGCTCAGGACAAGCTTCTATATTATAAATAAAAGATTGACCTGGGCGGGATTTGAACCCGCGGCGTCAGGAATGTGAGACCCGTACGGATCCCCTCAGCTAGCCCGGCGCCCCCTGCACAACCTTATTACGACCAATCTGGACATACGGGGTAGAAATCTGGGGTGCCGCCAAGCCTTCCAGCACCCAAAGAATCCAGTCCTTTCAATCCAAAACCCTCAGAATAATCGCAAATGCTCCCTATTATGTATCCAATTCCTCTATTCACCACGGTTTTAATGTTCCTTTTGTTCAGGACCTAATTTCTTCCCGCTTCAGCCTTTTCCACAGTAAACTGCCATTCCATTCTAATCCACTGGCACTGACTTTTCTTCCAACTCCATCCCCTACAACCCTCTCCATCGGTTCAAACGAAGATGGCCTCGCGACCTCCTGGGGACATAGCCTGTAAATAATTGAGTGCTGAGCCATTTTAGAGTGCTGTAACTGGTCACCTCCTCTCCTCATGTGACTTTCATTAATGTCATTTTTTTTATTCATTGTTATCAAATTACAAAATGTTTTTATTAATTTGTATAAATGTATGTTTATGAATGTAATATATAAATAAAGGTTATTAAAAAAAAGTAGTGCAAGGGAACAGAATAAAAAATCTAACTGTCCCAGCCAGGACTTGAACCTGGGAGTCCTGGCAGGGACAGTCAGATTTTTTATTCTGTTCCTTTGCTCTAAAAATTGTTAAAATTAACGTGGGATAAAACACCACCATAAAATTAGTATTTATAAATCACTAATAATTATTCATTTAAACATTAGGCCACTGTCATTGACTCAACTTTTCATCAAGTTTGTCAAAGTAAATCCCGGATCCCTCACTCTAGGCGCTCTAGTCGCAAGTGTGATCAGCTGGAGGTTGTATTGCTCATCCTGAGGACTGTATCCTGCTGGGGTTGCCCTAGGCATGGGATTATCGACAGCCCACCGAATAGATGTGATTTGACAGTCAACACACCGATGAAACATCCGCTTCAGTCGGTGGCTTTGTACGCAATGTGTTCACGCAATGGTCAACGCTATTTAAATACAATTATTTGCCAAAAATTTCCGTATGAATGCGATAGAGAATAAGCAGTTCTAATAGCATGGTATTAATATTATTTTAAAAAGTAAGATAATTCGTACTTTGAAGATATGTACTCACTAGGACTTGTACAGGTAATCAATATGTGTAATTATTATAAATTGAATTTTAAAGCATAAGCCGATTATGAAATGGAGATATTACTCCTGTCTATTATATCACTGACAGAGGATCTTGACTTGAATATAATACAGAATCTGCTTTTCACATTGATTGATTGGGAGATGTGTAATGCAGCAACGTTTACTGCATCGCTGAAATTATGTCTGTAGTTCAGCAACGAGGATTATCCTCCATCTCAGAAAATATTTCTATTGAGCAAGGAAATTTTCTGATTGGTCCATCTACATGTATGGGTCGATCTTTTTTATTGTTATTTTTTTTTCATTTTTCCTGCCATAGTGACTTCAAAATGTGACAGGAACAAGAAATTATATATTTCGATGAAACAATAATAATCTGCATATAGGCATCATCTTTGTTGACACCAGACAGCATTGTTAAAAACATTGAGAAAACAGAAAAGCGCCTACTGGAAGCACAGGAGTCTAAGTACATCTTTTTTCTCATCGATTAAATATAATTTTAACTATTTTACCCATCATTATATATAATTTTGGACAATGTTCAAGTATTTACATTGAAAACAGTTGAAGCTTATGATACATTTCGGATAACTAGTTATCTTAGAGAAATTTTTATCGATGTACAATTGTCAGAAAAAGGAATGATAGCTCGGGATTCACAATAAAAGTAGATAAACTCATTCAAGATATATTTCATGAAGATATTTCCCACCAACTACTAGCTTAATGAGATCCTATGATTTCCCACCGGAGATACCTCGTAAAAATAACACATTATAATTCTCAGGCTTGTTAACATCATGGTAATATCTTGAAAAGAAGTAGGATATAAAACAGCAATAAACTCTCCTTCTTACTTTATGTCCAATTCTCTTTTAAATGTCTTGATGAAATATTCGCATTTTAATTGAATTTTAAATTTGAATGTCAACTTCTGGTCATTAACGCCAGGGAGATGTTTTAAAGAAGCGGAAAGAGACTGAGGCTTTATAACATTTTATCGAGCCAAAAACATCCCTTAAATCATATTAAGGAAGCTTTATTTTAAATTCTACGAAAAAAGTCTAAAAGTAAGATGTTAAAGAAAGTGAGCTCGTCTGTCTTTTCAAATTCAAAAACAGCTGGTATATAGCCAGTATATATATATATATATATATAAATGAGCTCCTTAGTCCGAGTGCGAGGGTAGATTTAGAGGGTGAATTGATAATAATTAATAAAACTCATAAATACTTCTTTGGACTTGACAACGACATAAAAGATGTTTTTCTCGAGCTTTTGTACATGAAGTGGATGACTTCTTAAGGGCTGAAGTAGAAAAAGGATTGATAATTCTACCTCCGGGCCTGAAGAAGTCCAAACATGGTTTGTGAAAGCTCGACAAAAAGGAACTTTCCTACTTAGTAAAACCCAGAAGAAGTGTTTATGAATATTTCTGGTGACCGTGGAAGCCTACTTAAGTAATAATGAATAAATCTTTGATTGAAGTTTAGAAACACAGACTGGTTCAAGAGTACGGCCAATAAATAATNGTGTGTATATAAATAAATAAATTTAACTGGGTTCTCTTGTTACAGAAGATCACGGGGCCATCTCCGTTTAAGTAGCCTTGTAAGACTATCGGGATGGGTTTGGGAGGATAGTTGTTTGGCTAAGGGATTAAAATGTTGTATGGAAATTGGAGAAATGATTGAGAATTAAGTCTTTGACAAGGTCGATTTTTAGGTCATTGTGCAGGGTAGAGTTGGATACTTAGAAGGGAGCATTAACAATGGTTCAGGAAGGATTGGATGCGTTGTATGTTGGAAGGTTTAGCGGTACCCCAGAGTTCTATACAGTATGTCCAAATAGGTTCAAGAATAGTTTTGTATATTGTTAATTTGTTATGTACTGATAATTTCGATGTTCGTCCGAGTTGTCTGTCTAATAGTCCGTATCGTCTGTTTAGGTCTTGTCTCTTTTGCCTTATATGGAACCCCATAATCACTATATTTATTGAATATAGTTAATTTTATTACCTGCTTGATGAATTGCCTCAAATATGTATGAAATACTACATTTTCAGTAGGAAGAAAAAGTGATAGCTCTCTCTTTCTCTCTCTCTCAGAACTAGCCCCCAGAAAATAATAACAGAGAAAATATAAGAAACCGAACTGGACTCCAGATATTTATTGCAGCTGTTATTCCAGAGATAAATGGCCATTGCGAAAATTGATTTTCCGTCGGGAAACACCGCCCCCCCCCCACCTCTTCTACAGATTTTTTCCCTATCTCCTTGTTTTCTCAGTTCCTTGCTTTACACTAACTTACCTTTATTTGTAGCAGTTCTAGAGATTTTTTTTCCACCCTCTCATGTAAGTTTTTATTTTTATCTTCATTAATCAATGTCAAACGTAAAATTTTCTGTACGAGAAACGATTAAAATTTGAGTTTCTCATGTTAATTACAATATTTTGTTTTAAAAAAAAATAACTGAAATTATTTTTAAAAAATATCCCCTTCAAAATAATGAATAGAACTGGAACAAAAACTCAGACTTGCTACAATAAAGTTCAATAAAAAAATGCATTTTTCCTATAAAGTTCCCTTTAATTTACACATTGAATTTAAAGGAATTGGATCAGAGAAAAACGACCAGCAATGAGTCTAGATTATGTCTGGTAATTGATTATTGTGTAAGCTTATTTTCTTTTTTTCATGCAGTTCAAAACTGTGTTCACAAATATCCGTTTTTTCCCAAATTAAAATATAACGTTTTCATGATTTTACGAAATAAAATGTAATGTAAAGGGTTATTATTATTTCTACCACCAATGAATATAGAACTCTCATACCTTATATTCTCCGTCTTCATTGGTTTCTGTAGAGAAAAAGAAAAACACAGTTGAATACGGACCGTGACAGTGATCGTATGCATTCGGCCAGAAGATGAACAGTGTCCGAAAGCGCTCGCCAACGGGAGAGGATGTACAGAAACCAATGAAGACGGAGAATATAAGGTATGAGAGTAAAATGTAATGCTTTAATAGGAGTAAATATTACTTCTTATAGATAGGCACAAATATCAAATTTTTTTTTATTTTTTCTTTATAAATAAAGCAAATGTCTTGATACAAATCGATAATGAAAATACTCATTAAAAGTGAAAGATACAATGGTTGGATATGGAGTTGATAATTATAAAAGAAAAACTATATATATATATTATTTATTTATATATTATATAGTGTATCAGTACTCTCTAGCGTCCGAAATAAGTGAAATAAATAATTAAATTCGATATTTAACGTCTTTTTACAAACAGTTAGATGAATTCTTTCGAGGTTAAAATCGGTAGAGGAAGAGAATGGGTTTTTAAGGGGACAAAAATTTAAAATCCTCATATCTTCGTTATTTATTTTATTTATTATTAGCTTTAAAAAAATCTGACAAAATATAAATTTGAAGAAACATAGCATGCGTAATATTTAGTTTAGAGCGATAAAATTCAATAAACATTTTTTTTATTGATAAAATAAGTATGTAGGAGTAACACAGTGACATAAAATGAGTGTGGGATTTTGCTTATAATTAAAAAGCAAATTAAATGGTTATTAAAAATATCTAATCACTTGAAAGAGTGATTTACATGATTTGGTATGTTCCCCTATAAATACTGATTGAGTGCGATGCTTTGAAGCAATGCTTTGCTTATGAATTTCCTGTGTGATGGAAGTATGTTATTGCCTATAATGAAAGCCGATAAGTAAGCATAGTTACTTCCTATCCTGTCTCCAAAACCTGGTTGGGAATAGTATAGTCGTCTTACCCCCTTTCTTCTAGGTTCCATGAGCCAGGCAATCTTATAATCATGGAGTATGTGTAGGGGGGTGGGGAGGGGAGTAAGAGGCTTGCGGTCAGCTCGGAGTTTGGCCCCGAAGTTTCAGGTGGTTGTTTTCCGTCCGCATGTGTTCAAGCATTCAGTTTTGTCGATATCCATTTTCCCTAGGTGACACCGTGTTTCATGTGCTAGTTTTTTTAAAAGATTATTGAACTTTTTTTTTAATCAACTTTTAGAAGAACTAAGAATACTGCCCTTTTACATGGATCACTCTTTTATTAGAAATAACTAGAAATCTGGAAATTAGTTTCTGTCTTTCGACATCGGTTGATAACTTTTCTTAGACGAAATGCCGAGCGAGAGCAAGGGGGCCTACCAAATAAACATAATAATAATAATAATAATTTAATTATGTTAAATTATTTGTACATTTAAAAAGTAAATCGCTAATGTTCCCTAGAGAGTTTATGATAAAGATGGGAAGTTTCACTTTCTCAGGCGCATAACAGAGCCTGAAAAAGTACACAGACTACCTTCGACATGAACATAGCAGACCCCTTTCGAAAGCGCCCGCCTTTAGTACGTGTAAGACAGTCAAAGAAGGATTCCTATTGTGTCCCACTTCGGCAGCCATTAGTGTGGGGCTGTCGGTGGGACTTAGGGAACGCCGGGTCAGACCATGAGTACATTAGCTATAGTGCCAGTCTCCTTCACCTCACAGACAGTGATAGTCAACCTCTGTCTCAAGGCACATTCTATCTCCGGCTACAATAAGGTGTTCATTGCCTGGGAATATTAACCTGTAAGTGAATGCCACCATTCATGAGGGACTGCGTAATTGAGTTAATTGTTTTTCTTTACTCATTGTCTGGGAATGAGCAACCGGTATTCCATTTCGGTTAGTAGTGTAGTGTTACTGAGCTAAAGAAATGGAAGGTTCTTTTGAACTGTACTGAGCACTAGTTTCTCTAGTTCGAATGCTACATAGAGGGCGCACAAGAGGTGTGTACATCACCGATGGTGTCCTGCAAGAAAGTTTTGTCAAGACAACCTCGCCTAGATAAACATTCCCTCTTAATTGAAAAAAAATAAATAAATAAATGAAATACAGTACTTTGATAATCGTTTAATCAGCTTCACTCATGAGGAAGAGGGGGGGGGGATTTGAGGGAGACCAAAATTAAAAAACTTAATATCTTTATTATTATTAGCAAAACGAAAAAAATATCGAACAGTTAAGATTGTAACGAAAATTAGTAATCGTATTATCTTTTTTGGTTTTTAAATTTCAAAAAGGTTTATAGAATATAGTAGATGATGAAAAATATTTTGCAGTAATTATGTTCAGAAATTCAGGAATGTAACTCCGGAAATTCAGGAATGGGTGAGCATCTCCCCCCCCCCCCCTACCACCTCCCCAATCTTCCCTTCTGTCCAGTCTAGAGCGAAGCTTAGTGGTTATATTTCTCACGCTCATTGTTCTTACCGGTTTATATACTAATTTTCTTTATTCACTGTTATTCATATCAATCTCTTTATACAGAAACATTGGAAATCTGCTTAGCTCCTGTGTGGTGCATATCTGCAATGGCTATCCTGTAAACTAATGAATGGTTTGTCTCGTGTAGGGTGAGAGTTTGAGCAAATATAATTCTACTATGAAGATTCTAATTATATTTGATTCGTGGTGAACTTACTACTTATTATTCAAATTTTAACCGGAAAGTACAAAATTAAAAAAATAAATAAAAATATTTGCATTTTAAATTTTGTGTGCCCCTGTCACAGTAATTTAATCTGAGCCAGATCAGGACAAGCTCGAGGTGTTATTAGAGATTAAAATCCTAACGAATCGAATTGACTTAACTCTATAGAATATAGGAAGTTTATATATTATTATTGAGGATGTCTATAGCTTATACACGATGCACATATTAAGGAAAACATGAATGAACTAGAAGAGTTGCACGTCTGCCTCTCTACTCCCACTCCGTAGGCTTGCAGGCACTTTCAAAGGCTTCCCCATTCATTGTTTTAATCTGTGAAGAGGACGGTAGTTTAAGAAGGCACTCGACTCCTGCGACAAAGGTCCCAGAGCTTGTGAGCCACCTCCGGCTCCCAGCATGATGTCAGTCATTCACACATACATGTCCTTCTTCAAACGACCCCTCATCTCCAATACCGAGGTGTGTATCCTTAGTGGGAGTGGCATGCCACGTGCTGCCCTGCTGTTACGATGAAACAGCGATGAGAAGGACGCTATTCATTCGAACAAGGATTAAGGATCTTAATATCTCCCAGATGTCGAAAATGAATCAAAGAGTGGGGGGGGGGGGTAGAAGAAGAAGACCAGGGGGAAAGAGAATTCCCTCATTTATTTATCGAAAGACACAGAAAAGATGAAGAGGAATGGGGCGAGACGGTGCATTCCCTTCCGGTGGCAGCAATAAACCCCTTTCAGCCATTCTTGTATTTTATTGTTTTCCCTTCCGTCCTTAGTGCCTCCGTAAAAATCTTAGTGGCTTTTCATCCAGTCGTTCCCCCAACGAGCAACTTACGAGTCTCGGACTTTTCTTTAAGAGATTG
Organism: Oncopeltus fasciatus; assembly: GCA_000696205.2. Lineage (NCBI taxonomy): Eukaryota > Metazoa > Arthropoda > Insecta > Hemiptera > Lygaeidae > Oncopeltus > Oncopeltus fasciatus. The sequence goes on from KZ807450.1 coordinate 37,769, forward strand.
CCCTATCTTTCATTTGGAAAGTTTAATTTGACTCCTTTCCCTTAAGGGATGTAAAAGTGAGGGAATATAAAAGAACATCACTTGTAAACTAAATACATATTACATGTTTTATTAAGGATATGCAGATATAAAAGTAAATTTTTAAATTTATTTAGTAAACTAGAAGGAACAACGTTATGAACGTTGGGATGTTACAGCTCACAAAGTCTAGCTCTAGAAAGATCGTAAACTAAACTAAAAAGTGGCCGTTTGAACACTAGTTATATTTTTTAGATTTCTTCTCTGTTATGTAATTTTTTCTGTAGTTACTTAGCGTTGTAACACTATGAAACATAAAAGTTAGAAAACATTTTATATTGCCGTGTTAATATTTCTAAAAATCTACAAAGAAATTAAAAATATGAATAAATGATTTTTAAATTTGGATTTTCTGTAAGCCCACCTCCAAATTTATTTTTTCTATTACAAAAATACACCATTTTATTCGGGTTGTTTCATTCCGAAATAATTTCCTTACGAACATTTAATATTAATAAAGTTTTTATATTTAGGTGTTTAATCACCGCTCGACTTTGCTATCTAATCGCAAGTTTGATGAATATGACAATACTTTGCCTTATTGAATAAAAATGTATTGAAATTTTAACAAATATTCTTATACGTATGCCATTATTACACGTGAAGCTCAATTGTAATATTAAATTTGATAATGTGCATATATTTTGAATTGGCATGTAGGCGTGTCATTCTCTTTTTTAGGTGATAATAAGTCTCATAACTTACTAAGCTTTCAATTCCGGAAATGGATTCCACAGCTGTTTAAAGCTCATAACATGAATTACATATCTTTTGTTCATTTTCCTGAGAATATATTAATGTAATTGATAGCCTATTCTAGTTAAAACTAGATGAATTTAGCTTATTTAAAGAATGTTAATTTTGGGGAACAGTTGTTTCTAAGTTCCAAATAAATGATATATTCCAGCAATAACTTTTCTCTAAATGGTCTAATTCTTAAAAAATAATTACTTAATACATTTACTCATTCAACTGATGGTCGCACTACTTATGGAAAAATATTGACTTTCAAAAAATTACTAATATTATTTAAAAAAAGGAGAAAAACATGCGTTTATAATGTATTTATTCGAGACTAAAAGCATATCATAAAAAGTGTATGGTCAACAAACTTTTCCAGTAATTTCATATTAAAAATGGTGCTTAATAAGGACTGGGTATTTCCAGGTGCGCATCAGGAATTTTCAAGCTCATTAGAAACGGAAACAGAATTTCAAAACATTTGACTATTATTGATTCAGAAACATTCTTGTGGTTATTAAAACTGTCTGAGCAAAGAAATTTGTAAAGAGGCAAGATCTGACCTATTGAGTTTTAGAATGAATTTAAAATGGCTCTTAAGTGATAAAAAGCTTTGGAGTTAAAAAGTAGTATATTAAAGAAAAGACCGGGAGACGCTATTTTTATGAAGGGCAATTCACATTGGCATTGAAGGCTGTTAATATTTATTCTATTAAAACTTATAAAGAGGCACGAAGTTTCTGTGCTTTAAATGCTAATAAATTTACAAATAATCGTAAAGTTGTTATAATTATTATGCATTTGCATTGTATGTATTTAAATTAAATTTAATACCAAACTAACATAGCGAAAGGGTTATTATTATTTCTACCACCAATGAATATAGAACTCTCATACCTTATATTCTCCGTCTTCCTTGGTTTCTGAACATCTCCCGTTGGCGAGCGCTTTCGGACACTGTCCATCTTCTGGCCGAATACGTACGTTCACTGTCACGGTCCGTATTCAACTGTGTTTTTTTCTGTGTGTTAGTTGTGTCAGGTAGCTGTAGGGGTCACTTTTGTCGGTGGTCAGGTATGTTGCATGTGCGAGTTGAGGGTCATCGTCCATTATTCCAGGTATAAGTTGAGGTAGGGATTAGTTGTAATCCCCTTTGTTGAGGTGTCCTAAGTGTTTCGAAAGTTTTTTGTAAATGTGTTTGTTTGCCTATGGATTATGCTGTCTTCTGTCTTTTTGCGTTGTCGTTGGTTTGTGCGTCGTCTGTTCGTTTGCGTTTGTGTGTTCGTTTTAGTAATAATAGCGGTCTAAATATTGTGTCCGATTGTGTGTTAAGTTGTTCGTTAATTATGTTCTTGTCCGCTGTCCTTGTCTTGTAGATTTCCATATTTTCTAATATGTCCATCTTCCGTCCCTTCTGTTGTTTGTGTAGCAATGTCATTGTTGTTTTTATGTCGGTGAGGTCGTGGCCGTTGTCTTGTAGGTGGTTTGCGTAGTTGGAGTCCCGTTTTTGTCGTTTGTATGCTCGTGCGTGTTCGTCAAATCTCGTTTTTAGTTTTCGTCCTGTTTGTCCTATGTATGTCTGGTTGCATGTGCACGTTAGTTTGTATACTCCGCTGGAGTTGAATGTTTCAGTCTTTATATTGTTCGTGTGTAGGTTGCGTTTTAGTGTATTGTCTGTTTTTAATGCTGTGAGTATACCTTCTTTTCTAAATAGGTTTGTAAGTTTGTAAGTTTCAGTGCCTGTGTATGTTATTGTGTATCTATGATTTGCCTGTTCTTCTTGTTGTCTGTTCGTGTGTGTTTTGTTGTTGTATTTCGTAAGTAGTTTGTCTATAGTGGTTTGTTTGTATCCGTTGTTGTGCGCAATTGTGTATATCGTCTGTAGTTCTTTGTCATAGTTTTCTTTTGTGAGTGGGATTGTCTTCATTCGTCGTATTAAATGTCTGAATGCTGCGAGTTTGTGTTGTGTGGGGTGGTTTGATGTTGCGTGTATGGTAGTGTCAGTCGCTGTCGGTTTTCTGTATATTCCGTAGGTTAGCTTATCGTCCGTCCTTGTAATAGTTATGTCGAGGTAGTTGATTGTTTTGTTGTTTTCTTTCTCCATTGTGTATGTGATGTTGGGATGTAAGTTGTTTAGGTCTGTTAATATGTCTTCTCCATTATCTTGTGAAAGTATGCAAAGTATGTCATCTACGTACCTGTAGTAGTGTTTTATGTTGTATCTTTCTATAAGGTTCTTAATGTGTGTGTCTTCTATGTGTTGTATAAAAGTCTCCATTAGTACAGAGGAAGTTGGGTTTCCCATTCCTAATCCGTCTGCTGGTCTGTAAAGTTTGTTGTCGAATAAGAAGTAGTTCTGTTTCAGTATTGTTGAGGTTATGTCAGTCAGTTCTTCTATGAATTGTTCATCGTAAAGGTCCGTTAGTCCGTTTTTTAGTATGTCTATGGTTTCTGTTATTGGTATGGAAGGGTATAAGTCTTTTATATCATATGATATAAGTCTTGTCTGTTCTGTGATTGTAATGTCTTGTAGTTTAGTGATCAGGTCTGTCGTGTTCTTTATTGTGTATGTAACACACAGAAAAACACAGTTGAATACGGACCGTGACAGTGAACGTACGTATTCGGCCAGAAGATGGACAGTGTCCGAAAGCGCTCGCCAACGGGAGATGTTCAGAAACCAAGGAAGACGGAGAATATAAGGTATGAGAGTAACATAGCGAAGTTGACATAATTCAATATATATACGCATTAAAATAGGTTTTTAATTTAAAGGATTTATTCTTTTTTGCATAAGATAAGCAGTATTTGCGCAAAACTGAAGAAGATATAGCATTTTTAAATGAAACGTGTAGTTGAAAATTTTTAGAGAACTCTATCAAGCAATATTGACAATTTCATGGGTTGCAATCATTTGGGCAGTCGAAATATAACCATCAGTGAAAGAATGAAATCATAAGACACTAGTCAATGTAGCGCTAAATCATAGTATTTTTGGGAGCCCTTTGAAAGTTGATTCTGGGTGGACATCACCACTCCTCTAAGATTTTTGAAGTTTACCATTCTGGTTATCCGCCATTCTTTATTGGTACAATTGTTTCAGAATGTTCTCTGAAGGCCTGTCGGATGGGGTCAGCCGGCCGCGATTTAATAAGTAACCCCAGTTGTCGGATGTCAGCGGGGAGCTGACTTCATGTTTTTATGTATGGCCCGAGGCAGGACGAAGGAGGTTTCGGCCCTGCTCTGTTTTCCATTTAAATAGGATTTTTCAGAGGAAAGAGGCTGGAACTCTGGAAGGGAGCGGGGGGAGGGGGGAATCAGAGAGGAGGCGCCATTTCCGAGGTCAATTTTCAATCGTACCTTTGCCCTTCTTTATGGGGTGGGAGGGGATGGGCTAACCGACCCGGGCTAAGTGAACACTTAGAGAAATAAGAGCTCTTTGGAAATGCAAATATGCCCATTACGACATGCCTCTATAACCTCTTCAGCCTTCTCCTGCTGCAAAAACTTTTCAGAACAACTAAATTGTTACAATAAAAAAATTTTTTTTTAAATATTAATTCAAAAATCAGTCATGTCCGTCAGTTTACTGTACCTTTAGCAATTGATACCAGAAGTTCTTTTTGAACAGAAGAGGCTTTTGACAAAACTTCGATTTTTATTTATTTCCCATTTACAGTACGAACTTTTAATTGTCCTCATGTAGTTGTGGGTCCCCTCCACTCAACATGGTTTAACATTGACTACTGGGGCGCTAAGCTAGCTCAGGGGATCCGTTCGGATCTCGCAATCCTGGTGCTGCGGGTTCAAATCCCGCCCAGGTCAATCTTTTATTTATAAATAGAAATAGCTTGTCCTGAGCCATGGGTGTTTAGAATGGGGTGGCAACCCCAGAGATAGCCCCTCCCTCCAATGACCCTAAGTGGTTGCAAGGGAGGCTAACAGCAAAAAAAAAGGAAAATGCTTTCTGAAATTAATCCCTGGTGACGGACGGATTTGCACGCAAGTTGATGGTTGATGAGCTGATGGTAGATGAGCTGATGGTAGATGAGCTGATGGTAGATGTGCTGATGGCAGGTGAGGAACAGTCGCGGAGACTGTGAGGATGCGGCGGCCCGCTGAGGATGGGTAGAGCGGCCGTCTGCTGGGCATTCCTTCTGCTGCAGCTCCTCGTCGCCGGCCCCGACGCCCGCATCCGCCACCACCGCCACCGCCTCGCCGCCCTCCTGCAGGAGCAGCTCACCGACCAGCTGGCCGAGGGGCGGCTCTCCTGGCCGGTGAAGCGCGAGGCGGTGGTCGAAGGGGACCTCGTCCTGGGCGGCCTCATGATGGTACACGAGAGGGAGGACACTCGGATCTGTGGGAAGGTGATGCCCCAGGGCGGGATTCAGGCAGTCGAAGCCATGCTCTACACTCTCGACGTGGTCAACTCCAGGAAGCTGCCTTTCAAGATCGGCGCGCACATACTTGACGACTGCGACAGGGACACCTACGGCCTAGAGATGGCTGTCGACTTCATCAAAGGTCAGTAGTTTTGGCATAATTTATGATCATCGTAATATTTGTAGATGTGTTGGGATTTGTTTATTTTATTGATTATTGCAGATAGAAACTATAGATAGCTAAGATATCCAGTCTATCTCGGAATGTTTAATTCCTTCTTCAGGATTTATAACCATAACAAAATTTAACAGTAAGCATAAAGTCAGTCATTTATGGAAAAAAATTATAAAACTATTGATCAAATATTATTTTTTAAATGTAGCTACTATTATATTTAGAATCAAGTTAAATGATAAATTTAGTTGTTTATCACATTCTGTTACTTAACATCTTGTAATTTGATGTTTTCGGGCTCTGATGAAGAAGAAATTCAGTTTTCTGTTACTATCAGAATATTTTTCTAATAGATTTTTTCTTGGATGATTAATATTCTACATTTTACTCAAATTTTATTCTTTTGAATTAATAATACTTTTCACTGAACCAAGCGAGTTAAGACTCTCTCTTGCTATTAGTTTTGAGTGGATTTATTGTGTTTTTCTCGTAAATTTAAACTGTTTTTCTTAAAAAAAAAAAAAAAATTTAGAACGCATAATCGTTAAGTAGTTACTAAATTATGATCATAATTAAAATGATTAGATGAAGTATTATTTTTTAGTGGTATTTAATCCCACGTAAATTTTAACAATTTTTAGTGCAAGGAGAAAGAATAAAAAATATTTATTCCCCCAGCCAGGACAGTTAGGTTTTTTTATTCTGTTACCTTGCACTAAAAATTGATTAGATGAAGGATTTCGCCAAGATGTAAAATATATACGACAAATAATAATTGGGTATCATATATATGAATTCTAACATTTCGGCTTACATCATAAACCAATATCCAGTATATATTAATGAGCAGTAGACTATCCGTGAAAGATTGTGTGTCAGATGAAACACCAGGAAAAAGATGAACCGAACTTTTTTGTTCTTTTGCCNCCCCCCCTGAAAAATTCAAATCCCCACTCCTGACAATTAATCTTCCCCCCGGGAGGAATTTGTTCAAGGTGATGATTAAATCCGCTCCTCGACTGTCTTGCATAAATGACTAACCTCTACCCAGATTAACGAATCGTTATTTAAACATCTGGTGCGTGTACCATTCTATTGAATTTCTTCTTTCCAGAGATTTCTTTACTTAAGTCTCTACTCATTAAATTAAAGTGATGTATTAACTTTTATCTTCTACATTCTAAAATTGTTGTTTCAAGAAAAATAAATGACAGAGTAAAAAACTTCTTATTAAATAAGGGTCGGAAGAAATAAAATCTCAAAAAAAAAAAAAGCTAACGTTATCAATTAATCCATTAATTTAGGTTATTTTTCTTATATTTATGTTGTTATAGTAGTCGAAAAAATCCTGATTCCTGTCTTCTATTAACAAATTTATAGTAAATATATTAAAGGGTATTTATAGGGCTTAATAACCTAGAAGTTGATCGCCCTTCATTATGAACCTATCTATCTATCAAACTCAACATGGTATTGCATGTTGAGTTGACGACTGTGACTGCGATTACTTGAGCAAGAAGCAGCAGGATTGGGTCATATTGGATTACATATGGTAAAACCCACTGCATATGTAAAGCAGAAGATACTATTAACAAAATTACTCCGCTCGTTCGAATGATACGAGCCCTTTGCCTACAGTGTTACGTAAAAAGCATTTTAAAGACACTAAAGTTCCTAAACTGAGTCTAAAGTCTAAGACTGCAAAAATATTAAAGAAATGAAATTTATTAACAAGAATTGTTTTTGTTTTTTCAACAATTTTTAGTGCAAGAGAACAGAATAAAAAATCTAACTGACCCAGCCAGGACTCGAACCTGGATCTCCTGCTATCCGGGCCGGTGCATTTTTCACTTATGCTACCGGGACAAGTCTGATAAGTTATTAAATTTTCAGCACTAGGGTCGTGAGTCTAACCTCCGAGGCCGACGAATATATCGTCTTATGCTCGGAGGAGCTAACATTGTCAAGCTGTTTAAATGACTCCCGTTATTTATAAGTCGAACAAAAACAAAGTTTTTGTTTTTTTGTCCTTTCACTTATTATCAAAGAATAACATAGATAATAAGAAAAAATTTAAAATACAACAGATGTTCACGTAGGCTTCGGCGGTCGTCAGATGTATTTACCGTTTCTTCTTCCGGGTTGGACCGGAGACGCTTCAATACTGGCCCGGGAAAGACACTACTATCGGCGAACCATCAGAGAAGCCGTCGAAATAACGAAGAATCCGAAAAATATCAATAGGGAAGACGGATACAGACTCAGCAAGAAGTGAAAACCAGCGCTAATTGACGAGAGGACCCAGCCAATCAGTGACCAGCTACCTGACTACTCCAGAGACCAGCCGCCAGAACACAGTATCAACCAATGGGAAGGCAGACTTCGCCCAAGGACCAGACCGCGCAGGGATTATACACCACCTGGTGTATAAAACATGGTAATTATATACCGCCTGGATATAAAAAACAGCCTCATTCTCTATTCCGCCCTGAAGAAGCCATCACATGATGTGCGAAAGCTCGGCAACTATCAAAAACTTGACACGGTCCAACCCGGAAGAAGAAACGGTAAATAGAATATGAAGTGTATGAATTTATAAGTTATAATTGGAATATAAGAATATAACTGTACATATTAGCAAGTAACAAGCATTAGGAAGTATAGAAAACAGATAAGTAATTCGATTTATTATTTTCAGTTTAGTTTTTCTAGAATAATTTTGTACTTAATTCTACTGGGTAGTTGTTTTTATTTTTTGTTCTATAATTATGTTGTATATTTGAAAAATAAATTATCTACGTCAAAGTGATGTTTCTGCAAAAATCAGTTAAATACGTACGAGGCTGCCTATTGGCTAAAAACTGACTGGTTGGAGGACGCAACCACCACTTTATTTTGTAATAAACTATTAAGAATTTTATAATAATTTATTTATTTATTAAAGAAGATATTATTTATTAATTTAAAGTGAAGGCTTGCACTCATTTAAATCGAATACTACACAAGAAATTCTTAAATGAAATTGACAGCCTTCGTTTTTGTCTCAGCTCTTTGAAGACATGCTCTTGTTTAAACTGAATGTCAAAGAAAAAAAGCATAAAGGTACTTGATAGCTTTTTTTATACTAAAGATTAAAGTTTGAGATCTCTTGAGAAAATCTTGTGGGAAGTTGATGGCTTTCGTGATATTTTACAGCTCCATGAATCATTTATTTTTTTTCATAAATAAGGTTTATAAAAAAAAATATATATTTTTGAAAGGTAAATTATTTATCTTCTTCTTATGTATATTAATTATATTTTTAGTTTTCGATACTTTAGAAATATTTATAATTTATTTATGGTACTAATATAATATTTTATTTGTTACTGAATGATCTTTAATAGTAGCAGTCAATATATGAAACTAAGCATTGGAATAATAATTACTGTCTGCCACATCAATCGAATGAAATCTCAATATATTTCAGTATTCGAGAAATTTAGAAATTTAAATCACTAAAACAGCAATTCAGATTTGAACTGCTTTCTTTTTTTCTGGAAATAACTCAGAGCTTGAATCCATCTCTCCCCGCCATCAACCCCAGATGTCACCTCAAGTTTCTCCAACTCCATTCCTTTCTAGATTTGCTGAATCGGATCTCACTTTGTTTTCTAGTGCCATTCCTTTTACTTTTGATATCT
>KZ807450.1:51393-90149 GCA_000696205.2 Oncopeltus fasciatus
TATATATATATATATAATGTACCTGTCGGTACAGGCTCCAAGGGTCTGAAATTTTTAATAAAATTAAACCCCGTTCCATACTTTTTTTTTTTAAGCGTTAGATGGGTATGTTAATCCAAATTGTTACACAAAAAGTGTAAAATTTGTATCTTTTTGGATCTACCTTGACTGTATCCCAACAAATAATAATCGTAATTTTTTAGAAGCAAACTCATTTAAAGAACTTATTTTTGGTAGAAATGGGATGCATGAAGAGGGGTTTAAAGAGGGACCATAATTTATTAACATATTAACTTTGTTATCTGAGCTTTATGAAGACTTTTTGGAATATAATAAGTAAAAAACGTAATTTTCAAACGTTGATGTTCCGTAATATTCTACGAGAAAGCTTATAAAGGAAGAAATTTACGAATGTAACTACGATAGATGAACGCTTCTCCCACCCTTTTTTCCCGGCCAATCTGGAAAAAAGCTTAGTGGCTATATCTTTCACGCTTAAATTCATTATTATTAAATTCATCTCTAATGTCACTTGGGGGATCCTATTATTACGAAACTGCTGCCAGGCGGATATATATATATATATATANTACAACTACAACGAGCTGATAAGTCGACTGGTGGTGAGGTTTGGGCATCAACATATGGACCAGTTATACCACTCTATATATATATATATTTTAGTTATCTTGTTTGAGTTAAATGGAGTCTAGTAAAAGGTTAATTTAGCAGAAGGAGAATATTTCTAAGGCTTTGAACAGCAGATTTAATAAAACTCTCTTGCTGTCAGCAAGAACAGAAAGGGCCGTCCTTTGACACTGCGACAGGGCCCCTGCGGGGTCTTGATTGAATCCCGAGGCCTGGGGGACAGCAGTCCTACTTCTGCCGAGAGGGTCTCCCCTTCGAACTGGGCAGAAGTGGGTCGTCTACGTGGGAAGTGTGACATGAATCCCGGTCACACTCCTTTTGACCTGCCGGCTGGAGGCCCGACCAGCGGAATGGCCTGGGTAGGAGAGATGGAGAGAAGAGAGAGAGAGAGAGAGAGAGAGAGAGAGAGAGAGAGAGAGAGAGAGTGAGAGAGAGCAATGTATTGAAGAAAATTAAAATAAACCTTATCCTCGTCTCTAACAGAATATCCCTTTAAATAACATAATGTTTCATTTACAATAAGCCTTATCTGGCTTAAAAATATACACAAATGTAAACAATTAAAACAAATATATAAGTATTCATTAAGCTTAATTAAATAATAATTGATTCGTTAAAATTAAATAATTAATTGAACAAAAATAATGTGTCCTGGAGCCTAACATTGTAAGTTATTAATCCATAAACAGATAATCGGAAAAAGAAAGAAATAGACAAAAAATTGAGAAAACAAAGAGTAAGCTAATAACAGGTTTAGAAAATAAAATCAGATGTATTAGTCAAAATGACTCATTTCTTTCTCTTTCACACACATTTATACAAATGCAGAAACCCACACCTTCATTTATATTCCAATCCGATTAATCGAACTAAATACATTGCACACGCGCACAACAATCATTGGACCATTCAAGAGAGAGCAAAATTTTAAGTCAGATGAGAAAAGTACGTTTGTAAGGAGAAAGGAGGGATTTGAATACGGGAAGAGAAGGAGCACGTGGAATATTTGAGGGTAGGGAGTTGCAAAAGCTAACGGCACGAGCTAGGAAAGCGCAGCTTAAAGAGCAAGCAATGCTTTAAGGTGAACCTCTCTTATAGGACACATATTAGACTTAATTTCATGATTTCTGGCATATACATATGGCGTATTGCATAATTTATAAAAAAAACACATACAGTTAACTTCTTACAATAGTGTAATTTCTTATGTATTCAATAAAGAAAGTAATAATTATTAGACGTTTTATGTTGGGGTTCGGTCAAGGTAAATCCAAAAAAATACAAAATTAAAATTTTATTTTTCTGATCCTGGCCGAAACCCTGACTAATTTCTAACTAGTAACTAAACTAAAAACTTAACTTAGACGGAGTACTGGGTAAGGATAGTAATGATTCTTTAACGTTGATTATGATAGTATGTTTTCTATGGAGTGTAAAATTAACAGTATTGGGATTCATATCCATCCGTATGTCCTCGACGAATAAAGGGTCAATAGATATCCAATTTAATAAAAATAGTCGTAAACTAACATATTTTCTGCGAGTAAAATTTCCCCAGCACTTTCAATTTAGCGATAGAAAAAAAACTTGAATGTCTTATTAATATAAAATATTTTGCTATTCTCAAATTCAATTTTATAGTAGACTTTTCTCAAGAAAATGTGGCAATTGGTTCTCTAAGGGAAACAGAAATATACTCGTATGTATAAACACGGATGTGAGTAGCAGATACATACGCTAGATAAGTTTTTTAATATTTCATTATACAATTTTATTTTTTTATTTACTTATGCAGTAGTAAGTCCAGTAAAGCCTTAACTATCATCCTCATTGTTTTTATTAGGAGACATATGCCATAATTAATATCATTGTTCTCTCTCTCTTTTTTTTAAGCCGTATATATCAATGAAATATTTATTGATTACCTATAAATTACTGACGTTATTCATTAATGAATATTAGTTTTAAATGATCTCTAATTGCGTTATCGTGTATTTATATTATATTTCCATTCGCAATGATTGGCAGAAGAAATGCACTTGGTCCCCCACAGAGCCACGCCCCTTATTACCCACACTATATAACCCCGCCAGCACTACGACAGATAATTCTCTTCTTCTTTATCCCAACTCCCCACCCACACTCTCCCCCCCCCCCCTGCTGTGTAATTTCCTACGGCCCCCCTTCTGAATTTATCTTTCCCCTTATATTGGCTATAACTCATAATAACTTCTGGGGAAATGGCTTCTTTTATCTTTAAAAGTTTTAATACTTCTCAGTTTATTTTCCTCCTAACTAATTTAAAACGCAGTCATTTACTGCTGGTCTTAGTGGAATTCCCGATATTATCCTTTTCTGCTTCTTGATAGACTTGTTCTGAGTAATCATTTTATTAGGATCTTAATTAGTCTCAATATTTGTCTTTTGTTCTCTTAATCTTTCCACACTTCCTCTTTTGTTTCAAGTTTACTAATTTTATCAAGTTTGAAAGCTCTTTGGATAATAAAGATATTTCAGTAACATTTTCTGTCATGCAAGAGTAGACCAACTGCATTAATTTATGTTTAAACATATTTTGTTTTTCAAAAAGTGACCTTCTCTTACATTAATTTTCTATGAGGGGTGAAAGTTCATGAAATAAGATCAATTATAATAAAGGGTTGTATCAAATTGATAGATTCATACTCCGCACAAAACTATTTCATTCTACATCTGAACGTTTTAGGGATCAAATATACCATCATCGGAGCTGAGGAATCTCCCCTAAATCTGAAGATTCTGGAGCTCTGATGATGGAATCGTAGCAGCTGAAAGTGCTCAGCTGTATATGCGAGGTATAGACTTATCAATGTGATTAAACAGTTGAATTTTATTACATTTGGAACTAGTACGCCCAGATACAAAGAATAATAAGAGCAATAACTTTTAAAACTCTCCAATTGTACTCACACTTTCAATAGGTGCTAAAGTTACTTTAAACTACTCAAACGCATTAACCTTAGTGAAGAATAATAAATATAAATAGTGTATTTTGCATTTAAATCTTAAAGAATTACTAATCTTATTTATTTTGCCTTTAAATAATTTTTTTTTTAAATTTCAATATGTTCGTTTATTGTCATAAAGAAATGGTCGAAATCTACCTTAGCAATATTACTTCTAATGGTATTGGTTACAGATTTAATAATATTAGTTCGTTATTTTTTCTATAAGAATCAAATTTTATATTCTCAACCGAAATTATATATTTGTCAACATAAATCAATTTGTACTTGAATCTTACAGGTATATCAGGACGACAGTCGAATGAATTTTGAAATATTGATTTATTTTCCTTTAAAAACATTAAAGTTTTAAATTAATTTATTTAAATAAAACAATATAACTGTATTTTATATTTACAGTTGCCGAACAAATATATTTACCAAAACGTATATAAAGAGTAATAAGATCATAAAGATGGTAAATTTAAACGATATGACTAAATTAAAAATATGATAAATAAAATATAATAATGAACTTTAATAATCATGTTTTAATTATGCCTGGCCATTTCAATCGTGATTTATTTTGGTATGAATAATTCTAAAAAGGGAAAAATACTTAATCTCCTTACCTTGTATTAGATGAAGCGTTGATGTGTTTATGAAGGCATACACTGTTCACCTGTTCAGCTAAATCAACCTAATAATATATAAATAAATTAGTTTGAGCATCAATATAAAATTTTTAAAATAAAATCTGTAATTATATAGCTATGAAATGTAATTTAGGTATTATATTCCGTCAGCTGATCTTTTCTAATATCTACCAAATAAGGCATAGTTTAGGCTTATAGCAAACGGTAAACCTCTACAATTACCAATGTTTACCATTGGATATAGCACTTTGGTCATACTTCAGTTCACCATGGCATTCCCTATGACAGAGGGTAAAGGATGAAGAGGAACATTGTCAAGGGGTCTCCCCTCTCAGACTTCTACCCTTCGCGTCTTGAGTTGTACGTTTCAAGTTTCACCGTCTCTTTCCGGCCCTTCTGCACTCTCGGGGAATTTCAAAACTTCCTTCATCCAAGTTTCCAACTGCTTTCTGCCCGCAATATCTTCCGATATTACATAGTTCGGTTATATTACTTCACCCAAAGTGCACTGCGGCATGCAGATGAAAAAATTCCAGTACTTGCTTTCGTCATATATTTATGTTTTTGAAACACCCTGGACCTTTTTTTGCTAGTTTCGTACTCAGATGTTAGGTACGTTGACACATGTATTCTTTAATAAACGCTCTAATGGCTGCTGGTTAAGTCTCAATGAAACTGAAAACTATCGATAGGAATAATACCTGGGTGAGAAGTTCTTAGATATAGGAAATGAACTGACTTATACAGATCACACTGTCAACGGATTGCAATAAACTATTACAAAAACGAAGCGAAAAAAAACAGTATTTTATTCGTTAAAGAGATGTTTAGTTTTGGAAGAATCAAAATAAAGGAAGGAACTTATGAAAAAAAAAATGGCTATTATATAAAGCAAAGTATAGATAGATTTCTTCATGACTGCAAATATGACAAAAAAACCTTCAACAGGGATTTGGCTGGGACGTGTTTGACCATCTTCCGAACAGCCCTGACCTCGCTCCTAGCGAATTTCATCTGTTCTTACATCTCAAGTCTTTCCTTGGCGGTCAACACTTCAACAATGACGAAGAGCTGAAAGAAAATGTTTCCAACTAGTTGAAGACACAGGCGGCAACCTTCTATGAAGAAGGTATACAAAAACTTCTTCCACGCTATGACAAATTCTCTGCCAAAATTTCCACAATATTGGAAAAGTGGAAATTATTTTAAGAGTTGTAGAATTTTGAGTAATACATAATTTTTATTTATCTCTACACAATTTAATTTTTTTTATTACCAAAGCTAACTTACTTTCTGGACGTATCTATCTATCGCAATTTCATTAAAATTAAATTTTCTATCATTTTAGTATTATGNTATAAATAATAAATGAACTCAGTGAAGTAAAAAATTTAAAATTTTGAAATTCTTGCAATTATTAAATGCTATTATTAGCTCTAATATACTCTACTAATATATAGATATTATTTCTTTCGCTGCTTTTTACTGGTTAATAACCGAAAAAAAAATCCTCCTGACCAATTGTAAAAGCTTTTTTTCAAGTTATTTTCTAAGGTAAAGCAATAAATTCACCTTATTCGTAATAGAAGTGGATATATTTAGCATTATGAAAAAAAATTTGTATATCATAAATAAAAAGGGTAGAATATAGTACTCTAATGTTTTCGTTCTGTAACACTTTTTAGAAAAACATTAGTTCATACAATATAATATATTCACAATATTAGTGAATGTAAATATTTATGAATGTAATAAGGGTTTCCCCCGCCAACCAGTTTAGAGCCAAGCTTAGTGTTCCGAAAATTTTGAGTGCTTCCGTTCACTGCTGCTTGTCATTGACTATTACCTATAACGATATTTTTTTTAAAAATTGCTTAGACTATACAGCTGAGTAAATAATGTCGGAGGTAGGTCAGTACAAAATAGAAAAAACATATTATTTGGTCTGTTTTTGAAGAGTCAATATTTAAATTTCAAGATGTCATTTTCAAATACATTTCATATTATCACAATAAGAGTATGTTTGCGATTTGGGTTCTGTAGAATTGTCAATTCGGAGGATACTCTGCTCTCTCTTTCTTCATCTGTTATTGCTTTGTTTCACTTTAACTGAATTTATTTACTCAAATTTTAAATAATTTGTGTTTCTAAGATTTTTTTTCTTTACGCTTATCTATAGTCTTTAGCTTGCCTTGATCGCCACTTCCGAGTTAAATACCTTTATTATCGCTCTTAAAAAATGTCTACATTACTCTAAAACAGAAACCATTATTTAATTTCATTAGATGATTTTAGTTGGGGTTCGTTCAAGGTATATCCCCCCCCCCCCCCAAAAAAAATACAAATTAAAAAAAAAGTGTATTTTTCAAAAAGATTATCTGCCAACATTTCAGCTTACATTGTAAGCCATCTTCAGGGCTCTCTATCATGAAGACGAGAGAGGACGTCCTGTCCTGTAAGTTCACATTTCCATGACTGACACTTTTTTTAAATTTGTATTTTTTTTTTTTTTTTTTGGATCTACCTTGAACGAACCCCAACTAAAATCATCTAATAATAATATTTACAGTAAAAAAACTCTCCATTATTTAATTTCTTTTTAAATATCCGTATGCTTCCTACTTAGTACAGACTGAGTAAATAAAAACTAATTGAAAGACTAAAATTAAAATGTAATTACTAGTCATGCCATAATGCAAATTTATTATGCTAAAGGTAAATACTATCTATTTATTGGAGAATAGTAAATAATAAAACATTTCATTTTATTTTACAAGCACAATAATTACTCACACAAATTTTAAACGTCACTCAACTTTCTCATTAGTTCGTTATAATGTATTATGTTAATTTAAACATGAATTAAAACTCAACTAATCTGAGAAAATACCACGTGTTTATCGCTTTCAGTAAACTATTCCTCCGAAATCTTTATTTTTATTCAATTTGTAACATAATGGGACTAGGAAAATTGTAATAAAAAATTATATCTGAGCAATTGTTTAGCAAAAGAAAAAAGAAAGAAAAAAACCGAAATATTTTCTCTCGTGGACTTTCTTTCTACTCCAAACTTGTCCCGAGCTATACAGCTATTCATCATTGTCTGTGGCGATGTGGGTAACAACGTAAACATATTACAGCGAATAACTACTTTCTTTGTATAATAGATACTTGGAGCTTCATTCTCCTTTCGTACATATCTGTGCATGCGTGTGTGTGTGGGGTGTTTGTGCGCGTGCGTGTGTAATTTTCATTCTGGATACTTTAATTAAACACTTAAGTTTGCTAAAATTGTATAGTTATTTTTACAATCTCTCGTATATATATANATGTCCTATTGTGTGTTGTGATGACGATGCTGTCCATCATCAGATAAAAAAGTAATCTGTAAAGCCTAAATATATGTATATATGTATGTATGTATAATAAATATTACAAGTAGATATGGTCGTGAAAAAGGAAAATAGAAAATTACCGAACTCAATTGCCTAGTGATTCATTTCAATATTTTTCAAACCTATCGTGCGGTTTTTTCGTCTATCGACTTTTAAAAAAAATATTTACCATACTACTCTATGTGCGCATAATAAGTGAGGGGAAAACAAATGTATTGTAAATTTATTGCTTAGAGAACGTACCAAATTTGTCAAGTTATTGCTTACTGGAGGGAGGAAGTAATGCCAGTACCTTCCAGCAGGTCAGAGCAGAAGCAAGTTCCTCAGCAACTGTGTGTTGTTGTTCAAGGAAAATAAGAGAGAAGTTGGCGAAAAGGTCAAGACCTGAGTCACCTATCTCTGGGGTGTTTTCCCACCTTGGACCTTCTCCAGGCTTGATTTCCTGCCCCACTGGAACAAAATACTGGAAATACCCTTACCCTCTTTTGGTATCGCCCTCACGAATCTGCTTCCTTCAGCAAACGCAAGGGGAGGTCGGTGCGTACCCTTAATTAAGTACACAGTAAAATTGCTTGAACTCCAGTGAATCCATAAGTTAATACATTTGGCTACACTTGGTGGTACATTTAGGCTTCAGGCTGAAACTAGATTAAAATTGATCCAAAATTAGCTAGATGTAAGCAAAAGTTATACTTATCAAGAAAAGTATCTAAATCTTGATTATAAGACATTTAATTAATCAAAATTCGTAAATTCTCTAATATTAATCAGTATAAAAGCAACAACAGTGCATAATATATTTCTTGGAGTTAATAAGGGCGAATATTTTTATTTTTCATAAATGTTAGCCTCCCATTCAGCCACTTAATGGTCATAGAGGGAGGGGTTATCTACAGTTTAACAACCCATTCTAAACATTCATTACTCAGGGCAAGATTTTATTTTTTAAAAGCTTGCCTTGGGCGGGATTTGCACCCGGAGCGCTAGGACTGCGTGGCAAGGGCGGATCACATGAGCTACCCTGGCGAATCCCATTTTCCATTAGCGAATTTATTATATTCGAGATTTTCAAAATTTAAAAGTTGTTCTTCTCACTGAAATTTCAGAGCTCTGAAGATAGGATATTCGGACTTGAAAGCGTTCAGCTATAAATAATAAATGAACTCAGTGAAGTAAAAAATTTAAAATTTTGAAATTCTTGCAATTATTAAATGCTATTATTAGCTCTAATATACTCTACTAATATATAGATATTATTTCTTTCGCTGCTTTTTACTGGTTAATAACCGAAAAAAAAATCCTCCTGACCAATTGTAAAAGCTTTTTTTCAAGTTATTTTCTAAGGTAAAGCAATAAATTCACCTTATTCGTAATAGAAGTGGAT
Source organism: Oncopeltus fasciatus (assembly GCA_000696205.2). Taxonomy (NCBI): domain Eukaryota; kingdom Metazoa; phylum Arthropoda; class Insecta; order Hemiptera; family Lygaeidae; genus Oncopeltus; species Oncopeltus fasciatus. The sequence continues at coordinate 60,461 of KZ807450.1, forward strand.
ATATCATCGATACCGAAAGACAGTATTGCATACTATAGCTGACTACAAAAAATAGTATAATTCATGGAATACGACACACTATGGAAAGCATTCTGGTACCATACAGTAATTCTCTGTTGTAGACTTTGGGAATTACATGATGCGGTTATATGTACAGACACGTTTAAATTTGCCAGTAGTCGCGTCATGTTACCAATGTACCATGATAGCTTGTTTCCCTGCAGGCAATCTGCTAAAATCAAGAGATTTCCACCCAAGATAAAAGATTCTAGTCATACTGAACGTGACTGCAGACTCCTCAAATTTGCAAAGCTTTGTGGCTAACTGAGGGGATTAATCACCAATACATAACTAATGATGTGTGATACTCACTTTGATAATCACCAAATACTATGTGCTGCTAATTCGCTAGGAGCTTTGTGGCAGTGATCTCTGTCCGCCTAAAGTAAACAAACCTTTCCCTTTATGTCTGGCATTTAGCATATTGGGTGAGATTAGGCTGACTACTGACTTTACGTCACCCAGAGGTAACATGTCAAAAGAGTAGTTGAATACAGACAGTGACAGTGAACGCATGTAATTGGCCACGAGGATGGATAATGTCCGAAAGCGCTCACCAACAGACGATGGTTTGCAGAAATTAATGAAGATGGATAATAGTAGGAATGATGTCAAAAGAGCTTTATTGGTGTCCCTTAGAAGGACACAGGGTTCATTTTATACATATATGTATATATATATGACTTTTCATAATTCACATTTCCTTTATAATGATCATCCTTCTTATTACAAAAGGATATTTTGCAGTGAAAAAAAAAATTGCCGAGATATCATTTGAGTTGATTTCTTGCGAAGAAATAAAAACATGTTGGAATCCAATTTCGAAAAATCTTTACTCATCTCCTTTGATTGTTCATTGGTCAGTTCAAAATTGAACGCTCTAGTATTAGGAATGTTCATTATGAAAAAAAAACCAAGTTCGTTTTTGGTGCTACATTTTGTGAAGTTTTAAATGAGTTCATTAATGGCTGAAATTGGTCCAGAACTGAAGTAGGATTTAGGGGAATACCGAATAGATAAATCGTCAGCAGTGTGTAGAGTGTTATCTTCCAACAAGGAATTATTAAGGACTGTAGTTTAGATATAAGGCAGAATAAATACAATTTTCAATATTTTAGTTTAAAGAAACTAAATTTAGGGCTCTACACCAATCACCGAATAAATTTATTTTTGATTAAAATAGATAAGGATGTGATATATTCATTATCTTACATAAATTTTATATGCTATCATTATCACCCATATTTTATATGCGTTGTAAAACATTATAGCTATAAATTATTATTTTCTAACACTAATGTTTAACAAAATTTAAAAGAATTCTTTTTATGTTTATTCTTACGACTAAATCTACGATTCCCGGACTTTTTCAAGCCTGACTTATTGGACATCTTTCTTACACCCATTGTCTAATTTTTCATGTATTATTATGTTTATCAGTCTTAAAGAGAGATGGAAAATTTAAACTCATTAATGAAAATTAAACTATTTACGCAGCTTCTATGTAACAGATATTTTTAATTATTATGTTCGCTAATCATTTATTTTACTATCGATTTAAAATATTTTAGAATTAGAACTTGAAAATACAATTTGGCAATGTCCCCATCAAAATTCTAGTATCAAATAGCTGATATATGTTATTGAAAATAAGTTCATCAGAGAGGTTCTAATATTGTAAATAATAAATATTGGAGTTTATGTGTTCTATTAATTTGTACGGAGTTCTGCCTGGACAATTTATTGGCCATAAAGTGTTGAGTTGGTTTAATACTCACTTGTACTATATCTGAGACAATGGCCGTTATATTCCTTGGTTCATGTAGTTAATTGATCTTTATGGGGTTGGTTGTGTGAGTATGTGCATTTGAATCTGTGTGTGCGTTTAAGGGAATCCTAGAATTCATAATATAATTGAACCACTAATTTTAATCTTTTGCAAATTGAAACACGTGGCCTTATCTAAGCTGTAAATTTATATTAAAGTAAACCTTATTTATATATTTAAAACCTTATGAATGGATTATAATTAATTGTAGAAATATAATAAATCATTTGCTAAAACTATCATTTATAACACTTCTATGAGCAATATTATGACAATAAGCTGTATTTATGTAATTCGCTTTGGATTCAATCATGGCCACAGGATACTTTCTATCAGACTTGATTGAATTTGTAATAGTTCAAAATTTTATTTGAAGTATTTGGTATTAATTATTTATTCATTGATATACTATACATATAGGATTTAAAGTTTAAATAAAAATTCTAGGATCTATGTCTCGATGTTGCAACCCTTTAAAATACATATTGTTTTCATGAAATTGTTATGAGAAACATAAATATTTTCTGGATAGTTTTCGTAGATAGTAGTTCTTAAAAAAGTATGACACAGTTCAATCTTTATATTCTTGTGAAATAGTACATAAAAAAATGTAATCATGATAATTTCGTATACTATGGATACAAGTATTCAGAAATTAAATATATTTAATTAATTAATCCTATTTTAAGCCAATAGGATGTTTCTAATTTATGGATGTGAAATATTTTGTTTAAGTGTTGGAACATAAGAGCTAATTATAGAAATATTAAATACGATGAATTTGCCATAGTTGTGTATTATTTCATTCAAAATGACGGTTTAATACTAGGACCTAATAAAAAAAAAATCATTCTAACAGGATCTGCATAATGTAAACATACCATATTTCCCATGTTTCATGGTAAAATTTGGATATAATCTTGAATATATGATAAAATATATATTTTAAGCCAGAGAGAACAATGGCCGTATGAGGAAAGATCACTAAAACTGGCTCCATACTAAAGAATGAGTTGGGGAAGTACTCATCTATCTTAGTTAAATTCAAAAATATCATCCTATATAAACATTTTACGTAAAAATATATGAACTTTTTGGTCCTTCGAACAACAGTGAATATATTGCAATTATACATTTTGGTCTGTCTCTAAATCTCTTTTATTCCTAATCTCATTTCAATAAAAAATGACCAATTTCAAAGATTTAAAATAAAAAGTTAAAGTGCCATACTTTAAAACTATAGGGCCTCTATAGTAGTCAAATTATATGCTTTACTATGTATTTTTCTAAAAAGTATTATAAAATTATTCGCCAAGTTGTGTGAATGTAACTGCACAATTTTGGCGTCTCTTATAGGTAGTACCAGAGAAGACTATGTATTTACAGTTTATACATTCGCAATGTATATACATATTATTATCAGAAGCCCCGTCGTATTGTTACCAAATCAATTATATATTTAATATTTTTATAGGTTTATTTGATATATCCTTACGGAAAGCCGGTAAAAAAATTCTCCAAATACAGTTCCTATAATATAATTGTGAAAAATATTATAAAAGTATACTTTAAACCTATTTTATCCTATAATATTTTTCAGTACACTAATAATATGTACGATATTAATAATAATTACGACTTTAAAATACAGGTCTCTTTCATAAACTACCCTTCCACACAATAGATTTTAATCATTAACGAATTAATTTGATATTTTGTAAAAATAAGCTTAAATACTGAGTTTGATTATATGGAATTATGAACACATGGTGTTTAGCTTTTGCTATATAGGATCGACAAAAATCTGTTAAATTTTCTGATTTTTAATTTAAAAGAGATAATATATAATATCCATTATCACTCTCTGAATTTCAAGTTTTATGAGAGGAAATACTTAACTTTCTTTAAAATCATCATCAGTCCATTTAGGCAATTTTACAGCATTTATAATTAAGCATTGAAAATATGAATACTCACAAAACTTTCTATTTATTGTGATTATATATTTACCAATAAAAAATTTCGTTTCTGCTGCGGTTCTCTATAAGCTATAAGGAAGGGCCGTATATCGAAATGTAGGAGGTTAATCTCTGGGGGAGGATACTGGCTACAGACATAACTCTTAGAGGGCCACACATATCACACACAAGGGAGTGCAGCTTCGCGGTGGTTGGATCCTGGCGTACTTCGTAGTTCCTGCCTCTAGTGCACCTGCCCCAACATTTCCACTTGTACCGTACTTCCTTTGTAAATACTTCAGATGAAAATCTTCTTCGAGAATATATGATCTTGCGGTTGAGGATTTACAAATACACTTACATAGATTCAATCTAAAAGCAGGGAGACAGTTTGAGCCCTATCCTATTCATTATATACATGAATGAAATTTTAAAGATGTGCAAATGTAGGACAGCACTTACAACCATTGGAAATTGGAACAAGAGGGCAATCCTTGCCCAAGTAATGGTATTTGCGGATGACATTGTCCTTATAGCCGAAATTAAGGAGAGCCAATAGCAAGCTGTAATTGAATGGGAGGCCGAGCTAGAAAGAAAAGGAATGACTATTAATGACAGAAAAAGTAAAATAATACACATTGGCCGGGAACAGAAATACGTTGAGGTGAAATAATGGAAATGGTGGACGACTACACTTACCTCGGAACAGGAATGGAAAGGTAGATCAGGAGATATCCAATAGGATAAAGAAGGCTAACTCAATTCACTACCACCTCTGCAACACAGTTATAGGGAAAAGGGGGGTGGAGAATAATGTAAAACAGCATATCTTTAAAGCTGTTTACCTACCTACCCTCCTATATGGAAGTGGAAGTTGGTTACCAATAGACAAGCACCTAAGCAGAGTTCCTGCAGCGGAAATGAGATAACTCCGTAAAATAGCGAGACGAACAAGAAGAGATTGCGCCAGGAATGATAATATTAGTGAACAGCTGGGGGTTGGCTCCCTAAATAATAATCTTGAAAAGAGACAACTTAGATGGTTTGGACATCTCTGCCGGATGAATGAGGACCGGGATGCCAGAAAAAACTTTGAGGCCAGACTAACAGGGAAACATCCCAGAGGGAGACCTAGAACTCAATGGATTGACTACATCTCAGGGAAGAGAGGAAAAAATTGGAATGCCAAGAGAGCGCTGGCTCGGGATCGGGAGGCTTGGTTTGCCTGGACTGAGGAACGCTGAAAGGCACTAAGGAGGAAGAGAAAGAAGAAGAAGAGAAGATTCTATCTGTATATGTAAAAAAGTAGTGTAATCCTTTCTTTTTTTTTCATATGTATTATTGGTTTATCTATGTAGACATGTAAAATGTTTGTGCGTGTGTGTCTTTACTTCGTATGATAATGGTTTATGTTTCGTTTCGGTTACTTTAATAAACATAAAATACTTAGAAGTTTAAATTTGACATTAAAAATGATTTTCCATGTTTGTGGTATTACGGGAAATTAGCATAATGATTCTTGGAAGTCGATTTCGGACCCTTCATCGGCTGGCACACTTGAAAGTGTTAACGGCACAACTCATTATCATTTCCAAATATCTTGTATGTGGTGCTTACTTCACACAGGCCAAGGTATATCGAAATGGGACTTGGTCATGAATATTGAATCCAGGTGACACGACGTACCCACTCGCCTGAAGATGGCTTCCAATGTAAGCCGAAACGTCAGAAGATAAATAAAAAAATACGAACTTTTTTAAATTGTAATTTTTGGATTTACCTTGACCGAACCCCAACAAAAAAAAAGTCTGTTTTAAATGATACTCTATTCCTAGGGAATTTAAATTATAAAATAATAATGGAAAATAAATGAAAGCCAGAGGGATCGGATACATAATATTAATGGAATTCATTTCAGAATAAATTGTTGTTGGGGTAAGAAAATGGTATTTCATTATGTTTTTCCCCAGACTTTAGGTTGGGATTCGAAGGTTTCTTCATGGTTAGGTGGCGAAGAGCTATTGGCAGGCTGCCACTCTCATCGAACCCCGATTGGAGAGTGCGATCGACGAACGGCCGACGAACGGCGATCGGCCCGCTGGAGCGGATGATTAAAACTTCCCCTACCCCCGGCGGTACACGTGTGCGGGTCTACCTCCCCCAAATTATTAGGGGGTGAGGGTAGCCGGAGGCCCTCTGAGGGTTGTTCTCCAGGAATGGGGCTACCGAACAGCTAGAGTCCAGTCCGTAACCCTCCCTGGAAGTATAGATATATTTAATTTTGACTTAATTATTTCCAGTGTAAAATCGCAACACTATTTTCAAATAAAGATTGATTCAGTCTTATGATTTTCATTTCATCTCAGAAAAAAATTATCATCCTTCTTGGTATGTTAGATACCTAACACAATTAAATTGAAGTATGTTGCGGTACTGCTTTTTAAGTTAAAGAAAATTGTTGATTAAATAATTTTTATTTAAAAATAAATTTAATCGTACTTCACATTTCTAATCATTGTTCTACATTTTCTAATTAAAGAATTCATATTTTCTTACTATATTTAAATTCTACAAATTCTCCCTACTGGAGATGTTTCGCTAAGCTTGCGTGCATATATATGTGAGTGCGCCTAGTTGCCTGAGTGTAACAGCATAATTTTGGCGCCTCTTGTAGGTAGAACCAGAGAAGACATATGTAGTACCAATTTATACATAAATAATGTATAGACATATTATTATCAGAGGTCCCGACGTACGGAAAATCCGCTAAAAGTATTCTCCAAATATAGTTCCAACAATACAGGTTTTTTACCAATTTACATGCATTACAATTAGTAGCTGTTTATATTTTAACATGGAGCTATTGTTCCATAAAGTTGTTTGATACAATAGTATAGTTCTTTTTAAAATGAACAATATAACGCTTTAATATAATTGTACAATTATCATATTTATATATAGACTTATTCATATCCAGCCAAAGCTCCTAAGCCCTGGTTTCACAGATACTTCTGTCACTGTTCTGTTGATCGCGGTTATTTTTCCATAAGAGAATAAATAAATAGTTCCTGCCTAAATATACTTGCTTGGAAAGGAAAATTGAAATTTCTTCTTGCCGGAAATAATTTTCTTTGAATACCTTATGCTGGAAAAACTTAATTTTTTTTTTAAATTCTAATATCCTGCACTGTTTTATCTCTTAATAATGTCATTTATCTGAAACTTAGTTGACTTATCAATATCTGCTGGATTCATTAAGGTCAAAAATACAGGCTAAAAATACGATTAAGCAGATACTTTTATCGTTTAAGTCAAAGAATACTAAAGAAAAAGTAAAATTAGTAGAAAAACAATGAAGAGAATAGAGTAAATATATTCTGCAATACTTTCGACAAATTATTAAGGAGGAAGAATTGTAGTAAATCTTTGTTAAACTATTTTTTGTGGAAGGTGGGTTTAGAGAATGGCCGTAATTTCAAATCTTGATAAGTTCATTGTAACACTATGGAATTATGTTTGGACAATAGAATAGTAGAAAATGTAATGGATATTTATTCTCAATTAAATTTTACGAAAGACACATGGAAAGAATATTTAAGAATGTAACTAACGTGTTTGAGTGCTTCCGCAACTCTAGCTACTCGGTAAGTTTGCCTTATCATTTTTTGTCATTACGCTTATTACCTTCTTCGATTTGATAAAATTATTTATTTACACCCAAGATTTTACGTAGCAAAAAAAATTGGTATAGTTCTCCCTCTTCCTATTTCCCCATTCTCTCTCTCTCATTCTATCACTTTTTTTTCTTTTCTTTTTTTATTGCAAGTTATTTATTTGTTCCAACTCTATTATTAACATTATTATTATTGCATATTTTTAAAATTATATAAAAAATATTTATATCGATTTCGGGCATTCCAGGTTTTCAGTGAAGATGTCCAGATGAATTTCTCCATAAATTTATGATTTTTATTTCAAGTACCTAGGGTTAAAGAATCTTTGATTAACTACCATATATTTATGGTAGACCTCATTTTAGTAAAAATTGCAATTACTTATGCTCGTTAAGCATGATTACTAAATTAGGGTCTTTAATTTCACTTTTTACAGGGTCAAGTGGGTTTTTGAAGAGCTACTTCCAGCTCCTTAGGGTCCAGTTAAAAGGATCATTTAAGAGGGGGGCACTGGTCAATAGTTGGTCAGCGGCTAATGAAACTGACCTCAAGTGGGTGCTTTTCCAACCCCTTCCCGGGGGTGAGTGGGGACTCACGGCAAGAAATTTCAGAGTGAAACAATATCTTATATACCTAAATGAATAAACTAATTACACATATGATGTGTATATGCCAACTCGTCCATTCTTATTGGTAAAATGAGATACTTCAAAATATATGATTTCATGGAGGAAGGGGCTATCTACAGGTTGCCACCCCATTTTAAACATCCATGGCTCAGGACAAGCTTCTATATTATAAATAAAAGATTGACCTGGGCGGGATTTGAACCCGCGGCGTCAGGATTGCGAAACCCGTACGGATCCCCTGATCTAGCCATGCGCCCCCTTAAAGGTTTCATAAAAAAGAGTTATATTGGACGTACTGTTCAATATTTGAAATATTGTTTTAAATGCTTTAGATTGAGATTGATATCTTTCGGTTCATAACTTGCTGGTACGTCCGGAATGCGTTTGTTTGCGAGTGGAGATAAAGGTATCTCAGGTCTGTTTGCGCACGCATAAGTGTCTATATGAGCCGACTATAGATCCATCCTGTATCTATACATATGTCTGTGAGAAAACTCTTACCTGTAAAATGGCACTCATATCCGTAAGAAATAGTATATAAATATACTGAAGAATTAACAGATGAAAATAATTTATAAATATGTTTTAAAAATATGTCTTATTGAAAAAATGACAAGTTCCGTTAAATAAAATAATGTATACATTAAATTAGTTAAGTATATGTTTCTTGAAACTTTGATATTTATCTTAAATTTAATAGCTGATAAAATATATAATTAAGGATTGATTTTTAAAATATTACAAATTCTCTTTTTACTTCTTGCCATATGATCCTATAAAGTTCTACCCAGAAGGTTTTTTACAATACACAGAAGACATTTTCCACCACAGTTTTCCTCTAAGAGCTCGATGAACGCCTAAAGTAGGTTCATATACTTATGTATTTCTTGGTAGATCTATATCTATATATAAACAGGCAGGGCTACCAACTAAACAGTATCAGGAGTGATTCTCAATGAACCTAAAAAAACCTCTGACAATTCCTAGGCACCCTTCCCCCTTCCCATATGACATTATGACGCATGTTAAATCATCATTCTAAAGTCACCTATCTAATCCTCATTATCATTTGCAATCTACTGTTTCGAACCACCTCATTGAACATCTTAGAGAAAGTAAAAACAAATTACAGAAAATTAAATGCACAGGCTTCAAGAGGAAAGGGGTGCAGAAATAAAATCTCTTAAATAAGATCTGTATCTTTTGCTCCTCAATGCCCAATCTTGAGTTTTCTGAAATGTTTAACAGATCATTTAATTTAAATGGTGAATAAAAACCACACAACCATGACACACACAATGTGATTTTTATTAAACATGTATGTATGTATACATATATATATACACACACACTGTTATTTTTCCTACAGTCTCTACTAAAAAAAAAATATGAATTTTTATTTACTGATATTTCTCCAGTAACAAAGGAGCTTTTACCAGGTTTGGTTCAATAGGGCTGAAATTTTAATCCAGAAAATCTTTATAGTACAATCACCACCACTTTTGGCTTAACTATGTTTATATTTATTTCATTTCATCAAACTCTTTTGTTTATATTTTAAACCAGACCATATGAATTCTTCCATTTAGACCGAAAAGGTGTAAGGTAATTTTTTCTCTATTTTTTTTTATAGACTTTTCAAATTAAAAAGATAGTGAACAGCGACTCAATAGATATAGTAATCATCTAATCAGCTTAAGGTGACCGTTATCCACATCACGGGCCTCCCATGGCTTTCACTATGACTTCTAATCACTTCCTCCCCTCCTCCCTCTTTCTCCACCAAGCAAAAATAAACGTATAAAAGCATCTTTGTTACATAAAACCAACCTCTGCTATATTAATAACTATAAATACCACTCATATCAGGTACATGGACACAGGAGGCATCAGTCCATCAGCTTTGTATGAATACTGACCATCTTTTATACATACTGTACAGCCATATTTAACACATCACTGCCACGTCATCGTANTAGCTCAAATGCAAGAAAGGTAAAATATAAATTTTAAAATATTACAAATTCTCTATCAATATAAATATAAAAATGATAAGTAGAGAATTTTTAGGGGTTCGGTCAATACCACTAGCCAAAAGGAAAACAACTCATTATTGAAGTTCTTAGATGATTTTAGTTGGGGTTCGGTCAAGGTAGATCCAAAAAATACAAATTTAAAAAAAAGGATTTTTTAATAAAGGATTATCTGCCAATGTTTCGGCTTACATTGTAAGCCATCTTCAGGGCTATCGTGAAGATGAGAGAGGACGACCTGTCCCTAAGTTCACATTCATGATTGACTCATTATTGAAGGTTTCTTTTGATACAGCATAACCAACAACCTGAACTGAATCCCAACAGTCTCTACTAATAAATTGTAATTTCGACGAAACAATTCTTGTAGTGGATAATTTCATACTAAAGTGTTAAGAGAATATTTTAAAACTAGTTTTTATCTATTTTCTTCAATTTGAAGCGGTGAAAATGGCATGTTATGTAAATGAGAAGGTCATAAAGGAATGCATGTCTTCTTGCCGTAAGGAGTTGTCGTGAAGATAATGTGGCTGTTTACTTTAATTTCTAGTGTCAAAGTTTCCACGTTCAAACATCTCTTGGTACCATCCAAGAGAAGTATGACGAGGGGGGAGAGAGAGAGAGAGATACTCCCTCTCGTTCCTCTCACAATCACGTTGGGTCATACACACCCCTTCCACCCCTAAATAAGGACTTGCTTCCCGTCGAGCTAGGGGTAATGGAGATAACGCATCTGTTGCCCCACGAGTGCCTGCTAATCTCCCGAAGGAGAGAAGCCGCCACCTAAAACACTCCCATATGATCTCTCTCTGGACTCGTAAATTTTTCGGCTTGTCCTGGCCGTCCCTAGAGCTTCTGGTGTGAACACCACTCACTGGCTTTAGTACAAAGCCACCAATACGAGCTCAGTACGAGAGTTCGAATCAGTTTTAATTCTTTACCGAACCTTAAACAAGTCTCTCGACTTATAAAAAAAAGGAAATAGTCCAAAAGTACCATAAACTGTTTTAGTTCATTAGATAATTATCTTCTTTAAATGTCATATTTAAGTTAGTTAAGTGTCAGTTAGTTTATTTAAAATTATTGGAAGATAAAATGTAAAAGGTAAAATTTAACTAAATATCTAATTTTTGGTATTGTTTTACAAAAAAAACTATATTAAATTTTTTATTTTCATTTGTTACCTCTACATTATTTACTAATACTTACTGAAACGGAAAAAAAATAATCGAATTTCATCCATTGAAAAACTACATTTTGGAAGTCCATTTTCAACATTATCAAGCTAATACTAAAAATAAAAAAATAAAATTAATATGATAATGGAATTTATTCTAGCAAAAAATCAAATAATTTTTCTTTAAAAAATAATTATCTTTCATTACTATTTTATCGCAAAAACTCCATTCTAATAATTTTTAATTTAAAAGGACACTAAAAAAAAATACTTAATTTCGATATATTTTTTTTCGTTTATTTATTTGGCTGTTACATTCTGTAAGTAAATTTACATTTTGTAATTGCTCACGATGTTGCTCAATGGCTGCGAGTGGCATTGACATAAGGGAGAGAACGGCCAGTGCCGCAACTCCAAATTTTGACAAATAAAATAGTAAGACCACTTGAGCAGCCATTTAATTAAATATAAATTAAATTAAATATAACGATATTAATTTAACACTTTTCAAATTCAATGACAATTTGTGAAGACCTTTTTAAAATTATTATTCTATTTTTACACCTTTCACCCTCTACGAATGGGTGGGAACATTTGTCTAATGGTTACTCGATGATTTTTAATATAACTTTAACATATTATATATTTAAAAGAAGTCTAATACTTAGGAACCACTTAAGAGTCAACGAAGAAATTTAATTTACATAATAAGATAACAAGAGCGAAAAAGTTGTGACCAATAAGCTTTCGTTTAACTTTCTTAAGATGATGGATCAAGCTTACGTGACATACTGATATTACGGAAATATCTAAATATTAATATTGTCTTGTCTTCATGATAGCCCTAACGATGGCTTACAATGTAATAATTTTTTTTTATCTACCTTGACCGAACCCCCCCCCCCCCCTCTATCTAATATCTAAATATTAATTTGTCATCAAAGTCATAATAGTTTAATAGCTATATGCAATTTTATTTTATTTATATCTAAACGCTTATGGCAAAATTAGAAGAATTATACACCTAAGTGAACAGGTTTGTTTTTCTTATGTGCTTAATTTAAAATGAGAATGATCTAATGGTCATTAAGAGATTAAATTGTGAATTAAAAAAAAAATAAGTGTTTTCCTCCCATTAAATAACTATGGGGTCATGGAGGGATGGGCTATTTACAGGATGCCATACCATTCTAAACATCCATGGCAGAGGACGAGCTTTTGTTTATCAATGCCCAGGGCGAGAATTGAACCCGCAGAGCCAGGTTTGTAAGACCCGAACGTACCCCATGTTAGCTTATAATAATATTTGCCTCAAAATCTGTTGCTTCGAATTTTACGCAAAAATATTGTAAACTACATTTGTTATTCCCATATACATTGTGTTTTCATAATTCATTCTTCAAATAAATAGTTCGGCTTTTGAAATTCCTACCGTACCAATAATTTTACTTAACCTTCAACGACTTTTTGCTGAATAATATTAAAAATTGAATTTGAAATATTATTAGAGAATGTATATGAAAAAAAAATTAGTATGGAATAATATCTTGCTTTTTTAATTTAATTATGTATTCTGCGTGAAATTGAAAGAAAAATTTTTTAGGAGGGGGAGATTATGCATTACATTCCTCAGATAGTAGTAGGTTTTTTTCAATGAATAAAATTAACTGAAAACGTCAGTAATGGTAGTGTAATAATCCGAACTAATCAAAATCAATGTTTCTTCATTAAGATAGGGGGAAGTTGTGAATGGCGGGGGAATGCACGGAGCCCATTTTCTGGAAAATGTTCAATCGAAAGTCACAAATTGAGAGCGGAAATTGAAGCCTGACTGGGTGGACGTTCAGGGGTATTTCGTGGAGCTATCTCGAGAATAGCAGATTTCAGGGGCTTACGGAGGAACTACAACCATGTGGTCGATTCTCTGGCTTTTGGGCTTTATCTTTGTAGCATTTGTTTTTCTGTTGAAGAATTTTTTATTTATTTATTGATGGAACTATTATTTTTTCTTCTCATTCACCTGTCCCCACCTTCAAAACAATAATACATACTTATAGACATTAGTCTATTTTTTTTTTTTTTAGTAGAAAGTATAGATAAAATATAGCTTAGGTTTGCTATTTGGCTAGTAATAACCAATAATAAAAAATTATCCATCGTTTATTTAAAACAATTAATGAGAGGGAATAGAATAAAAAAATCTATCTGTACCAGCCAGGAATCGAACCTGGATCTCCTGCTATCCGAGCCGGTGCATTTACCATTCTATTCCCTCTCATTAATTGTTTAAAATTTACATGGGATAAAAAACCACAACCAAATAAAATACTGTTTAGTTTAGTGTTCGGTACAAAAAAGTGAACTCTCTTTCTTTATATATTATAACAGAAACTTAGGGATATATTTTATTTATTTGTAAATAAATTCAGAGAAAGCTATAAAGTATATTCGATGTATTGTATTCATTCACGAAAACATTCATTTATGTATCACCTCGATCTTACACTTAATCCCTTCTAAAATGATTATCAACTTCATAGATCAGTTTATTTTAAAGCAGAAAGGCGTTTTAAGTAAAATATTATAGATTTTTTTTTTTTTGCAAATCAACCACTAGGGTCATTATTGCCTCAATGCCGGTGAGAAATGGCTATTCCTTCACCGTAATGGAGGGAAGGGGACGGCAGATGAGCAGAAGGAGAACCCAAAGAGGGGCAACTCCAAGAGCACTGGCACCGGCAGCGGCACCACTCTGATATATCTCCCGTGGTCATTTTTGCAGGCTTTTGTGCATGCTCTCGGAGGAAGGCTTGATTGTGGAGTGCGCATGTGCCTGCTCCATCCGCACTCCACCAAGCCTTGGACCTAAACATAGTCCAGAGTTCTAGAATTATTATAGATCTTTAAAAAACAAAATACTTTTAAACAGTGATTCATAACACACTTTTGCAAAAAGCCTATTTATTTTGCCTAAGTTAAAGTCATGACTATGTATTCCCTGAGCTTGTAATCAATGCTTACCAGTTATTATACAGCAATAAGCCCTTTGAACGTTCACTGCTTGGAGACACTGTAACTAATTCTACAGTTCCACTTAAAGGAAGTACAAAGCCCGAGGGAGTCTAATGGCTGGATGACTCCAGCGAGGCAGCAGGGCATTGAATTTAGCACCGAGCTTCCGGAAGGATACTCTCATTCAACAGGATCATTTCCTATTGAATGCAACTAATCATTCACTTAGCACGGGTAATGGCGCTGGGCAAGCACTAAACAAGTATGCAAGTGCTTATAATACTTACCCAATAAGTATTTCTCTTAACTTTAAAGATAATTTGTTGACAGTCATTTATGATTTAGTTACCCTAAAGCAAAAAACTCTTTCCCTTCCTCATTTTCCCTGAAAAGGCCGCAACGTTAGCAATAATAAAATCTTTTTTGTTTACAAATTATATTTTATTTACTCAATTCGAAAGTTTTAAACAAATTACTCTTAATCTTAGTAATTGCTCTTTTAAGCTAGTGCTTCTGGGAGTACCGCTAGTTTTTTTTTTTTAGACAGTTTAGATGTAGCAGTGATTGGAAGATCACAATGAAACGCACAAACGCAGTCTCTTTCAAGAAAAAGAACTGGATCGTTTGGACAAGATCTCCGAAGAGGGAATCTTCCAAGCATTGCATATTGGATTGGATTAATAGAAAACATGTTTTTTTTTCTCGGTTATTTATCGCGTTTGTGAACGTCTTACATTTAAACGCAAAAAAAAAATACAAATACACCTGTCCAAAAGACAGATAAAGTCACACATAAGAGGAAATAGCTAATATAAGAGAAAATAGCTGGGTATATATACACAAACTAATACATAAAAACGAAATCACATAAATTCAAACTCACAAAAATATACCGTCCCATAACCATAAGCATACTTATGTGCTGCGTGCATACATTCTTACGTATACAATATATTAATGGGCATTATCAAATCAATAGATTGGGTATTATCAATGGGTATTATACTAATGGATATCAGAGGGCATTACATCAATATAGACTTTCCCGTTAGCACAGACACACTTACACATAATATAAGAGAAAATGGCATTTTACACACTTTAAACTTCCAATCTATTGAAACAAGATTTAGAGATCAATTAATTCAAGGGAATAGAATAAAAAATCTAACTGTCCCAGCCAGGGCTCGAACCTGGATCTCCTGCTTGCCGGGCAAGCGCGTTATCCAATTACGCTACCGGGACGAACTAGATAACTTATTAAATTCCCAACACACTAGTGAGTGTGTAGGTTACTCATAACCTACGAGTAAGAAGCTGAAATTGTCAAGCTATTTAGACGACTCTCGGTATTTACATTAATTTTTAACTAATTCATGAGAGCGAACAGAATAAAAAAATCTATCCGTCCTCGCCAGGAATCGAACCTGGATCTCTTGCTATCCGGGCCTAGTGTGCTGACCTTTACACCAAAAGGACAGGCTAGATATCTCACTCTATTCCCTCTTCATTAGCGAGAGCCTAACTTACGAGAAAGACGAGAAATTCGTCTTAAACTCGAAGTAGCTGACATTGTCATGCATTTTGTCTAGGCTCTCGCTAATGAAGAGTGAATAGAGTGAGATATCTAGCCTGTCCTTGTGGTGTAAAGGTCAGCATACTAGGCCCGGATAGCAAGAGATCCAGGTTCGATTCCTGGCGAGGACGATAGATCTTTTTATTCTGTTCCCTCTCATGAATTATTTATAATTTACGTGGGATAAAAAAAACCACAAATAAAATATTTAAAAATTAATTTTTAACTTGTAAATACTTTTTTTTGTAGTATATTATCCCAAGTAAATACCATGCTCGCCCGGATAGCAGGAGATCCAGGTTTGAGCCCTGGCTGGAACAGTTACAATTTTAATTCTATTCACTTGCATTTAATCGTTTAAAATTTACGTGGGATAATATACCCCAATTAAAAAATATATATTTACAAGTTTTATGTTGTGTTTAGTTTAACGAAAAATACTAAGTAGAAAGAAATATCATTACATTATATTACATACTTAGGTAGTAGTCTTATGCTCGAAGGAGCTGACATTATCGAGCTATTTATCGACTCCCGTAATTTACTTTTTATTTTCATTTATAAATATTAATTTTATTTGTGGTTTTTAATCCCACGTAAACTTAAATCAATTAATGCAAGGGATTCTATTCCCTTGCATTAATTGATTTAAATTTATGTGGGATTAAAAACCATATATAAAATTAAATATTTACAATATTTAGAGATTTTATTGAATTTTCTGTTTCAGTTTCACATAGTTGAAATTGAAAAGTAAAACTATTTCCCAGATACTGCATTACATGAATGTATCGACTGCACGGTTTGGTCCCTAAAATTAAGGTGGCAATTGATGGCACGACGAATAAATTATTTTAACCTGGATGAAACTCCCAGAGTAAATCACAGTTAGTTGAGAGTAAGTCTTATCCCACATTTCTGGAAATATTAATTGATTCAAATGTGTGTCTGAAAGACAGGTAGTTTGGCCAAGTGTACATGGGACAGCTAAGATCTTTCAATGTTTTAATTTTAATATTTTTATTTTTCATGACTGATAAAAATGTGATGTCCCCATGATTGCCATGAAGATGGCTTACAATGTAAACCGAAACATCGGCGGTTAATCGTAAATACTTTTTTTTTTTAAATTGTATTTTTTTGGATCTACCTTGACCGAATCCCAACAAAAAATATCTAATAATAATATCTACAGTCAAATAATCTCTCCATCTAAAGATCTTTTAATTCTATAAAAGCAAGGAAAAACAAACAAACTATAGATTGATGTAAGTTTTATAGTATAACAAATACCAATAAGTAAACATATAGTCTACTATAGTAGTCAATTGCATATGTAGAACATAATCCCCTGAAAAGTGGAACATTGGTGGCCTGCTAGCAAGATGGGAACTAATGAACACTTTGTTAGGTCTAATATATGGGCGGAGGGAGGTGTAGCACACTATGAAATATGCACTGTAGTCAAATATATTGTCCTACCCGATCTTCGCTCTCCTCCCCTCCCTATTTCACGTAGCATTGGGTCAGGAGTTATCGTGGGGGGGGGGGGGGATTCGTTAACAATGTCTTGCATCGCGGATATGATCCTCCACCGGACAGGATGGCTGAACGTACTTGGGGTAGGAGGAGATCGCAATTGGATTCCATTTAGGGAGGAACATGTAATGTCCTTAGTACGTACTAAACGCTAGCAACCTGAAATTAAAAAAAAAAAAATTTCTGGATCAACAATAAACGAACCCCAACAAATTTTTACTAATAACACTGAACAACAAAGTTTTTGTTTCGGGGTTGAAATTAGGTGATTTTAATGTATTTCCACGTGTTAAAACCGAAAATGACCATAAAAATTATATATTAGCTCTTGTTTTCAAGATATAGTATCATTCTATAATATATATATTGAGTTTTCAACAAATGAAATATTTCATCACCAACAGTTGGTACACATATTTGTTTACATAACACCCCTCTCATCAGCTGTTCATAAGTAGTAAACATAACCTTTGCGAGTTTGTCAATTGTACGGACGTGGTTGCGATTGAAATTATCGTGTGAAGTTGATTTTTAAATTAATTTAAGTGCTGATCTGAAATGCCTCGAAAGTGTGTGAATTCTGTCGATAGCTTTTGCTATATATGTGGTGAAATAACATTTAAGGCTCAGAAACGTAAAATGTCACCTATCATTAAGACTGCCTATGAACATTATTTTGGTGTAAAAGTTGGGGACCAAGATAAATCATGGGCTCCTCATATATGTTGTAATTCTTGTTCCGTCATATTGCGAGAGTGGCTGAAAAATAACAAGCGGGCAATGGCTTTTGCAGTACCTATGGTTTGGCGTGAGCCTACCAATCATACAGACGACTGTTATTTCTGCTTAACTCCTCCCATTAAGCAAGGTTTATCTATGAAGAAAAGAGGAACGGTGAAATACCCTCATCTCTCATCTGCTCTTCGGCCTGTACCACACTCAAGACAATTTGCCAGTCCCTTCTCCACCCCAAAACTATGAAATTTTAGAGGAAAGTGATGAAGTCTGTTTACAAGAAGCAACCCATCCTTCTACATCCTATGACCCTGATTGTGATGTAAGCGATAGGTCTAGTGATCCGCACAGAATTAGTCAAGCAGAGTTGAGTGACCTTATAAGAGATCTTGGCTTGTCTAAGGAAAAGGCTGAGCTGTTAGGGTCAAGACTATAACAGTGGAATCTTCTAAAACATGATGTGAAAATATCTTAGTACAGACAGCTCAGTACAGGATGCTCCAGAAGTGTTTTATAAAAGACAAGCTAAACGACAGCGATCTTACAATACATCGGATTGACTTTATTAAAATTTGGTGGTACAAACCTCTTTTATTTGTCAAAACACTAAGAATAATGGTTTTTTTTAATCAATTTTGTACTTAAAATATTCTAAAAGAAACATAACAATATTGTTTTTTGTACTTTCACTTTTCACGTATAGTATAACTACTCTTTAAGATTAAGTGCTGTATATCTCAAAAACCAGAGCTAATAAAAATTTTTCAATGTTATTTTCGTTTTTATCACCTCAAAATTAGTAGAAATAGACTAATTTAGTGTAGGAAACATTCAAAAAATATTTTTGTTGTTGTGCAGTGTAATCTCCACGGTCGAAAAATTCTCCATTTGATGATAAGCAGTGAGTCTTAACAATTTACTTACGGGCATGTCATGTCTACCGGGCAAATGGGAGACCCGGGTTCCGCTCCCGGCTGAGGTGGTAAGATTTTTTTTCTGGCTCCCTGTACGATCCAAGAAAATAATGAAATGTTGGATTTTTTATTTTAAGTGTCATAATTTCTGTTTATCATGCTTCTAATATAAACCTACAGTTTTACTGGAGGCATAAATCTGAAACATTAATGAAGCATACTATTTCTTTATTTTTCAACTGGGATTTTTTTTCTGATTCTGTTCAACATTCGTACATTCTGATTTTTATTTCTATCACCGAGGTGATTTGAAAAACGCCAATGATTCGCAAATTAATGTGCTACGTCATCAACAAGCAAACATAGTTTTTCCAATAATTTGCATAAAGAAAATCACTTCATACTTGCTAATAGTGAGCAGTTATATGGCTTAGAAATCAGCTTAGCAAAAAATGTAAAGCATTAGTTTTTTAATTCAAGAAAAAACCGTAAAAATGTGTCGCGCATAAGTATGTTTCGTTAATGATATTTTCCAATTAGAATACTGGACTAAATTTAACTTGCCGTGGAGAAAAATGAGCAAAATAATTTGGCTACGAAGCTTTGCTTTAGTCTGGCTGGGGAGGAAGAGTAGAATAAGCTCTCTCGCTTTGTGATTTGTTCCTTAACATGTATTTTTTCTCTAAAATGTTATGGAAACCATTAAATTTTCCTTACAGAAATTAATTTCTACCGAGGAATCACAATAAAAGAATTGGCCTCTAAATAACTAATTTAGTTTTTAAATTATAAAAGTAAAAGGGTCCGCCCAAAACTCAAAGTTACATTCTTAAATGTCTTTCTTACTTTGTGTTTTAGTGTTAAAAATACATTATTTTTTCCATACACTTTTTTCGAAACTATAGGAATAACAAAAATATTAAGACTTTCAATTTTGGTCATCCTCTAAACCTTGAAGTTCCGACAGATATAATCTTATTTAAACTTTTTTTATTGCAGCAGTTGATTTTCGAAGAATTTTTGAGTTATTTCAATAAGACTTCTAAGTATTCAGAATTTAGTAATTTTTTTTTTTTTTTTTTTTTGTTGGAGAGGAGAGTTTTACCTTAAAAAAGCGCAATAATAGTATATTCATACTACAAATACGGCATTTTAAACAATTACAGTGCTTTATGGAACGCTCCCTTACACACAATTTTTTTATTTATTTATTTACTTTTTTAGAGGGGCAATCCAAAGGTCGCCATCCCATTCTAAACAACCATGGCTCAGGAAAAGCCTTTATTAATAAGTAAAATATTGCCCTCCGGGCGTGATTTGAACCTATAGCGCCAGGATCGCGAGACCCGGACGTATCCCCTGAGCTATCCTGGCGCATCTATACGCAAGATAAGTGTATTTAATGAGAGTTGTGTGTGTGTGCAGGATGGACACGGGAGACTCAGCTCGGGCCTGGCTGGTATGGGCCTTGGTGGTGCAGGGCGCGGTGGGCGGGAACCCGGACGCGAAGAGGCTGTACGACGACCTCCTCTCCAACTACAACAAGCTGGTGAGGCCTGTCGTCAACACCACTGACGTCCTCAGAGTCTCCATCAAGCTCAAACTTTCACAGCTCATCGATGTCGTGAGTATAAACCTCTACTACTAGCTTAGTTCTAATGTCAACTTATTAGGATCACTAAAATCTAAGCGGGCAGAGCGTATTTCCAATGAGCCGAAGAAACCGCGGACTGTGACTGCTACCTAATACATGTAAATGTATATCAGCTGCTCTGCATACTTGCATCCTCCGTGAAATATTGGCTCCATATGTTTTATTGTTGTGATAAATACATAAAAAGTAATATAAATACAAATCTCTGATATGTAGATCAACTTTATAAGCTGTCACCTCGAATGTCTTAATGTGTAGCTGCTACACATTCCGAAGTTATTAGAATAGCAGGACATCAATAGATAAGATATACATTTTTTTTTGTGGTATATAATCCCACGAAAATTTTAACAATTTTTAGTGCAAGGGAACGGAATAAAAAATCTAACTGTCCTAGCCAGGACCAGGCTGGGACAGTAAGATTTTTTATTCTATTCCCTTACACTAAAAATTGTTATCAATAGATAAGGTTCGGTCTGAAAGAATTTAAGAAAAAAACTTATATGAAGAAAATTAACAAGAATTAATACACCAATGTTAACGTTTCAGTCTACAATTACAGCCAATAATTACAAATTATGTTCAGAAACATAGGAACTCAAGTGAACTATAAATTTTTTTTTTAAGGTCTTTAAGAATGTAGCTCGCAATAGCAAA
This sequence comes from Oncopeltus fasciatus, assembly GCA_000696205.2. Classification (NCBI taxonomy): domain Eukaryota; kingdom Metazoa; phylum Arthropoda; class Insecta; order Hemiptera; family Lygaeidae; genus Oncopeltus; species Oncopeltus fasciatus. The sequence goes on from KZ807450.1 coordinate 81,907, forward strand.
TATTGCAAACAATCAGAGTGTTAGCTGAATTCCTGTGTTTTGATAGAGGGGAAATATAGTTTTAATGATATTACTTTTTTATATTTTATATTTTTTATTATTTTCAGTTAGTTAAGTGAAACAAGTAAGACTTTCAATATACATGGTCATTTGTAGTATATTATTTCATAGTAGTTATACTATGTATGTCATTTGGAAATACACTTCCTAATGACATACATAGTATAGCTACTTTGATATAATAAAATCATTATATTTCTAAATGAAGATAAAACTTTAAGAAAAGTAAATTTTTTCTTGAATAACTCTGTTGGTGGAAAACGAATTTTGAAGAGTAAAGTCATTTTAGAGAGATAATTGACCTGATATTACTGGAAATGTAGGTTTAGTTCAGGTTAATGACTTTATAGAATTTTTTTCAAAAGCGAGAAATTTCACAGTGAGAGAAATTCAATAAGAATAGAGGTTAGAAATGATCAATTAAAATACATATCGATATAGCGCAATGACATAGATAACAGTAGACGGTAAATATTCAAATGTGCCGTCTAAGTGATACTTTATAGGGACTTTTTGCTTGAAAAAAAGTAAGAAAGAAATCGTAATTTTGATCTAAGGGTATTCATTGATGAAATATGAATGGATCTATTGGTGGTAGGTTAAAAATAAAATATTATGAAATTAAAGGGTTAAGAAAAACTGTTAAAGATGGCAAAATATTTGGTGAAATGTCAGAATTTTTGGAAATTGGCAAAGACAAATAAAATGAATAGAGGCCAGGCTGAAGGGATCCATGGGGGCCTCGCAAGCCTGAGGCTGCAGGTTCAAATCCTGCCCAAGACAATATTTTATTTATGTCCTGAGCCGTTGGTATTTAGAATGGGGTGGCAACCTGTAGATAGCCCCTCGCTCCATGATCCTAAGTGGTTGAAAGTGAGGTTAACACTAAAAAAAAAATATATATAAAAAAAAAAATGTATGTGTGTTGGAGTAAGCCCAAAGAAGGTAGGTAATAATAATTAAAAGCCTGTCTACATGGTGTTTAGAATAGGGGGGATTAGCTGTAGACGGCTCCTCCCAGCTAGTTCTACGCTGAGCCATCAATAGAGAGACGCTACAGGACCGGTAGTTAGGATTGGCCAAATAAGAGGAAGCGGATATCTCTACTGGAGTCTGACTGGAGGATGTGCAGCCACCAGCTGTGAAGAGATGAGCCGCTGACTGACAGCCCAATATCCTCCCAACGCCGATATTGCAAGACTTCCCCCTCTCCCAATCGCCCTCAATGTCTTCCTTTTTCCCTCTCCCCTCCTCCTAGCTACCCCCCTCCCCACCCCTCGTCCCAAAACACTACAACACTTTTCACTCACTTCTTTTCTCTTAGTATTCCCAACAGGTCCCTGTTTAAGAGAAAAAAACAAGTCAGTCTAGTAGCTATTTTGAACATTTTCCTGAAATGTTTTCCCTCCTAATATATGAGGGCTGAGAACCAAAGAAGTAGTCTCCTAACTGATATCTGTATGTGTATCTCAATGAGCTCTAGCGACAATAATTTATAAAATAAGTTCAAAAAGCATTGAATGAGAGCCTTAATGGTGAGGAGGGTAAGGACAGGGAAGAAATGAGTTTTCAATAAAGAATAAATTAAAAAAAAAAAAAAAAACCCAGATAATATCTTCTTTTTTGATACTTTTATAAAAATGTATATCACATATAAAAAGTGTGAAATGTATCGTGTTATTTTAAGTTCTCAATTTTTTAATTTAAGACTTAATTTTCCCCGATTATTATTGTTTCATATTTTACAGGAAAATTATTACAAATATTAAAAAAAATTTGTCATTTGGGTACTAAACCGGCGAGAAAGGCGGTCGAGTACATTGGTTTTACGAGAAAGACCATCATGGCGGAGAGGTCATATAAATGACTAATATGGTCTTACAAACTAGAGATCATCAAAATTGAAGTAAGACCTCTAAGGTGTTCAGAGAGAAGATCGGGGGGGGGGATGTGCTAAACATTCTTAGTTACATTTTTAATTATTTTATTTATTTTGTAAAACTGTTTTAAATTAAATCATGTGAGAATGGTCGGGGTTTCGGCAGGAAGAAAAAAATATACACCAAAATTTGGAGTAATTTTTTTATTTATGCCAACGTTTCGGCTTAGCTAGTAAGCCATCATCAGGGCAATGGCGTTGAGTGGAGAAATCTCCCCAGGGTGGTTGTTCACATTGTAAACTGCAGAAAACAACTGAGATATCAGTTGTTTTCTGCAGTTTACAATGTGAACAACCACCCTGGGGAGATTTCTCCACTCAACGCCATTGCCCTGATGATGGCTTACTAGCTAAGCCGAAACGTTGGCATAAATAAAAATATTACTCCAAATTTTGGTGTATATTTTTTTCTTCCTGGCCGAAACCCCGACCATTCTCACATGATATTCGAGACGGCCAACTAACCATCAACCATGTTTTAAATGAACATATTATTGTCTACCTATCATGTTCCTTTAATTTATACATATAATACAAATAATATATATATATATTCGTGTGTGCGTGCGTGTGTGTGTGTGCGTGTGCGTGTGTGTGTGCGTGCGTGCGTGCGTGCGTGTGCGTGTGGGTGTGCGTGTGCGTGTGTGTGTGTGTGTGTGATCCGTAAATTTTGAATTCTTTGAACTATGTGAAAATCAGAATAAGTATAAATATAATTATTTTTGTGGTATTTTATACCATGTAAATTGTAAACAATTCAATGCAAGGGATGGAAGAAACAATTTCTCTCCAAGCTAGGGCTCGAACCTGGATCTCCTGTTATCCGGGCAAGCGCGTAAGCCATTTACGCCACCGAGACTTATTATAACAATCTGGTTAAAGACAAAGTCAAAGACGGTGGCGTAAATGGCTAACGCGCTTGCTCGGATAGCAGGAGATCCAGGTTCTACCCCTGGCTGAGACAGTTAGATTTGTATTCTATTCCCTTGTATTTAATTGTTCAAAATAAGTATATTCACTGTAATATTAGTGAAAATTTCAAACAGAAAGCAGTTACTTAATTTTTTTATATATAATTACTTTTATATAGTGTGTAGAATCTAGATTGAGAAGAAAAGTAATCCCGGTAAGTGACCTCACTCCATACCTATAGAAAGTGAAATAGATAATAGGATTGATTCGCTCGTGTATGAGAGGGTTGGAGGCTGGCGAGAGACTAGTGTTAGCAGTTGCGTGTGGCTGGTAGGAAGTGCCTAAAAGCGATTTGAAATGTAACAGCCCCGAGCATGCCCCTGGGTCAGCGTCTTCCTCTATCTCTTCAGGGCCAGGGGTGGTAAATGCCGCCATATTGCGAGCGTGCCGTTCTTTTCCTGATAGTAAAATGTCTTCCTGGTAGTTCTGGATTTTCAAATTTGTCAAAATATTGTTCTTAGACTCCAGAATATCTATTCAGAAGTATACATCTCATAAAATCACTCCTTCCGATGTCTTTTTTACCTAAACATTCCTTAATACCATCGAAGATTTTGGTTATGTCGAAGACATACTAGAAGATTATTTACATTAGCAGATTTGTTGAAGTCTTAAAATTTCGCGCAAGATGTTATGTCAGATATAGAGCAAATATGCCGTAGAACATCATGCTATTCAGGTTATTAACATTATTTTCAAAAAATATCTTTTATTCGTTATTCATTCTATTCTTAAGAGAAACTAAAAATTCAATGATCACATTTTTGGCTCAAAATTGATAGGAGGTGGGGTTTCATTGAATTTAATTATCAACAATATCATCGTTATTATATATACATACTTCATATCTAATCATCATAGGATTATACTTTTATTTTCTCCACAATCAGTCTCTAGTCTGCGTCTCTTCAATTCAAAATTTATAAGTTGTTTTATACTTAAAATTTAGATATTTTCATAAATATTTGTACGTACTTCTGTCACTGTTACGATGCCATATGTCTTTTTTCTTTTTTACCTGTTCTATAAGTTGTTCCTGAATTCATTGAGCAGTTTATAATAGATTTTTTGTAATTTACCTTTGTCTTGTAAGAGTAAATAATCTCTATGATGTTATTAGATGATTTTTGTTGGGGTTCGGTCAAGGTAGTGTGAGCTTAGGGACAGGACGTCCCCTCCCGTCTTCATGATAGCCCTGAAGATGGCTTACAATGTAAGCCGAAACGTCTGCAGATAATTAAAAAAATACACTTTTTTAAACAAATTTGTATCTTTTTGGATCTAACTTGACCGGACATAAAAAAAAAATCTAATAATACCTACGGTCAAAAAATCTCCATCTGAATCTCTATGATGCTGTCCTTATACCAAAAGTGCTTACCGCAAAGAATGAAGGAAACGAAGACGTATACTATGAGACATATCAATTTATTTTTTATTGGAGGAACTAATCTTTTAGTCTTTATATAGAACTTTTGACTAATTGATATTTAAAATATTGTAATAAATACTATAAAACATTGGTTATAAATATTCTGAAAGCATAGCAATCGTAATTGTTTCTTTAAGTCATTGAATCTCGTTATATCCAATTAAAATTAATATTAAATTATATTCGGCATAAGATGGGCATATTTGTTCAGAAAAAAAGGTTATTCTTGAAACATCTATGATCTACTTTGTTTCTTATTTTAAAATTAATATTTAATGTTATTCATACTAAGGGATTCAAATGTCTCAGGAAGTTTTTATTCAAGTTAGATTTGAAGAAGTTTAAAACTCGGCGGAGAAATCATGAAAGGAATTGTAAAGGAATATGTTTTTTCCTTGATCGACGCTAAAGATTTATTTTTTTAGGGAAAGCTGATTAAGAGTGAATGGCAGGCGGAGGAATAGATACTTCAGAGTGTAAGACCTCCCCCCACCACTCTTCCCCCGGCTGCAGGGCGTTTCATTATCGGCAGCTTCACTCATGCAAAGAGGCAGTGGGGCGTGCGGGGGCGATTGTCACTGACTAGTGACTGTGAGCACCGATAGTGGGACCCCTATATCTGGGGGGACATGTTCGCAAGGGGAGGGGGTTCTCGCCTGCCTGAGGGCTAAGCCCTTCTCCCTCCTATCTGCCCACGGAGCCCTTCAACTACTTAGTTCCCTTATCTTTTACTACCGCTCACCTCACTTCCTAGCGCCCTCTCTTCCAACTCCTCCATTCATCTACTTCCCGCTTTCAACGGGTTTCCCTGAAGGAAAATCGACCTCTATATGTTGCTACCCTCAAGAGACTTTAGAGAAATTCGCCAGTCGTACTCAACAGGTGCTAAAAGTGTGGTTTGTATGAGCTCCAGCCCCGAAATTGAAAATGATCGTCATCCAGGAACTGCGTAATCTGAGCAGATTTTTCCTCTCAAGAATAAATTAGATAAGAATAAATTAAATTAAACTGTTAATAAAAAAAAGTAAATGAGCTAATTTAAATAACACGCCAGAGAGAACAATGAAGGTTAAAGGTATGACCAAAAATTCCTCGGCAAGGAAGCGCTCACCCATCATGCTTAAATTTGCAAATTTCTTTTTTAATAAGAGTTTTTCATAAAAATGTTATACAACATAAACCTTTGAAAATTTCATTTTACGCCTATTATGTTCTATAAACCTTTTTAATGAAAAGCCTTTTCAATTTATAGGAATATAAATTTTTATCTCCCTACAAACCACCCTGACACTCTTCCTCAATAAACCAAAATTTAATTAATTCAAAGGCTTACAATTAAAAGTTTAAATACCGAAAACTTAAAATTGAACATAAGTGCTATAAAATTATATTTAAACCTATTTTTTTCTATACACTTTTATAAAATGCAAATAATAACAAAATAATCGGTATTTTTACGTTTGATATACGTGAAAATCTCTTTTCCTGGTAATAGCCGTTAACGAACACATCAAATCTTTGGAAAATGAAACATAATACCGAATTTGGATTCATTATTTTAAAAATTGCGAACAATAGAGTACTTACAGCCATATAATACACATACATACATACACACATATTATNGAACAGCTAATAACATAAATTACGCTCATAACATAATAATAACGTAATATATATGTATATATATAATGAAAAACTCGCGGCTGCGATATATAGTAATCAAGAACAGGTAGGATAGAGAGAGCAGTGCACAAACACAAATAACAAATCAGAAGGAGCAAAACATTCGGGTATCTCTCGCCCTTCGTCGGTGAGGAGTGAAGAGAGACTATATAAATATGCACAAATCAAATTTTTCAAACGTTTTATCATGGTACCAATGTAAGCGACTTGATTTCCTTAAGGTACATCTGCTAAGAAGAAAAGGAAACCCAATTCTCTCTTTGGCATTTGTGCTCATTTCCGAAATAAGTTGGATAAGTTTGTTAATAGCTCTATTGTAACGAGAATGTGGTAGGTAATAAAGAAGCTATTTAATAATTTATCTTGAATGTTGAGCACCCTCATTGATCTCTCTGATTAGAGTTTTCCTTGCCGACATTCATTATCCGCTTCACTAAGTTTTTTTTCCAGCTCGTTAGATAATTTTAATCATTATTCATTAATAATATTTAATTTGTATACCTAATCTCTTATTTATATCTATATTTAATCATGAAAAATTATGTGCTCTGTTTATACAGTTTATACTATAAATTCTCCTTCCTCCTCCCTGCTCTATTCTCACGTTACTTACTCTATATTCTCTCTCTCTTTCTCAGTTTCCCCAAAAGAGCATTTATAGGCAAGCATTAATTAACAAATTGTAGCTAAAATAAACACCAATTTTTTGCAAAATAAATTATAACTAAAGTAATTTCACTCTTTTAATAATATGCAAAATCATATTGTGGGTCAAAATCTTGTTTGCTATCAAAATAAAATTAAGATTTTCATGATAAGTAATCAGTTATAAACAAACTTCGTATCAGGCTAAGATTATTACTAATTTAGAAACTTGTTTCAGGTAAGCTCAACTATTGAATTTTAGATATTATTAACTATTGAAGTATACCATATTAAATTTATGAACTTTGTAATCTGTAAATTTATCAAGTAATCAGTAAATATTAATGAGTAAGAACATTAAATAACACGTACTATTTACTTAGTTCTAAGCTCTAAATTTCGTTTAATTTAAAATAAATAGATTAATAATCCCTTAATATTTCTTTAGAATCAACGAGAAAATTCACCAACCAAACTTGAAGATTTAATAATCCTAAATAATAGGTGTTGTTGGTTAAATAATATGTTTAATACTTGAAAGCAAAGATATGAAAACACGAAACTTACACTACTAAAACATTTTGTAAAAAAATATATTATTTATAGTCTTATTTTTTGACAGTAATAATTAATATATTTTTTACACTGGAGGAGAAAACTGATTTCAGTCAAACTAGATATCGCCTATGAACTCATTTGATTCGATATCATTTTTAACAATCTACCTTCTTTTAGATCAATCGTCTTAAGATATGTGACTAATATGAACAAACTTTTGACATACAAATCTACATAAATGAATAGTATGAATGATCATTGAATGAATGAAGGATTTTGTATTTATCTCCGCTAACTTTCATCTATCCCCATTTTAGGCCCATATTGACCTAAAGTCAATTAAGTTGGACACAATAGAAAACTTTGATATTGCAGCATCCCGTATAAGCAGAATAAAGGTCCTGGATTCGATTATTTATAATTTGTCCGAGAAAAATTAAACAATTTATAAGATTCAATAAATTAATCCACAAGAAATCTACTTGTGGAAATCAATATTATTTCTTGTAAACATGAACAAGGGCTTTCTCGGAACTACAAGGAAAAAAAATTAATACTATAGATATTGAGATTTATATAATTTATGATTACACTTTACACGTTGATAATCTATTATTATTAAATAGCTTTAAACAACAATATGGATTATTAGAAGGCATTATTTGACTTTAAATTTATCGCAAAATATTTTTTTATTAAAAAATATCAAAAAATCAAGCTGTACCAGTCAGAAAATGATTGATAAGTAATAGTTGTATCCCAAACACCAATTCATTCCGTCAGTGACGGGTGTTGCAACTGATATATTCTATTTATATATATTTATAAATATTTTGTCGAAAATATTACTCATAAATGGATTAGATTGAAAAATAATTAGTACTTTTGATAAATAAAACCCAAAAAGTTTTAATAAGTTATAAATTACTTTATATTATCTACCAATCATAC
>KZ807450.1:90223-100835 GCA_000696205.2 Oncopeltus fasciatus
GGAGCATAAAATTTTTTCATTATTTTAATTTTCTTTGAGGGTTTTTCACTATAATTGTATTTCATTTTTATAAAAATGAAAATATTTACTTAATCCTAAAAATATATCTCTAGTCAGAATACTCAAGATCAAAGTTAGTTTTAGACTGAAAACTAAAAATGTGATTACGTACTAAAAATGTATAGCACTTCAAAAAATTTTAGAAAACTTTCTGAGAAAATTTAGAAATTAAACTTCCTTCATCTACTGGTCAGCTATTCCATCGTACATGCTTAACTCTTTCCTCCAAACTACAGAATCAGGTCTTTAACCCCGACATGTGTTTTGCTATTTCTCCTAGACGTTATATGCTGATAGATTAGTTCTCTACCTGTCGTATGTTCAATATAGTCGTTAATCAATATTTCAAAGAACCCGAAGGTGTCAATCCACCTAAATATGCTCAAATGAATAAATAATTCATTTAATTAAATACTAGAGCAGAAATTTTATCAGCGTTGTTCATTAAAATATTCATAACCAGAGTTCATAAGCTTATAAGAAAGAACTTTCTGAAAGTAAGTTTCTAAGAGAATTCTTTATAAGAAAAGTTTGTTTGTATTAGGAATTTTCTGCTAGTTGTGGAAACATTATCTTACTTTGGCACTGATTATCATCTTATGCTACTACTATCGAGCTGAACAAATTCAGCCCACAGTTTGGGAAGCTTAATGGCTATGGTGGTAGGGGTCCTTAACTTGGAGCCCAACTTAAGTCGGCTCTCGAATATTGCCATTCATCAAGTCCTGCTGATAAAGCCATCTCTCGGCCCGTTAATCAGGAATTTTCTACCGCATTGCCCCCCTGTGGAACTTCAAACCCTTCGAGAAAGTCTACTGACAGATCAATTTAGATCCATCTAGCGAGGAAAGGATACAGACTACTTTTACAGCTTTGAGGTTAACTTTTACATGCCTTCATCTTAGATTATTTTTAAAAAAAATATAAATAAATAAATTAAAAATAACAGGCGCTGATAACCATGGCCGTTGTGCGCCTCAAAACCACAAACAACATGCCTTCATCTTATGTGGAATAAGAATTTCTTAGATTTGGGTGATACGGAATTATGCAAGATTTGACGATTTCATATGAAGATTATATACAAGAAATGCAAAGATAGCCTTGCTTCCGTGAAAAGCAGGAAACCTGGGTTCGAGTCCCGGCTGAGGTAGCAAGATTTTTTTCTGGCTCCCTTTGCATTTCTTGTATAAAATTTAACGTGGGATTACAAACCACAACTAATATCATTATTTAATATATGAAGATTATGTATTTTGCCCTGTGTATATGTGTGCATAGATGAGAGCCTAACGTAGAAAATAAAAGTTGTACAGTTGTATTTGAATTTAAGACAAATTTAAAGTAATTTTTATTTTATACAATTTGTTTTAATTATGTTTTATTTTCTTTTAAATTCATAGTAGAAATTAATTTATGGTTGACAGTGGATTTAAAAAAAATCGAGAGAAACCTAAATTTTTAATCGGAACATATTTTGAAACCTTTATATATTGGAAGATAATTTGTAGTTAGTTATGACAGGATCGTTGTTGGAGACAAACATATATATTCCAATGATAGTCATTATGAATATCACCGGAGTTTCTACTATTATTACAATGATATTTAAATAATGCTTGTATTTAAGGGCTAAAATGAAGAGCGACAGTGCACAGTAAGACCGGGTAAGCGGTTTTTGAGCCTTATCTTTTGATAAGAATTTTTAATTTATTTTGTAACACTATCAAAAGTGGAAGGAGCTTCCGGATGTTGTTTTGCCTTAATAGGGTTGTTTTGCTTCTTATCTTATCTTGGGTAGAGAGGGTTTTGTACAAAAAATAGGAAACCATAGAGATTGGAGTTGGTTTAACGTCGAGTGTGTGTGTTTCTATGTTGTAACAGACTACGACTGCAACATAGCTTGGCTCCTTGCGACAATGTGGCTGTGCTTTGCCCTGTCCTGTGCAGAGGCAAAACTGTCCTTGCAATCTTGTTGAAACATTCATCAAATCTAGTCTTATTAGTTCTTTAATACCTCGTATTATTCGCAAAATGGGGGGATAGAAAAAGGAATACTTAATCATTTTTATTAATTAAAATATCTCGCAAAACATGATATTACTGTACTTATTACCACTTAGTAAATGCTTGCTTAGAATGGAAAATAAACATTTTTGAGAAGGCAAACAAATCATTAAAAAAGATGTATAGAACTTCAAAAAACTTAAGAAAACTTTCCGAGTAATTAAAATTACATTCATGTATATTTTCCCAAACTGACATTACTTATTCAAATGGAGAGTTTTTTTTACCGTAAATATTATTATTAGATGATTTGAGTTGGGGTTCGGTCAAGGAAGATCCAAAAAAATACAAATTTTACAAAACGGTATTTTTTAAAAAGATTATCTGCCAAAATTTCGGCTGATAATGACTGTCAGTCATGAAAATGGGAACTTAGGGACAGGACGTCCTCTCTCGTCCTCATGATAGGCAGCCCTGAAGATGGCTTACGATGTAAGCCGAAACGTTGGCAGGTAATCTTCTTAAAAAAAAATACACTTTTCTTAAATCTGTATTTTTTTTTTTTTTGGATCTACCTTGACTGAACCCCAACTAAAATCATCTAATAAGACATTACTTATGTTATACGGAATTGAGTCATTGATAGATCAAATTGTAGTCTTTATGGAAATTTATCCTATCAATATAATTATTTAATACTACAAAAATCAATCAACAAAAGCTGTCTCTCTCTAAATAAAAACTCCATGATGTCGTAATAAATGATACATTTAATTTAGCGGAGCATAGATCCAATCCCAGTTTTAATTGAGAAGTTGTATTCGACATTAATGCTACGAGAGCTTCTGAATCAATCTCAATTCAATTTCTTCCTCATTAACATTCTTGACTGTAAGGTTTTCTTTCTTAGAGCTAGATTTCGTGGCTCCAGTACGTCGGAATCATCACACATTTAGGCAACATGTTTCTACCCGTTCTTGAGGAGTTATCAAATCGGTAGACTGATTTCCTGACATTATTTTTCGTTACATACGGCATTAGATCTATTTAATGTTGGAAATAAATTAAAAAATAAATAAATCCTACTATGAAAAGGAGGTGGAAAATGTGAAAACTTTGGTGCGGACTAGTAGGGCAGACTGCATACCCCAAAATCAGCTCTTACGATTCAGACGAACTTGCTTGAATTGTTCTTCTTCAAGGTTATTGGAGTGTACACTGAATATACATATATAGTGTTAGCCTTCCTCTTAACCACTTACGGTCATCGAGAGAGGGGCTATCTACAGGTGGACAACCCATTTAGAACATCCATAACTCAGAAAAATTTATTTATATATATAGATAAAATCTTTCTAAATTTTTTTAAACTGAAATCTTTAGTGGTGTGGATCCTATGTGAGCAAACACACCAAATATAACATCTTCATTATGGCGCTCAAGTGATTTTCTTTTCAGTTAGGTGTTTTCCACCAATCTTCTGGTATTTTTTGATGACACACGTATAAACAACTATTTTCTGGAAGCAATTTCTACAAAATTGTTTTGTTCTTTTTAGTGGTATTTTCAACGCCTGCTTGACAATGCACCTTTCTCAGAGACAGTCTTTCATTGACTGTTTCCAAATTCTCTGCAGCCACGACTATTTATTCAAAAGAATAGTTTTGGCTTTCAGGTGACTCTCACAACGAATAAGATAAATAGAAGGCAGCTCAATAGTGCTTACACATTACACGAATTACAATTAAGTTACCGATGTTAAGTTTTAAATTTGTAGCTATTCCTATAATTCCGATTAATTAAGAGTTAATTTCAACAATTTAATGGAGGCTTTGTCATTTAAGACATTTCTTCATCGCATTACAAATGTACCTAGCCGCATGGAATCATAAGGAACTCTTGTTTCCTCATTTATTGTGAAATATGGACCATACAATAACAAAGATAACGTTATACATGAATTGCTCTCTAAGCAAAATGAATAAAAACACAACATATAGACATGTTTCTTTAATATTTTGTATGTTTGTCTTTCATATTCGGCCCTGATGAAGGTCGGAAATTTGGGCCAAAATGTTAGCTAAAATAAAAACTATTTTGGTCACAAATTAGTTTTTAATTGTTCAACTAACATGACAGAAGTTTATATTTATGTATGTGAGAAACTGAAGTCATTTCAACGTAGTGTAAATTAAGATGGAAGTCGAACAATAGTTAACGCTTTCATTATTATGTTTTAATGAAGCATTCATACAAGATAACAGATATAAATGTACCTTCACAACACTAAAGGACATTTAAATTAAAAATGTAACTTCTTATTTTAAATTTTTAAATTAATAAATATCTGAAATAACATTATGTCTCAGGTCACACTATAGAGATTTTAACTAATTTATTTATTGTTTTTTTTAAGTCTTGTTTCATATTAGTAATTTATTATTATTTCTACCCATTTCTATAAAATCAACATATATGGATAATATGTTTAGTACATATACTTCTTGCGTAACTTACCCTGTTTCCTCAAATCATGATGATAATTGTGGTAAAGTAATCCCACATTTTAAATGAAATTACCCATTTTACGTTAACGAACTATTGTGATCAACCAAACTCCCCTTATAAATTTTACTTACGTTTCGAAACACTTCAAACCAACTACAAATTTAAAAGAAAAAAATTGATGTTTATACAAGCCTTCTTTGTCGCAAAAAAAAAAAAGAAAAAAATCTATCACTAAAACAAGATTATACATGCAACATAATAATGTTTTTTACCATATTAGTCAGAAAGCAGGGGTATGATTTTGAATAAAATGATGATTATTATTATTTGAATAATATTTTTTTATAAAAAAAGAGAGTTTGTTGACCGTAGATATTATTCTAAGATGATTTTAGTTGGGGTTCGGTCGAGGTAGATCCAAAAAAACACAAATAAAAAAATGTATTTTTTTTTAATGAAGGATTATCTGCCTAATTTTTTTATTATGTCTTGTTGAAATAGCTCAACAATAAAATAATTATTTTTGCACACGTACTTTTATTCACAATTTATCGTAAGATTATTAAGTTCTTTACTCATTAAAAAAATTATTTTCATGGGAGCTCAGTTAAATTCAGAAATAAATAACGTGTACCTCAAAACATGATTTTAATTATCATATTGTATTGTATATAACTCTTTAACTTGTTGTGGGCTTACAATGATGAATTGGTTACATTTCACTGTAAGAATAAGTAATAATCATTGTTTTTATTAAACTAATTTAAATAATTATAGTTAGAGTAGAGTTGTTGTAACTAGTGTGATGCTGGGGTCTGCCGAACATCGATCAATTAGGCACAGACTGAGCTTATCAGCTGACCTGAGAGCTAATTGCTGTCTGTGATGGGGGATTGATTCAGGCGAACACACCACACATTGGTGTTACCTAGGTATGTTAGGCTGGCTCGGAGTTAGGCCAAGATTATATTTCAGTTTACAGAAAAGTAGGTAAACAGAGAAATTTTGTCTATTCCAAGCAGGCCTTTAAAAGCTCTCCAAACTTCATGTTACTATCCTTATTGTGAGATACATTTAAAATGTATTTTTCCAGTTTATAATAAATTTCATATTTAACTTTTAAAGACCACAGAGACTCACTAGTAAAGGAAAAACTTAAAAAAGATTAGCTTCAAGTATAATCACAGTAAATCTGAAAAAAATTATCAGATCTTAGGGTAAATTTTTTATCAATAATTTTAAATCACCTATTAGTATTTGAAATTCGTACGTTTTTAATGGAAAACCTGAAGTTAAATATACATTTTATCTAGTATTTAGTTGGTGACAAAGTTAACAATACGACTAGGAGAAAATATATTTGACATTAAAAACAATTCATGAGAGGGAACAGAATAAAAAAATCTATCTGTCCTCGCCAGGAATCGAACCTGGATCTCCTGCTATCCGGGCCTGGTATGCTGACCGTTACACCACAAGGACCGTGGTGTAACGGTCAGCATACCAGGCCCGGATAGCAAGAGATCCAGGTTCGATTCCTGGCGAGGACAGATAGATTTTTTTATTCTGTTCCCTCTCATGAATTGTTTATAATTTACGTGGGATAAAAAAACCACAACCAAAATAAAATATTTAAAAATATATTTGACATTCATTTCTGTTATGATATAATAATGTATAGTATTCTTAACATTATAATAGTTAATTTTAAGCGATTTAAATTAAGAATACTTATAAAATAATTTACAACTGTATTTATTAAAATACACATAATAATTTATTAGCACTCCGTATACGATATAAAAATATATTTTAATTGTTGATTTTCTCAAAATCTCATAACCATTTAATCAATTAAAAGCAATTATAAGTGTATTCAAATATAAAAAGTTTATAGACATGGGAAGAGACCCTTCATAATTAATAATAAAGAAAATAATAAATAATGTATTGAATCAATCTTCGATATTAATCGGAAAAAATAAAAATTAATTAGATTTTTAAAATGAAGTAGGCGTTGAAAATATAATAATAAGTGAATAATGGAAATCAATTTAAAAGTACCTATTAAAATTGATTAATATAGCATATTTTTTAATAATTGATTGACGTAAATTAGGTTTAATTTATTAAATAATACACTCGACAACTCATAGGGCACAAATGTAGAGAAACTTACACACAAACTCAATTACTAATAATAATAAAAACTTGAAAAATGTGTAATAATTTGCTACAAATAAGTCTATTTTTCTAAGTATTGATTGATAACAAAGTATATTTAATGGCATATGTTTTTGTTAAGAGCTATTTTTATTTAACTACAAGTTTATCTTTGACAGTGTGGTTTCGATTCCAAGTACCTCATTGTATTGAATCTTATTCGCTTTCAGTTTGGCAGGACTTCTATTGAGTGGAAGAGACGTTTCGTACTCAGTACACGTATCCGATCTATAGAGATATCTCTCCACTCTATATCAGGGAAGAATGCTTTATAGAAATATCTCTAAAGAGCATTCTTCTCTCTGCATATCTCTCACGGTCTCACAAACACTCAAGAAATATAAATTCAGAGAGATGTTTCATTTCCCTCTTTTTCTCCAGAAAAATAAACTACTGAAATCGACTAGAAAAATAAAAATTATAGAACACAGAAAAATTTGATATTTTACATTTACGTAGATACCAAATTTTACAATGATAATAATTACAAAAGAATGTCCTTCAGCACACACAGTTCATGAAATATATCTATAACTATTAATAATAAATCTAGTAAACTTAAACGGATATTATGCTCTTCACAATATTAGATATTATAATACAATAATAAGTATTAAAATTATGATACATGTAAAAATGTCATAACTTTTGACCACTGTCAACTGGCCAGTTCTAGACGAGGTCTCTGCCGCCATAGTTAAATGAGTCTTACAGTGTGAAATTATTAGAATTTGGGATTTAATTTTTATTTGTACCGACATTATGCTTTATGTCATGCAAGCTTCGGCAGTGAAAGACACACAACAAATTTTAAAAGCTCAAAATTAATATAATAGTATAAAATGGCATCTATCGACCTGGTGCCCAAAATTGTGAATTTTGACAGACTACAGAGTTTTAGATTTATTCGGTTATTGTTTCTCACGTATATACAACAGTTATTAAGTGAATATATGATTTTCATTGGATACTGTTGGAGTTTAGTTAAAAGCATTTAGTCATTAGCTAGCAATTTTCAATTTGATTCCTTACTAGCCTCTTGTTGTAAAATTTCAAAAATAAATGTTCAATGTAAGTTGGTGTTTGAGAGAATGAATGATTTTGAATAAATACACGCGTATGAGTTGTGCACGAACGCAAAATTCTGTTGCGAAATTTTGTTCTAGTTTTTGTTAAAATTTAATTTATTAATCTACTTGTTTGAAGACGAACATAGTTTTTTTTAAAGGCACCAGAGTATTTATCGATAAAACTCGATCTTTTACACGTCTATGAGTTGTAATGGCTTCACGAACTGAATTCCGAATACAAGACTAATACGTCTTTACAAAAAAAAAAAAAAATAAATAAATAAATAAATAAATAAATAATAAATAAAATACATTTCTCAATCAAATTCTCTTTTTGAAACACACATTGCGTCACAGAGGTTAATTAAAAGTATTTTACACTCCCCAATTAATATAAAAAAAGATATATTGAATTATGTTTTTTAAATGTATACACCCATTGAACTAAAATATGTTGTAAAACATTGAATAACTTAGAATTAATAATTTTAAAAATTGTATTAATATCACTAATCGCAAAAANGAAAAGAGCGCAATCTATGTTTAGTTTAATTATTTGCCTATAATCGATATGAGAGTCGTAATAAGTCAGAATGGTGGAAATATTTTAGGGGAGCAGGTTAGCGATGGATATTCGTCGGAATATCTCTCTTATTCCGGGTGCTAGGGGTTCAAGTCCCACCCTGGCAAAGCTTTTTTTCTTTCATGGTAGTACACAATATTTCAATGAAAATGAACCCACTAATAATATTACTGAATATTTACAACTGTACTCTTTATTCTGAACACATAATTTGATAACTAAAATTAATATTGATTAATTTAGGTTGTGCATAGCCACAGACATCTTTTAGCATTTGATAATAACTGATGATGTTTTATGTGTTTAAAAATAAAATATAAAAAAATTTTTTAAAAATTCAGAGAAATTAAAGTAATCCATTGAAATATTTTTTAAGGCAGTCAATTATTAGTTTATTAAAAGTATTTGTCTCAGTAGATAGTATAGAAATTCGAAAAAAAATTTTTTTTCATATTTGCAAATGCTCAATATAGGTATTTATAACCAATATTTTACTAAATATATAGTTAAAGAAAATTATATTACTTTAAAATAAATAGATACATTTTTTTTTCTATTTCCATCATATTATAATTTGAATGTATTTGTATGCGATTTTATTGGTTTTTCTATTTAGTAACTTATGAATCACAACAAAAAATACATAAAATCAATTTAAAATATTTTAAAGTATTTATAAGTTTCTAATAATAAGAGCTAAATATTCAAATTTAATCTTTGACCTTATTTTGCCATGGACTAGTGTATTCAATGAAACGAGTAACACTGATGTTTATTTTTAAATACGTCAAATAGAAATTAAAAATTAAAAATAATAAAAATAAAGCAGAGACATGTGAAGCCCATTTTAATAATTTATCACCATTTCATTTTGTTTTATTGTATTCCCCCCGTCCATACTGGAGTAGACCTCCTGTTGGAGTAGAACGCCTTGTCCAGTAGGGCGGATTCCTGGCTTTGCCAGGGTCCAGAGCGAGGGGGATATTTTTGCCCCCTCCCCCCACAGGGTAGACCCCCGCACGCTTGTCTGTTGCGGGAAGTGGTCGGCAAACAGTACCCGATCCTCGGCAAACCGCTCGTGTTGACAGCCCCTTCGGACGTACACCGCTCCGGCCTTCATCTCTCAAAACCCCCACCTCGGGTGTACATGTGATACACGCTCATATATATCCAATTCCATAAGCAAACATCAGCTCTCCCAACAGTATATGTTAACTCCCACCGATAACTAAATACTTAAAAAGATTTTTTAAGAAAATATCACATGATACAAGAGTAGTAATACATAAATTCCTGAAAACAATAGTATTTGAGTGCGTAATTTAATTATTTATTAATTAATCAATCGAGAAAAAAAATAGTGTAAAATCTCTGAAAAGCGCTTTTACTAACTAGGATTAAAACTCCTCACACTTTTGGCTCGTCATGTTTACATTTATATGTTGATCGTGTGAATGAAATTGTTACTGTTACAGTGAAAGTGCCAACATCTTAGAAGTGGGCAAGGTGAGGAATAAGAGGGCAGGCTAGTAATATAAATAAAAATATATTATATTTTCCAAAATAAAATCAAAATGCTGATAATAGTAATAATCAAATCTCCAATAATAAATATATAAAAGTTCTCCAATAATTCAAATTAAAAGTTCTTGCACAAAAATGATTAAAAACATACAAAAACGACCCGATGCTGCTATATAGAAAAATAACAACACTTACCGAAGTGCACCTCTTGTAATAACTCGTTCAATGTTCGACATTGATAAATATTGAACGAGCAAAATCGAACGACACATCAATTGATCGAATTCTCGTGATCGCTCGAAAAAGGTTTCTAAAAAAAAAAAAAAAAATTGTTTAACGTTAGTCATCTTAGTAGAGTTAAATTCCCAAAATCTTTCCTCTGCGTGTAACTTTCCATTTGACCCCTCCGAGAGTCAAAGTGACTAACTGAGGTCACATACTCTTCCGAGACTTTTCCCCAAAGGGAAGAGTGCTCTCTGGAAAGAGTTTTCCTCCGCGAGTAGAACTCGCCAGAAGAGCTAATGACATGGAGGCGGGAAGGACTGAGAGGTGCAGCACTTATGGAGAGGTTAATGAACAGAGAGAGAGAGAGAGAGAGAGAGAGAGAGAGAGAGAGAGAGAGAGAGAGAGAGAGAGA
>KZ807450.1:121511-138365 GCA_000696205.2 Oncopeltus fasciatus
TTTTTTTTTTTTTTTTGATAAACAAATTTCCGAAAAACTTCTAGAACTGTGAAAGAGAAATGTAAAATGTAATTATAACGATTATTTTTAATAACATTTTTAAGAATTATGTTAGTTAATAAAAACTTTGCAAATATAAATAGAATGTGTGAGCACTTCCTTCGTTGAACCTTCCCCTTCTAATCTAAAACTTAGTATTATTTACGCTTATTTTTTTTCTCCTGCTTGATAATATTAATTAATTTTATCCTATATATATTTCATTTTAAATAATGAAATTTGACAAATATTATGCAGAGCCATCGTGACGGCCCTTTTAAAAGTTATATATTATCCTCTCTGGCATTTATTAAGCAACTCATACATATAATTTTCATCTTATTATTAAGAAGTAGTTTGTCATTTGACAATTGATATGAACTCACTTTAAGTTCTTTAGCAATGCTGTTGGCATAAATTTTATAATTCATTTTTAAAACTAATAATGGATTTTGTTATATAAATTTAGTTTAAGTCTCACGAAATAAAATTTTATGTTTGAAAAAGTGTCCAAAACCTTGATAACATTTCTAACCAGATGATTTTAGCAGCCGAAGAAAGAGTTAAAAAATATAAGTAATCTAAGTTATTTTCACGATTCTCTTTTTAAGCAAACGAGATGGATTTCATAATTTATAAAAAAAATAAAGAAAACATTTGAATTTTGTAAGCAATTATTACTGCTTATACATTTAGTTTTGTAGGATTTTCATTATTTTCTGGTACACTTCATCTGTACATTTCAACATCTTAAATATTTATTTCATTACAATTTTTTTTTTTTTTGCAAGAAGCCTAATAGACATTTTAATATGGAATTCCCTTCGATGTAGGAATTTATTCCTTTGATCAGTGGGAAGATCAGAGACGACGGGATTGCTGAAGGCCTTCTTAGATTTAATCGTTGGAGGAATTCCTCCTTTGATGGCAATGAAGGTGGTATGCAATACACCTTGATTCCCTTAGGGGCTGTTAGTAAGCGAAGGATCTCTTCCCTAAGAGCCCTTAATATTTCAATTAACATTTTATTAAACATAATAAATAAGAAATATTTACATTTAATTTATTTTAAGAAAAAAATAACTTTGCGATAACTTTAGTAGTTTTAATTATTCTTTATGAATTTGTTGCTGTTTGTTTATTTTAATTGCAATAAATAGCTTACATTTTTTTTTTTTTTTTTACAAATGGAGAGTTTTCTTGACTGTAGATATTATTATTAGATTTTTTTTTATGGGGTTCGGTCAACCACTACCTCAGTCATGAAAATAGGATCCTGGAGACACGAGGTCCCATCTCGCCTTCATGATAGCCCTGATGATGGCTTACAATGTAAGCCAAAACTTTGGCTGATAAAAATACACATTTTTTAAAATTGTATTTTTGGATATACCTTGACTGAACCCCAACAAAAAACATAAAATTATTTTTTTAGTTATTTTTTGTGAATAAGAAATTCCATAAGTTTTTGCATTCTCCTTAGTGAATTTTACTCCTCTTTTCACTTGTCAGAAAAAATTGATACGATATATATATTAAGTACTAAAACAATTAATTTGATGAATAAATTATATATTGTATATATGTAACAAATGCAATAAAGGTTTCGAATAAGTAAATTTAAAGAGAAATCAGACAAATTAAAAATCATTATTAAAATGCATAAATTAGAACAGAATTATTAATGGTTCGGACAAGATAGATGTAAAAAAAAAATATTTAAAGAATTTTTTTTTTTTTTAATCTTCCAACGTATACATTGAAAGCCATTTTTAGGACGGTTGAAATGCAACGCCATAAGAAAACTTGAAGAAAAATACATGAAATTTGACGTAAGAAAAAGTAATGTGATTTGAAATGCCATGGTGAACTTTCTACATAAACTGTTATTCTTTTCCTAAGCATTTCACATCACATTACTCTTAGTTAAGTCACATTTTACATATTAAAAATTTTATCATACTTTTGTTTTCTCAAATTTGATGGAACTCCAACAAATTCTTTACTAGTAATCCACACGTCCACTCTGTATTAATTAATTAATTATAAATATTTTAAATGTTCATAGGTTATTTATAAAGCTTTTATAATTGATGGATATTCTGTTAATAAACTTTTATAAAGGTAATTCTATAAATACTAATAAACGACTTCTTAAGTTACAATCAATTTTGCAAAATTACTTATGAAAAAAAACTGGCAACTAGAAAATTTCTTTTAAACGTACATGAAACATGTGATTGAGCCTTCTTTTATAAAATATTGTAATATGAAGTTTCTAAAAAATTCACGCTGCCAGTATTCGTTAAATTACTACTTCTTAAAACGCCTAATCTTGTGACGTCATCTGTTTCTCGTAATGCATAATTTTTTTTATAACGATGTAAGAATATGAATAATAAAGAGAAAAATTAATTTTTTTTTTTTTTTTATCTTATGGACTGAAGACTAGTGCTTAGAACAAATGGACTCTTGACCCTAGCATTGCCAGTTCAATTCTCTTAGTGTACAGTTTTATAAAAAACTAACAAGTTTTTTTTTTCTTTCTGTGCTACTGTCTTCTGTGTCTAGAGGATTCCTGGATTGCTCATGGTCTAGTGCTTTTCCTGTAAACACTCAGCCCATATTTAGTGTTAACATTTATTGAATGTGGAAAAAAAAATTAGTATCTTGATAAGCGAATAAATAGTTGCTAAAATGTTTCCATCCTGGGACTCTATGGCCTACAGTGTAATTTTGTTTTCTTTTTTTTTTAAACCGCTGTCAATATACATCGATGAGTGAATGAAAACACATGTAAGTACGCACGGTTGATATTTTAATTCTCATCGGAGCGGGAAGTATTCATTGTCATTTTTTACAGGCAATAAATGTTTCTTATTCAAAGTTACTCATTGGTATATTGTGCTAAAATGGCAAATACTGAACGAAAGACCGAATAGATGTGCGGGATTAGTATCAGTCGGAGCCTTGAAGAATGGTCTCCCTTGATTGATGAGCCGCCTACTTCCTAATTGAAGGGTCATCCCTTACCATTGCCCTGGGACCCCCCACCCTCCTTCTTCTTCTTCTTCGGCTCTTCATTAGCGAAAATGGCTTCTTACAATGAACTCATCAGGTAACTTGGGTGTTCTCCATCGTTATCTCACAGAACTTGTTAAACATATGGCTTTATGTCTTACATTATGAAGTGTTGTAATTTATCTAATTTTTAGTGCAAGGGAACAGAATAAAAAATCTAACTGTCCCAGCCAGGATTCGAACCTGGATCCCCTGCTATCCGGGCCGGTGCATTAGCCACTTATGCTACCGGAACAGGTCAGATAAGTTATTAAATTTCCCGCACTAGTGTCGAGAGTCCAACCTCCGAGGCCGACGAATATATCGCTCACGCTCGGAGGAGCTGACATTGTCAANTTACGTGGGATTAAATACCACAAATTAAATAATATTTATAAAATTAAAATTAAAAATAAATTAAGTAGAGTCATTTAAACAGCTTGACAATGTCAGCTCCTCCGAGCGTGAGCGATATATTCGTCGGCCTCGGAGGTTGGACTCTCGACACTAGTGCGGGGAATTTAATAACTTATCTGACCTGTTCCGGTAGCATAAGTGGCTAATGCACCGGCCCGGATAGCAGGGGATCCAGGTTCGTATCCTGGCTGGGACAGTTAGATTTTTTATTCTGTTCCCTTGCACTAAAAATTATCTAAAATTACGTGGGATTAAATACCACAAATTAAATAATATTTATAAAGTTGTAATTTATCGCGTATTGGATTGTATGTTATTAAGTAGTAATATGGCATAGTATATGGTATTTCATTATATTTGTTTTACCTATTGATTGTATCTACACTAAATTTTATTTTTTATTTCTTAAATTAAAATTTTTTAAAATAGTATAATCGAAATCAATCAACTATAAGTTTTAATATTAAATCTATACGTGTAAATGATATGTTAAATAATTAACATCTAGTAAAGGTAAAAAAAACGAGTAATGTCAATTAAATTTTATTTAACGTACTAATGGATTTAAGTACGCAATTTGGATATATCCAGGTATTAGTACTTATTGACTTATATTCTGCCGCATTGAGTTAATTTGGCTTAACCTTTTTACAAGTTATAACATATTGCGCTTTTAATTCAAGTAAAAAACCGAAAGTCAGCATTGTATATATTACTAAAATTATGAATTATCAGTCAGTGAACCACCTTATTCTAATCTAAAATGAAAATAATGTATTTAGAAGCTTAGAAAAGCATATGAAACCATTTTTTCCCCCCCATGAAATGGAAATATGCTGTATCACGAAAAATAGCTTTTATAAACTGTAGGTTATATAACTTGTAAGTTATAACTCGATTTTAGTGATCTGCATTACTGTTATTAATAAGATGTCAATTTAAATAAGTAATATGACGGTGAAAAAAAACAGGTTTTTTTAAAGTGTTATCCTCACTTTCAACCACTTCCGGGTCATGGAGGATGGGGCCATCTATAGGTTATCATCCCACTCTACACACCTATGGCTTCAGAACAAACTTTTGCTTATAAATAAAAGATTACTCTGGGCGGGATTCGATCACGCAGTGTGAGATTGCAAGACCAGTACGGATCCCTGGCGCCCCAAAAACAGGAGGTATAAAATATTTAATCATGTCGTTAGATGGATTTGAAATTTAGTTATAAAGGACAGTCAAGTGATGGTAGATAAATAAGTTTTATCTTGATTTGTTGAAAATGACATTCCAGACAAAAGAAAGATCTCCCACAAAGGCCATGAAATGAAATGCAGCAAGAAATTAGCAGTGATGTTATAGTAAAGGCTCGCAAAAGAGATGACAGAATAGACAAGGCAAATATTCAAGCGTATATTTAAATAGGAATACAATTTAATAATGATGAATAGTAATATTTTGGACTGGATCACTCGTCTAACATTTGGCAAAGGTGAAAACTAGATGGATCGATATATGTCTGGTGAGATGGTCGTCTTGGGTGGAGGTGTACTCTATTGTGAACTCTGGAGGTTTTTAGTTTATATGTTTTTTTTTAATGCTTCAAAAGGTACCTATGTCTCCCCATTTTTTTATTCAGTTTTATTGGAATTTTTTTAAATTCTCCCTATCAATATGTCGTCATTAATGACGGGAGATATTTTTAAAAAAAGCGGGAAGATATTTTAAAGAGGAAGAAGAAGAAGATGAAGATCTTCTGTCAATAGGTCACAGTAAAGTATAATTTACCAGTATTAGTATAAGGTGTATTACCTGGTGTAATATTTAATAAATGCGAATAGTTATAATTTGGAGGTAGAAGGTAATTTATATATATTTTATTGTAAGTTATTGCAGGAAGTTGAATAAATGTTTTTTTTCCGTAAACATTTAAGTCAGTGACTTTTATGTTTTATGTTTGCTTTCTTTACATATTGTAAGACATGAGGCCCTATCCCCTCCTCTACTCAAGCTTATCTTCTGAGAAGAGGTTACTATTAACCATGAGTATTTTATTTGTAATTTTTTTTTTTCCAATATCAATTCAATTTCAATCTTTTTTTGGTTTTAAAATAATATGAAAGCAGTTTAAGAGCTTAATTATATAAATTTACTAACCGGTTCAATATTTATTAAATACAGTAATTTAAGAATGTTTTAATTCAAATGAGAACTCAATATTGATAGAAACTTTGAATAATTTGAGATAAAAATAATTGATACATAAAATTTTTGGGATAAGCAAAACCATTTAAATGACAACCATAATACATCAGAATAATGAAATAATAAATGTTGTGTGATACATATAATGCGTAACAAAACTAACACAAACAAAAATATATAATGATTGTATATGTATTAATATACACATGTTGAAAAATATTAAAAAGCCAAAGGCTTGGACTTAAAGGATTCATGTTGAAATCATAAGCCTTACGCTAGCCACACTTTTGGTAGGCTATTAACGAAAAAACAGTAACATAGGCGTATAGAATTATGCAGTTTCCTGCAGAAAATCCTTTTTTTTTTTTTTTACCATAATTAGTTGCAGAAAAAAAAAATGAAAAGCAGTCATTTATTTTGCTGTTTTACAGAGAAGGTAATATCGTTTGAAAATTTTTAATTTGAAAAATACTATTCTTTTTTTAATTTTTATCTCAAACTTTCCTTTATTTAACGCATTACTGTATACAAGAACAGAGTTTGTGTTGCTTATATTAACCCGAAAGGGGTTGACTCCTATTAAGCCCACACTTAAAATGGATTCAAATTTCCATGCGGGGGTTAAAAGCTAGTTTGAGTGGAATTGTTTGTGTATCTGCGACTCGGGTGTGGTGGGTCCGTCTATAAATGGGCAATGGCTCAGAGTAAGTTGGAGAAAGGCGAGTGAGTCTCAGAGGGGGATAGATAGAGAGAGAGATAGAGGGAGGGAGAGGGAGAGAATGAGTGAAAAATAGAGAGGGCTACTGGGGGAGAGGGGGGAAGGGCTGTGTTTGAGATGGGGCCGCGGTAAAGTTCAGCCCGAGGGGATGACCCCCCCTAATCCTCCCTTAGTCCAGGCTTAGTGGCCTTTCTCATCCGGCTTGAATTCATGTCACACACGGAATCATAAGCAGGGTATCCACAAGAGCCGAGGCTCAACTCTCCCATATTAAGGTAAATTTTGTACAGTTTAAATTAATGATATTTGTGGGGAAATACCTCTCATATAGAGGTGGAAAATTCTTATAACAATAATTGTTAATGCTTCTTTTTAACAGACAAAAATGTAGCCCGGGTTTTCAATTGTTATTACCTAAAATTTGGATAATACATTTTCAGTGTTACCTGAAAAAGATCCCGCAGGAAATTCAAGAAAGGAAAAGTGTTAGTCAATTAATGAGAGGGAATAGAATATAAAAAACTATCTGTCCCAGCCAGGAAACGAACCTGGGTCTCCTGCTATCCGGGCCGGTGCATTTACCAGTTATGCTACCAGGACGCGCTAGTTATCTCATAGTATAGAGGGAATTGAATGAGATAACTAGCGTAAATGCACCGGCCCGGATAGCAGGAGATCCAGGTTCGATTCCTGGCTGGGACAGATAGATTTTTTATTCAATTCCCTCTCATTAATTGTTTAAAATTACGTGGGATAAAATACCACAACCAAATAAAATATTTATAAAGAAAAAATTAAATAAAGTAAATGACGAGAGTCGACAAATAGCTTGACAATGTCAGCTCCTTCGAGTACAAGACGAAGTTCTCGCCTTTCTCGTGGGTTAGGCTCTCGCTAGTGTAGCGGGAATATGATGAGATAACTAGCGCGTCCTGGTAGCATAACTGGTAAATGCACCAGCTCGGATAGCAGGAGATCCAGGTTCGATTCCCCTGGCTGGGACAGATAGATTTTTTATTCTATTCCCTCTCATTAATTGTTTAAAATTTACGTGGGATAAAATACCACAACCAAATAAAATGTTTATATTGAAAAGTGTTACTTTTAATAAAACATAGGTCTTAAATGTAAAGATTGATAATCCCAATAGTACTTTTTTTGGGGGGGAAAATTGATGGTGTCTCCACAATTATATTAAGCATCTCCCACTGTATAAAATTTAGCCGAATAAAAAAAACTAGCTAAGTAATAACAAAAAAGCGGTGTTAATTATGAAGACAGTGTGGCGTCGAGATAATAAAATGTAAAAACTATATTTCCTTCAAGTCCTTTTTTTTTTAAATACAATATTTTACCATCCTAATTAGGTGAATCTCAAAACATGGTACATTTGAAATAGTGCATACCTAAAATGCTTCAGGCAAGAATGTGACAACGGAATGATTCAGGCCAAGAGCTTCCACCAATGGCTTACAGACTTCCTTCTCTGCCTCAGGCCTTCATATTAGACTTCCAGGCCTCCATCTTCTACATCACCATTGGTCACTTACATTTTGCCGTCCTTGGCCGTACTTCTATAGCGTCTCATATGCATTCTATTAAGGGTAAATCTCGAGAGTATACTGCTCCGGATCTCTTCCAAAGAGTATGTCAAATCCACCTTTGGGTCGTCTTCATTGGATACATCCTTTCTGGGCAATTTATCTCGAGGATTCAATGGAATCAGTGTTAAACAGTCTTCCAGCTCAGTGGAAACAGTCTTGGGCTAAGTTTAAAAATTCTTCAAAACAGTAAGTTCTTTAAAAGTAGGTGTAGAAATCTTGACGTTGAACATGCTTAATATTAGTATAAAATAACAATGGTTTGGTAAATGTTTTGGTTCACCATAGAGGGTACAGGTGACCAAAGCACATTTCCTGTAACGTGGCCTGTACGTCTTCATGTGTTCCTGCTAATTCATTATTGATGATCCCCGGGTAGACGGACTGGTTTTAAAAATGATTTTCTACATGCAAATGCATAAAATACATATATCCAATATTTTAGGAAGACTCAATTACTTCATATATGAAGGAGCATGGTAGAAAAATACAAATTAGAAACCAATTAATGCAAGGGAATAGAATAAAAAATCTAACTGTCCCAGCCAGGGCTCGAACCTGGATCTCCTGCTAACCGGGCATGTGCGTTATCCTATCACGCTACCTGGAGAGCCAGATAACTTATTAAATCCCCAGCACTAGTGTCGAGAGTCTAACCTAAGAGAAATAGGAATACATCGACCTATGCTCGAAGGAGTTGACATTGTCGAGCTATTATCCACTCTTGTTATATACTTTTTATTTTCATTTATTTAATATTAATTTTATTTGTGGTTTTTAATCCCACGTAAATTTAAATCAATGAATGCATTAATTCATTTAAATTTAGGTGGGATTAAAACTACAAATAAAATTAATATTTACAAATTGGAAAAGTATGTTAATGCATGTACAGTTGAGGACATTTGAGGAAGCAAGTGTCTCTGGAAGGGGCCGCCACCTGCTCCTCAGCGACACCACTCCTTTTGTGAGAGGAACTCCTATTCTCTAAGAAGATCCACCCTTGCTTGGAATGTCCTATGCCGCTATAAAATCGGCCAACCAACAGCCCTCGAGTCGGTGTTTGATTGAGTGGCCCAGAGCTCGGGGCTGGTCGTTGACACAGTGACAGTGACTAGTGAGCTCAGATCTCTTGTAGACAATTCAGAGGCCTTCTGAGGCCTCTTCAGTATTGTTTTTGTTTGATTCTTAGTTAGTAAGGGCAGTAGATTTAATTTTTATCTGTTAATGGTAGATATAATAATTTGTCTAAATAAATAAGCGTTAATTTATTTTGGTGTTAATTGACCCGCAGCCAACAACAGTACTTAAACATGCATATAGTTCAAAGAGTTATTTTAATGACTGTAGACAGTTTTGATCTTGTCTGTACCAAGAAAATTAATTGTACTTTCAAATAACAAGTATATTTTATAAGCAAAAGTTTTTTCATTACGAGTGAGGTTGGTTTACATAGACCCTGCAATAGTATTTTAATAGTTTAGAAATTGTTATACTACTCAAATTTAAAAAAAATTAGGTATTTTAACATTTATATAATGTAATGGTTTATACTTTCTTTTAGAGGGGGGGGGGATTAAAATTTTTATAATGGATCTAAACTAAAAAAAATTCTGAGTATTTTCCCTTGTTTCAGCGGTTTGTTGGACGTTTAATTTCCTGTCAGAAGGCTAACCTTTTTTTAGACTTTCTGTTTAAGGTAAAATTAAGAGAGATTCAACGAAATTACGTAAAATAAAAATTTCAATCCTCTAATTATACGGTTAGTCTAATTAGGTCCAAAGGTTTATTGATGCAGAAAAAAGTTAACTTCTTTGTTTCACAAACTTTGTTATATATATATATATATAAAACACACAACGGGCTGACCTTCACTCCATGCACTCCATCTGAATTAGCATTTTCGTAGATTGTGTGTGTTTGTGTGTCATTATATAATATAATAATCAATAAAAATATTAAACTTTTTAAATATGCGAAAAATAATAATAATTATAATAGTCAGTAATGTGAACATGAAATGGGGCAAATATTAATAAAGACTGGAGCCTGTTCTGGCAGTTTTTGGCAAAGACATATTCAGTTCTGCATTAAGCATTCTCTTTATAATTTATCAAGTATTATAAAAATTCAATACAAATATTGCAGTTTCAACAGATCTATTAAAGTAACTAAAATTAATGTAAATTTCCTTAAAGATATAATCCATAAGTTCTATTTTAACTGATCTGCCCGATTTAATTGAATGGGTATTGTGGGCTACTATTGTATGGATCCTCAAAATTTGACACACACTTTATGTTAGTGAAACTTTTTTATTTAGAGACCCCAAAGCAATACATTCCTTATCACATCTATACCATTGTGTAAAGAAAGTGATGTAGCTATTTCGATATGTTAAATACAGAAGGTTCTAAAGCAAATGAGGAATGCATGGGCAAGGATAGAATTGGCTTTCTAGAGGATATTATTCTGCATTTTTGAACACACTTTATGTTGACGGAGCGACGAGATTTATGAAAATATTCCGAGATTTTTTAAAAATACAAGAAACACAAATTAAAATTATTCAATTTATGATGGAAAAATGAACGCCCTAAAAATGGGTGAAGGAAATTAGTCTTTGTTTCATATTTATGAGAGAATTTTTTTTCTCTCGAATTTCCACATTTTTAACTATCGATTTGATTACAACGATTTTTAATCAGAATAAAATTATGCCCAATTTATTTTATTCTACAAATTTCTATCCTTGCCGCAATCGACTGTTATCAAAGTAATAAATGATAGTCAATTACATTAAATCCAATTTGCTTTTACATAAAGTGCCTATATTACACACTTGATGGTCAAGTTATTTATAGTGTTGTTAACCCGATATTGACACTTGATTGTCAGCTATCATTTAGTCATCTGGCATCGAAATGTGATATATATTTGAATGAAGCGATATTATTTGACATTATTAGATGATTTTTGTTGGGTTTCGGTCATGGTAGATCCAAACAATACAAATTAAAAAATAAAAGTGTACTTTAAAAAAAATTATCTGCCGACGTTTCGGCTTACATTGTAAGCCATTTTCAGGGCTGTAGAAATACAATGTCATGAGAATACAATAATAATTTACAATATTATATTATAGAATTGTTATAGTTTAATGTGACCGAACCCCAACAAAATCTTCTAATAATAATACCTACGGTCAAAAAACTCTCCATTTGAAGATTCTTACTTGACTTACTGCATTACTGCGATGTCTCTCAAATTGCAATATTAAAATGTATTACTACCAGTGTAGGATTGCGTATGAAGTTCCCACTCCCTCCTATTGCTAGAGGTAGTTTTCTCTGTCAAATTAAGTAGTGTCAAAGGTTATCCAGAACTGAGCAGGGAAGCCGGGTAAGAGACGTCCTCGCCTAAGCCCTTCAGATGCTGAAGGGATTACCTTCGACAAAAGGTATTCCCTTCTGCTCGAATTCCCTAGAGCCAGCCAACTTTCCTGAATCATACTCGTGTAACAAAAGCGTATTCCTGTCGCTTAGGTTGATAATATGCACTACCGTCCCCCTCTAACTCAAGCTATTCTCCTATCTATAATTATATTGTGACTCTTATTATAATTTCCTTTACTAAATAGCATAAATTAGTTATAAAATTGAATTGTGTTGTATTGAAAATAAATAATTTTTTGCTTCTAATTAGTCTATACTTTATGTTGGTTGTATTTATTTTCAGATTTAAAATAAACAGAAAAATTAGTATAAAAATATAAAATGTGTCTTTAATAGGTCACTCTAAATTGAAAACTCTTAGCCTAGAGAAATTTCCTCTATTCATAAAAATGAGAATTTCTGGAATTCGAAGAATAGTTTTTAGAAAATATGTTTGTCAAATAATAATGTACATAAGCCTATTTACATTCCTATAACCTGTACATAATTATATATATANCCCAAAGAAGGATCTTCTTTTCATGGACCTCTTATCTGCAGAGATCTATTGGCAATCGTTCTTGAGTAGCTTCAGAAGCAAATTTAGTAACCATTCGTCCCCCCTCTCTTTCATTCTCTCTCTATCTTTCAAAAAGACCCCTTTTTATTTATTTATTTTTTTTTTTAGTGGAGGATTTTAAGCGCATAAGATGAGTTGACGGGTCCTGCAAGGACTCTGCTTTATTGAATAATGAAAGTTGTTAATGAATTAAGTTTTTCAATTTTTAAAAAATAACCTTTTTCCTCACAGTACTTTAAATTTATTCTAGTCCTACGAGAGGGTTAGGTTCTTTATTTTGTACGTATGATACAATTTTTCTCAAAATTACAAGATAGAATTATTATTTTTAAATTTAATTACACNTATATATATAATATTGACATTATCGCAAGTTAGAAATGATCTAAAATATAGAAATAAAATTATATTTTAACTGGATGAGCTGCTGTTCAACAGTGAGCTTCAAATCAGACTGAATTTAAAAATCGTAAGCTTTGTAATCAAAAGTATTATGAAAAGAATTCATATACTTATACTTATAAATGAAGATATTTACGAATGTAACTAATTGGGTTGCTTGGCTCTCTTCCTTTCTTCTACCGCTATAGTCCTACAGACAATCTTGGCAAGGTCCATGGCCTTTGATTCTTTATCTTTGTTTATATTTATTGCAAAGAAAAGTATGAAAAATATTGACTTACACAGCTCCTAAATGGGCATGTTGGATATCATTAAATATATATACCGGTCCTACGCTTATAATAAAATCTGATAATTATTTCCTTAGCCTGTAAAAATTTAACAGTAGTTGTTCACGTAGGCTTCGACGGTCGTCAGAAGTATTTACCGTTTCTTCTTCCGGGTTCGACCGTGTCAAATTGTTGTTATTTGATGAGCTTTCGCACATTATGTGATGGCTTCTTCATGGCTGAAAAGAGAATGAGAGTTGTAAAAGAGAGATTTTTAAAATCCAGGTGGTATATGTCATATAGCTCGGCAAATAACAACAATTTGACACGGTCCAACCTGGAAGAAGAAACGGTAAATAATTAACGGTAGTTGTTAACTCTATATAAAAGATACCTTCTTAAGAGACTTTTTAAGTTGAAGATAAATACTTGCCGCGTTTAAAGCTTTATATATATTCATTTTTTTACACCCCTCTAAGTTCCGATGATGAAATCAAATCCGAAAACTATAAGTTTATTTTAGCAAAGATTAGAGGAAAAAAGTAATGTAAAACCTTCTTTTTTTTTATTATATAAAAATATTATTCTTCATGATTAAATTCAACTTTATTGAAGAAAAAATGTTGATTGATCTCTGTTTGAAAATGTATATTATATTTATTTTATTTTATTACCGTTTTCTCTATTTTTATGTTTATTAATTATATTATGTTTAAGATTAGGCTTGGCGCTAGGCGTAGGGGATGGGGCTCAATATAGGATCCTCTAGCTGAAGCCGGAAGTAATAAGGGGCGTTGGAGGACCCCAGAGATTGCGGGGGCGAGAGAGAAGGATGGCTGTACATTCAGACTCAGCGCGCCCAATTTACCTAGGCAAGATCCGGGGCCGAATCTCTCCGAGTTTATCTCGCGGACCGTATCAGTCCTCTCCGAAGATTGGCCTGGATCAGTTCGGCACACCTGCAACCTTGCGGAAACCCGTTCGTTTTACTTTCCAGAAACGGCTTTAGTCAGAGGTATTGCTAAGAAAGTGCAAAGCCAACGGTATGTCTCTTGGCTGCTTATTTTTCGGCTTTCGAATTTCATCTGGTGTATTTCAGATTATATCTGTACTTATTTTTGTTATATTTCAGGTAGAGGAACTGAACACAATTTATTTATTTATACAAATCTCAAATTTGTAGGAATCTTGTAATCATGTGTAACAAACACATTATCATCAAAGTAAGATGAAAAAGGAGGTTTACAAAACTAACTACATGATAAATATGTGAGTAGAGACTTTCTTGAGTTTCGGTCAAGGTTGATAAAAAAAAAAATACTATTTAAAGAAATATATTTTTTATTACCGCCCGACGTTTCGGATTAGA
This sequence comes from Oncopeltus fasciatus, assembly GCA_000696205.2. Classification (NCBI taxonomy): domain Eukaryota; kingdom Metazoa; phylum Arthropoda; class Insecta; order Hemiptera; family Lygaeidae; genus Oncopeltus; species Oncopeltus fasciatus. The sequence continues at coordinate 135,600 of KZ807450.1, forward strand.
TTGACCAGTATCAAATTTTCATGACTGAACATCGATAAAAAAATAAAAAATACACTTTTTCATAAACTGTATTTTTTTTTAAACAACCTTGACCGAATCAAAATAAATTCTTTACTAATAATCTCCACGGTCAAAAACTCTCCGTTTGAGCTTAAGACTATATGAACTCGATCGACATTATAGGTAAAGCGAGGCAAGTCATAGACTCTAAATTATGGTCTAAGCAACTCGAGAAGTCCTTCCCCTTGTATCTTCACTACTACTACTGTAGTAGTATGGGCTACTGCCCATGTCGCTGGCCTTCGAGTACTAACCCTGAACTGGCTTTCTGACTCGGAACCAAAGACAAGAAAGAACTGGTCTCTGCTGCAAAAGTTCCTTAATTTTCTAACTTGAGTCAATGTGACTCTGAAATGTAATGGAAAGTAAAGCTTTTCTTCTTAATCTTAAGATGGGGGAAAATTAGGATATTTATAAAACCTAAAAGCATGGGTTGCAAAAATGTCCCAAAGAAGGATCTTCTTTTCATGGACCTCTTATCTGCAGAGATCTATTGGCAATCGTTCTTGAGTAGCTTCAGAAGCAAATTTAGTAACCATTCGTCCCCCCTCTCTTTCATTCTCTCTCTATCTTTCTCTATTGCTCCATTATATATTAAGTATTCTTCTTTTCTAAACATAGCCAGTTATTGTGCTCTATTAAATAGAAAATTTTCTTATATTTTAAATCATGTTATTGTTGATAAATAAGTTTATAATAAAAAATATACTGTAAATTTTTTAAAATATAAAACCGCTCTTCGTTTAATAAATTTTTATTTTAATCTCTTTAAAAATTTTTCCACATTAAACAAAATAATTATACTGTTTGAAACAGCTCTAATGAAAACAAACAAAAACCAGAAGCGCTGAAAGAAAGAATAAAAAACTGCGCACAGACAGTTTGAACCTTTGGCATAGAAGTCCGGTATTTTGACCACCAGTCAGACCACTGTGCCCCATTTTTCTTATCATAGAAAGGTCTCTAAATCTACTAATACCTCGATAGTAGTAGATTCAGTGTCGTGATTCAAAAACTGGGATATAAAAGAGGTTGAGATCATTTTTTTTTTCCTGTCTTAGAAGAATTATATAGAAAAATTTAAATAAAAATGGTTTTTACTTTTTTTAAATTTTATATAAATTAAAATTAACAGAGTAACATAACGTATAACATGTACAGAAATAGAAAGAACTTTTCAGTTCTACATTTGCAAAATAAAATAGTGAGAAAAACGAAAACAGCGGAACGAAGCCCGGGATAATCTGAACCCAAGATCACACAAACAGCTCGGGATCCACTCATGGTATCGGAAGTTTGACAAAAATGAATGTAAATTGAGATACAGATAAGCCAAGGTTAGTTTAGGTTCGGACAGTCAGTGAGTCAGTAATTTCATGTGTGTATATGTGTTTAAGTCTAAAAATAAGTGTGACTTCAAAAAGGCTGATAATATACGATGACTTCGATGTTTTTCTGACTGTAAATACTATATTTTGTCCGATTCTAAGTCTATTTTCACAATTAGTACCTTAATGAGATAATTATGGAATTCGCCTGGTTACAATTATTTTGTTTAATTTTGGAAATTTCTATACAGAGAAATATTATGCAAGATATATATTAAAGGCGGTTTTAATATGTAAGAAAGTAAGTCATTATTGAAAACTATAAATTATACCGAGCGAGGTATGGCGGGTATAGTGACCCTATCATACACAAGCGAGGTATGGCGAGGATGGTTTCCCGATCATATACAAGCGAGGTATGGCGAGATTACCGATCATGCATGAGCAAGGCATGGAGAGGATGGTGTCCCGATCATACACGAGCGAGGTATGGCGGGTATATTGACCCTATCATACACAAGCGAGGTATGGCGAGGATGGTTTCCCGATCATATACAAGCGAGGTATGGCGAGAATGGCTTACCGATCATGCATGAGCAAGGCATGGAGAGGATGGTGTCCCGATCATACACAAGCGAGGTATAGCGAGGATGGTGTCCCAATCATACACTAACGAGGTATGGAGAGAATGGCGTCCCGATCATACACGAGCGAGGTAAGGCGAGAATGGTGACCCTATCATACACAAGTAAGGTAAGGCGAGGATGGTGACCCTACCATACAAGAGCGAGGTATAGCGAGATAGGCCGAGGGGAAAACCATGACAGGTATTCTGACAGCTCGGAATGAGGGATAGTTCTTTCTCCAACTCGACAAATCCTTCACTCCACCACCGCTCCCCGGCCACCGCCCCTCCCCCACCACCCCACCAACGTCCATTTATCACCCCTCAGCAGCAGGCGCCGATAGTGAGGGGGATCTTTCTCACTGCAATTTAGTAAAATTTATATTATCAGCTCCCGAAGGCGATCAAGAAAATGAGAAAGAGGAACGCAAACCCTTGTTATGAAAAAAAAAATGGAAGCGTCTTACCATATTACACCTAAATCAGTTCGTAAATTGCCATATATCATTATAAGCCCGTGAAACATATGACTCACGGCAGCAATAAATATTGGGGAAATTATTTGCAAAAAATATCGCTTTATACACAAATATGTGAACTTGTTCTTTTTCTTTTAGTGGATTACATTAAAACTATTTCCTTCTGCATAAATAAATAATAAAAAAAACCTTTTGTACTTATTGCAAAATATATTGCTTAAAATAATCTGTATTTCACATCTGCCACAGATTTATCAATTTATATATATATATA
>KZ807450.1:138995-155460 GCA_000696205.2 Oncopeltus fasciatus
GGTCCGTCGATAGTAGTTGTTTTCCCGGGCCAATATTGAAGCATCTTCGAATTTGATGTGGTGGCTGGTGTTAGCGAAATGTTCTGCTAGAGCTGACTTTTCTGTACGTCCGTGTTTGATGTCTGCAATGTGTTCTTTTAGGCGTGTGTCGATCGTCCTTCCAGTCTCACCGATGTAAGTAGTTCCGCAGGAGCAGGGAATCTTGTATATTCCTGGAGTCCTAAGTCCAAGCTTATCCTTAGGTTTCGGAAGGATGTCTGTTATTTTTTTATCGGTGCAGAACGTTGTTCTTATCTGGTGGTTCTTGAGTATACGGGCGATCTTCTCCGTTGTTCCTTTGACGTAGGGGATGGTCACTTGTCCTCGGAATTCTTCTTTTTTTTTTCTTCCCGCTCTTCCCTGTTGCGCTGCCGATTTCTCTTTCTCTGGACCCTCAGGTATTTACTAATTCTCAGGTATTTACTAATTTATCTACGAGTACAGACCAAGCTCCTTTTTTTCCTAGCGTCGTCCTAAATCGTCTTAGATTTTAAATAATTAAATTATCAATTTATTTATTTATCGAACTTTAATTTTCTTTAGTAAATAAATCTTTATTAATAATTACTATCAACATGCTTTTTGTATCTAGTTATGTGCTGGTTAATATTCATAGTAACTTTAATTTTCAATTTTGTACCGAGAGTGGAAGATGACCAGTTTCACCCTCGCCACCTTTCTAATTTCCCGGACAATCTTGGTGCAATGACTATTGTTGAAGCATCAAGATCGAATGTTCACAAACTAAACACTCCAGAAAAAGCTACAAACGCAAATTTGTATCTTAATTATCAAGTACTGTTCATTAATTAAACAATTTATATAAAATACATATAGTATGAACTTTCATTTAACTTACATTAAATGTTATGTAAACTGTATATTTGATTAGTTTTTACTTTATACTCTTCTAAATGCATGATTTTTATGATATCCTGATATCCTGTGGTTTCAAAACTTGACGTGATAGACGAAATCTGAGGTTATTCTCAGATTCAGACGCCAAGAATTAAAGAAAAAACAGTGTCAGATCTAACTCAACAAAAAATGTTTTTCCCAGTGTAATCATTCTATTCCGGATGGTGCAGCGTCAATCAGTAGAGCCTTTATGGTGATAAAATAATAAAATACTGGTGGGAAAAACTGTTTTTAATTAGTGTAATATATTTAATATTTCGAAAGACATTATTTAACATTTTCTAAATTTTTGATAGTTTTTAAAGCAAAACCGAAATTAAAATAAAATATTGATGATAGGATTGCCATGAATTCGGTCTTGTAATTCAATAATTAAAAATTAATTTGTAACTTAAAAAACTTTTTATTTTAGTCAACGCTTAGACCTGAATTTAAGGCTTTCATCAGGGAAAATAGGGTGATGGTGAGTGAGAGACTCATGCTCAACTGGGTCTACATGGTGACTGATGTGGACACATCACTACATTCAGTCACGATGTATGATGATGATATGTCATGAGTCTCTTTCTCCCCATCATTCTACTTGCCCTGATGAAGACCAGAAATTCAGGCCAAATCGTTGACTAAAATGAAATAAAAAACTTTTTTGGTTACAAATAAGTTTATAATTCTTCAACTACCAAGATCGAATTCCTGACATTCCTCTCTTCAATAAATTTGATGGTCAACAATATATCATCAAATTAAAATAATATATATTACAATAGAAGTTTACTAATAAGCTTATCCGTAATGTTTATTTTTTGGATTTGAAAACATAATGTGTTCTTGGTAGAAACTAACACTAGATAAAAGAAATGTTTTTTTCTCTTTAAATACTTTCTACCACCAAAATAAAATTTAGTATAGAAATTCTATATTATTCCTGATATTATTGACAATGTCTGAGAATTTCTAAAAGAATCATCAATCAATGAGGTATCAAAGTTAGGGAAAAACTGAATATTTTTCATCAGTTCCCTCTGTATAAGCTACTGAAGTGCCTAAAGAACATAAATATATTGTTCTCACCAAGAAAAGTTACGGCACCCTCGATTCTTATACATAAACTTCCTTGCTTTCTTGTTTGATTGTCAGATTTAGAACTTTCTCCCCATTGGAGAGAATATATAACACAAGACTGCCATGGGGTACTCTAAATATTCAGTCTCAGCTTTTTTTTTCATATGTAAGCGAACAAAGTATTAGAAACTGCAAGAAAACGAAACAAGCTGCGAAACAGATGCTACTAAGTTTAAGTAGACATTTCTTATGTTTCAATAAAGGTACAGAAAATAAAAGTATACGTCGAAGTTTATCTTAAAAACCTGAGAGGACAATATACGTAAAAGAATTTGGTTTTTACATTTTTTAGAATAAGTGGACTCGTTAAACACTCGTAGATACATTATGAAATACTTTTCATTATATATGTATGTCGTTAAATTATTACAAAATATAAATATATTATTTATGAAATATATAAATGTATTTTACTAAATAACATATTTAAATTTATAAAAGTTATGGTCTATGCATTTTTTTTTATCACTAATATATTTTTCAATTCAGACTTCCTTTAACCCTCCCCTCCCACACTCTCCATTTCAGCATTAAGACACATATGAAGCGATTTATAAAAATATAGCTATAACGAACTTGGTCTAGGCTGGGAATTATCCTTTTAAGAAGGAGCGTTCCAAAGATCTTTGAGCTGTTTTATAGGTTGGTAGGAAGAAAGGTTATTTAAAAAGATTTTCAATCTTTGGGAAAAGGATAAAAGTGATAAATTTTAACGGAAGAGAATGGTTATGGTAGATGATGATAGCTAGATTAAAGTTTGAGCTTGAGGCACTTTGATGAGCTGGAAACAAACTTATTTAAAATGGAAAAGAACTTTCGAATTATTTTACCCATATGGAATAGGAATGGTTTTTAGGATCTTGGTTACGATTGAAGGTTTCTGGAAATAACGATGTAAGACTTCAGCTATATTACATCTTACCCGGCTCATATGGGTGATGGTAGAGGACAGAAGAGGATGTAGGATTTGTAGAAAAGAAATCAGTTTAATCAAGTAATTGATTCCCGTCAGTAGCCCTGTAGGTAGGGGTAGTCAGAGAGTCTGCTGTTAGAATAAAGGGGAAAGGGAACGACTATGGGATTAAGTCATTTTGGAGCCCCATTACATTCCCCACTGGTGAGGAAGTAGGATTTCAGGGAGTTAAAGATTTGGCAAAACAGACTAGAAGTATTGGGCCGTTTGGGGAACATTAAACAACAAACATTGGTTTGCAGATAGTGCACATGCCAGAAGGTAATGGAGGGGGGAGAGGTTTGGAAAGTGACAGTGCATTCCTCATGTTGATCTAGTCGCTGCTTCGCATCAGCAGCCTCTGAGGTTGTGGCTCGGGAATAAGAAAGAATCTCTTGAGCAAGTTGCAAGGGGCACGAAAGGGTAGGTGCTGGTACTGCATCAAGGCACCCAAGAAGAGTCGGTGGTCCTCAGTGACACTTGGTCGAGGGTCTCACTAGGCTGTGCGGGGGATTTATCACAGTGCCGAGCGAAATACGTATAAGGAGAAAATTTTTATATTTTATATTACAAAGATGGGCGAAGAGAATTTTTGAACTTTAGTCTAAAGTTTAGTATAAAAAAAAAAAAAAAGTGACTGAATAATGGGACATTGCTGGTCGTCTGTAGTGGCTGGTGGCCGGTAAAATCAGGCCCTGTTTTTCTCTATGTTGGAAATGGAGCTCTGATGGGTCTGTCCAATGACTGATCGCCAATGCAGGAATTTAGGAGTGAGATTAAGATCCCTCTGGATGAGCGAGTTCCCATTACTCTCCGATTGCCTACTGAGAAAGGGAGAGGAGAAGATAGTTAAGCGGCAGCTGTTACAAACATTCGACCGCCATGAAGAACACGGAGAGAAGTGCGAGTAATATTCTCCTTTGTCGGACACAGCCAAAGGGACTCTAACTTTTCCTTGTAATTATCTCTGTTTGGACGAGGAATTGGCAAGGACCTTATGCACCCCCCACCTCTTCCCACAAGTCTTAATAATAAAAATTAAAGTTTAGAATACACGTAAACTGGATGTTTACTGCAAGTTGCGCCAATATGGCTCTATAGATGTACACAAAACTAAAACAAAACTTTCATAAAAAATATCCTCTAAAATTACTGTTACAGCTCAACTGTTACTTTTTAATCTATTTAACTTCTCTTTTTCTTTTTTCAGAATTTGAAGAATCAGATAATGACGACAAATCTTTGGGTTGAACAGGTAAGTAATATCAATCAATCGCCTATTATATTATATACAATTTCTAATTTACTGGGAGAGTGGAAATGACAGAATAAATTAAATTTTAGAAGTAAGAAATAAAATCTGTAAACGAACACACACACACGTTAAACTGTCTTTGAGTTATATCATATATAAAAATTTAATTTAAAATTAAATAATTTATTTTCATCAAGTAAGCACAAGTTTCAGCACATTGCAGCGTATATAATATCAATAAAGGTTAACCATAGCCTTTTTTATATCCATGCTATTTATGATTAATATTCTTATTCACTTCATTACTAGCACAACATGATTATTACGCCAACTAAAATGTTTAGTCAATTTCTCCTTCTCTTCTTCAAGTTACAGATTTCAAAATAAGTTGCCTTCTTTAAATAAAAAGTGAACTTAGAGATAGAAATTGAGATTAACTTAAATTAAGAATTTTTCAAATTACTTGCTCATAAAAGTTCTTTACCGTAATTTGACATGGAGCGATTGAAATTTAGAACAATCACAGTATAATCAGGGTTGATTTCTGTAACTCTCAAATCTTGGGAGGCCAGAAGGTATTTATTCCTTCTGTTGACAGAAGATTAAGGAAAGAAAAATCATTGTCCCATATCAATCTTTTTTTTTTTTTTTTTTTTTTTTAATAACGGAGCTAATAAAATATTTTTACAAAATCCTATAAATTTTGACTTCACCTCTTAGAATAAGTAAAATAATAATAATAACTATTATATATTTATATTTTTTAATTGGTTAGCATATTCTATAAAAATACATTCAGTATTCATATTTTGACAAAGAGAAGCATTTTAATAAAAGATAAAAACCGCGGTTCTGCCCTCGGGGGCGTAATTTATGACTCGGAATATTTATGTAGCCTCATATATTCAGTTCTTGACTAATGTAATATCCATTCATTCTCATTTTGCTTCTCATATAAGCGATAACTTATCCTTTAGCGAATAAATGGATTATGTAATTTTTTTCGAATAACACGTATATCATACATGCATTAACTGCATAATAATAATAGTAATAATAATGCAATTTAAAATCAAAGCCTGATATTAGTGCATTAATTCATGCTTCCCTACCCCTTGCCGAAGTAATAAAGGGAGAAAAAATTGAATTAAATGTTAAGTGTAAGTCTTTGATGTATTCCAACATTTCTGATCGCTCTGAGTCCAAAATACGTTTTAACGCTTTTATACTGTTTTTCAGCCTACTAAATTTTTACTTTGGAGATAATCAGTTGACCGTCAAACTTTTTGGGTAAGTAGTGATCAGTTATTCAGTTTTGGAATTTGAAGAGATAAAAACTAAAATCCCCCAGTCATAGCTAATCTCAGAACAGGAGACTCACCCCTCTCAAACACTCCCACTGCCACGAAGAAGTCCTTAAATTTAAACCGAAAAATTGGCAATAATAAAAAAATTTTTTTCTTTAAAAAAATGAATTTCATCAAATTCTAATACCGAATCTTCGATCAAGTCCAACTCAGTAAATTTTTACTATCAGAAATTGGACGAAAAATCGTCTGCAATTATTGAATATAAGATTTGTTAAATTAAATTGAAAGAATACATTTTAAATCTCCAATAAAAGTAATAGATTTGCTTAACGACCTGTTCTTAGTCATCTACTAGACAATTTCTTGATCCCATGCTGATACCATTCTTTGGGATGACTGAAAAAAAAAACATCTGTTCAACAGTTATTTCAACTTCTGAAAAATTTATCAATATCAAATTTGATAAAGAAAATGGGCCATGGATCGAAACAAATCCTGAGGTGCGAGGTCTGGACTATTTGGTGGATGAGGAAGGAGTTGGAACCCATGAAATTCCTAAAACTTTTCTAGGGCTCGAAGGGAAGTGTGAGAAAGAGCATTATCTTGTTAGAATAAAACAACTTTTCAAAGGAGGATAAAGCTCAGAGACAACTTGGTGCACAATCTCTCCAGTTGTTCACACAGTAGAGTTCAGGATTCGTAGGGCATCCATCAGACATAAGTTTCAATCGTGAATAACACCTTCAAAATTCCAAAAAAACGCAAAACATGAATTTTTCTTCAAATTTCCCTCTTGCAGCACCCAGAAAAGAAGATACTCTACGATCGAAACATTGTTTAAAGATTTCGTCTTCAAATCCACCAGAAAACTAAATTTTTATCACAGATGACAATCTTCCAATAAAATCTTACATAAGGAGTTTTATCTGAATTTGATCAGTTAAAAAAGTTTTTAATAGATTTTCATCCATTTCTAAACTCATTGCTGATTGCTGGGGATTTAGTTCGTTAAGGTACCAGTCTACTTTATGATTTTTCCCACTCCCTGTCAAGCTCTGAGATTTTTTTTCAAGAAGTCAAATGGGTTTTAAAAAGCATAAAGAATGCCCTAAAGGGATTACTATGTATAAGTAAGTATTAAATATGATTATTTAATTAAAGATCTTCGAAAACTTAAATTTGATAAAACAGTCATTTTATTTTGGATACACTACTCTATATATATACATATTCAATAATAATTATTAAGTTTATTTTCAAACTAATGAGTTAATACTTTGTAATCTCAAAAGATGAAGAATAGATATTAATGATTGGTTAATTACTTGAAAGTCAATTACCGTTTAATGACTAAAAATATATAATTACATGTGTTATGAAGCAATTTTTTTCAACATTCAAAATGATTACTGATTTCCTGCCAATGTTGTAGAATACACATATAATTGGTCGCACCAGTATATCAGCTAACTATACAGAATGATCTTTTATTATTATTTTTATTTTTCACTCGATAATGGTTATCCTTAAGAATATCTGACGGAGATAGATAAACAAATAATATGAAAACTCACAATTTTATAAATAATATATTAATTTATCTCCTCAGTTTAAAGACTTTTGTTTATGAAACTTTTCAATCTAGTAATTATTTGTTAATTCAATATAATACTCATTCAAACTACATATTTATTACATTAGTATTAGAGTGTGTCTGTGAGTAGAACTTTATGAAGCAGTGCCTGTTGAAAAGTTGTAGACAACATAGGGATAGATTTAAAAACTCCATCTTTTTTTATAAAAGCTAAAAAGGTTTTTAATCTTGGATTACGTCTGAAGTTTCCCTTAAGCGTGTGAATTTGCAGCTTCTAAGCCAGTACATAGAGGAACTGAGCACTTAGTTAACTCTTTGGAAAGCTCACATCATTTTTTTTTTAATGTTTTAAAAGATTTTTATTTTTTTGTGTCTTTAGCGAAACAAATTATAAAATAATAAAAAGCTTCTTTAAAAGAAAAAGGTTTCTTGCTAATGAGAAGTATCAAGGAAAGGGCCCATTTTTTTTTTTTTTTTTTTAGTCTTTTTCAAGCTCTTGATTTTAATAATTTAGAAGGTTCGGAACGCCCTACACTTTCAAGAGAAAAGTTAATTATTTTAAAACAGAAACAATTAAATTCCGAGCTGAAGTATGATCTGAACACATTTATTTTGATATGCACTAGGTACCTGAATATACTAGCAATATACAATTGAAATTATTTTGTATTTTTGTTAATTAACTTATTTAGGAGCGCTTGCTTAGCCGAGGAAATACTTTTGGGCCTCCTTCGTTTGTTATAGCACCTTTGAGATAGAATAGGTTGGTTTCTTCCTCACAATACCCTAGAGGATTGTGCGCCGGCTTAGCTGAAGAAATAGATTTGGGACTCCCCTGTTCTAGGCCCGCCCTGGGTTATCGAGAAATAAAGCTTAATAACAATAATAATAATGCCTTAGAAATGAATAGAGTGGCGAAAGATAGGTCTTCCCTCTAAGACCCTTATATAATCATTTATATGTATACATACATATGTTTACATGGTATACACATCTTCACGCGCACATAACCCATTTAGTGAATGAATAAAAATATTTTTCATAAGAAATATGCCTCTAAATGGTCGTTACATGACTTTATATGTTTCCTTATGTTCACACTGTTATGTAATGCTGAAAGTTAACTAAGAATTTCTATTTTTCTTGTCACTAAGACTACATTACTGGTGCTGGGCTTTCATATTTCAGAATAGCGGAAGTTCACATCTGCCAGTTTTACGGTGGATATAGTTTGGTTTGCTGCCCTTGAATACGTACGGGTGTTTGGGGGGTGTTCTGTGTGAAGTCAGCCAATGCGGGTCAGAGGAGTAGATCAGTAATGAGGTTTGCACAAGCCCCCATCCCCTGCTACTACCACCCCTCGTGAACTCAAACCATCTTCCTGCAACTTGAGGCCCTCACCCAGATTTGAATTTCCTCCTTCCCTTTGAGGAATGTCTTCAGGTCTATTTTACACACTGGTAAATATTGAACTATAGTATAGATCTGAAATTTCTAAAGAATGTTCAATTGGGATTTATTAGATTTACTTTAAAATCTTTTAATGAACTTATACCACTTCCTCTTTTGGGTTGGCCTGCAACGAAACTCAGTATTCTTAGATCTTTTTCACGTTAACTTTTTGACACGTGAATTAAATTTAGTCATTATTGTTATTAATGTCCTTTTTAAATTTAATCTACAATTTCAGTAAGTCTAGTCAGTCTTTTTACATTACTACTGGTGAATATAGTTATCATAAAAACTATGTTAATTATATAACATGTTATAAAATATTGAGAATGTGTTTTATAATACAAAATAAAATAAAATAAGTGAGTTTTAATGAAATATTGGCGTTTCAAGGTACCCTGAAATAGATTTTACTACATCTGTGGATTGATGGTGTCTCTTTTTTTTTAAATGCTCTGTAAAATTTTATATTTTCAATGAATTTTTAATTTAAAGGTAGCGCAGTACATTTTAATAATTAGGTTCTTTGGTTAAGTTAGTTAATTTATCTAATCATGCATAATAATAAATACCAGCATATTAATGTAATATAATGGCTTAATAATTTCTATCTGGAATACTAATTAATAATTCGTTATTAAAACATTATATGGTACACCGTTGCATTAATGAAAAAAGTGATTTAGAAAGAAAGCTGACAATTGAGCTCAGTATAAAACTTAAAAAGACAGCATTTTGAGTGGAGCTTGGTTGGGTAGACAACCCAAGTTGACAGAAGTCGGTAGAGGGCAAATAAAACAAGAGTAACATGGCAGTCCTCTCTGGAGCAGACATCACATATCTCAGCTGTCCGGCACTGGCACAATATCAGTCTTATTTATGGCTGTAGTGTGGATAGCCCGCCTAGTAACTACCTTGAAGTACAGTAGCCTTATCTAGATTATGATATGTGAACTATCGGGTAATTAATACGACACTGAAACTGTCAATAGGCATAGGGGAGCACGCGAAGCTGAAGGAGTGATCTCTGGGGAGGACACCCTCTAGTCTCCACCTGGACAGAAATCCGGGTTGGGACTCAAACCCACAGAATATATCTGGGACAACATAGGAAGAAATACCAATCTGCTCAATATCATGTCAAAAAAAGGGTCGTCACCTGCTGATAACACTTTCTATATAGTCTAAACTGCAGCATGTTGAAAAAAATTATTAAATAAATTTTATGTCTCATAGGAAGTANAGATTAGCTAAAAGGAAATTAATAGATTTTGTTATTTTCCACTGCTCATATTATTATTAAACTTTTATTTATTTTTTGCATTCTATGAAATAAAAGCATTTTATAATTTGATCACAATGAAGTAAAAATGACATTCAATGTCAATCAGATGAGGAGAGAACGTGACCAATGACACCACTCTCAAATTATTTACAGAATATGTCCCCAGGAGGTCACGGGGCCATCTTCGTGAGTCGACGGGTAGGGTTTAGGGGTTAGAGTTGGAAGACATGGTCTGTGCTAATGGATTGGAATGGTATGGCAGTTTACTGTGGAAAAGGCTGAAGCGGGAAGAAATAGATCCTGAACAAAAGTGATATTAATATCGTGGTGAAGGGAAGAATTGGATTCGTAATAGGGAGCATTTGCAATTATTCTCAGGGTTTTGGATTGGAAGGACTGGATTATTCGGATGTTGGAAAGCTTGGCAGCACCTCAGATTTCTACTCTGCAATTCCAGATTGGTCGTAATAAGGTTTTGCTGAGCGTCAGTTTGTTTTCTATCGTAAGATTGGAGTGTTCTTATTCATGAGTCTGTATAGAAGTCCATATCGCCGATTGAGTTCTTGTCTCTTAATTTTAGTATGTTCTCCCCATGTAAGTCGTGAGTCAAGATGGAACCCAAGGTAACGAACGGAATTTGAATCTGGTATAAACTATAAGGAAATGTTTATTTAAAAGCTCTAAGCTCAAGTAGAGCGGGGCTCGAATGCGTAGCACACCCATCTTGGAAAGCCCTAAAGGGTCAATTCACCTACCAGACAGCTGGAAAAATAATTTGATGGCCCTCGATACTCCTACTCCCATCATTCTAAAACAATCCTGTTAAGCAATGAGTAAATAGAAAGTTCAAATACTGAATTCACTCTAAACATGTTTTGATAAAGGGGGAACCTTCAAACATACTATTCATATTTTTATAATATACTAATAATCATATGAATAGTTTTATCTTCCTCAGTCCATGATTTTATAATCTAACAAATATAAAATACGTGACATATATTATCTCTATTGATTTGCGGATATTTGTCAAAGATCACATTCTAGCAGATAGCAGAATAGCAGGATATTCATACGAGAAATTCGCCAAGAGTACAAATCTGTAGTTGGACATATTCGAGTTGTTTGAACAACAGTTTTCAATATTCAATGCATGTTATCGATCCTCATTCCGCTGGTTTTAATCCCTTTCCTTGAACAGGTCTAATGGAACGATGTCGCTGTTTCGTTTGTTTACTTATTCAAGGAATAATGTATTTTCGTTAGTTAATCTAAACTGTAGTTCTCCCAACTATGGGGTATCACATTGAAGCATGTCCAGTACACGGTCATTATTAAAAAATGTTAATTCGACTTTTGCATAAGTAATTTTTTCTCTCCAATGTCAATGAGTCTTCAGATATTTGGAAATTCACTTATGATTATTTAGCAATTTTTTCCGTATTTTTATCTTCTATATTTAATCATGTATTAAATCACAAAGAAATGCTTCTTTTTCTCACACACTTATGCAACCAATCAGATTTCAGATTTGTATCTCGTAGTTTTTCTACAATATGGTTTTGCTTTGAACCTTGAAGGACCAGAACTTTTGTGTAGGCCTCTTGGATGTTTTATTGTCAGTAGAAGGACAAATCTGGTCAAGCCGAAAGCCATCTATCCTTACTTTATTCCCTGGACAACGTCAATCCTTGAGAAGGAATATCACTGAAACTAAACCCCCTTGAGACAAACTGTTTCTAATAGAGGATACCATGTATTCGAATCCAGGCCTACTGCTTACATTTTAGTTTATCAAGTATTCGTACCCAGGCCTACTGCTTCGGTTTGAGTTTATCAAGAATTCGAACCTTTGGGGCGCCGGGATAGCTCAGGGGATCCGTACGGGTCTCGCAATCCTGACGCCGCGGGTTCAAATCCCGCCCAGGTCAATCTTTTATTTATAATATAGAAGGTTGTCCTGAGCCATGGGTGTTTAAAATAGGGTGGCAACCTGTAGATAGCCCCTCCCTCCAATGACCCTTAGTGGTTGCAAGGGAGGCTAACACAGCCAAAAAAAAAAAAAAAAAAAAAGAATTCGAACCCAGGCCTACTGCTTCCGTTTGAGTTTCTCAAGTATTCGAACCCAGGCCTACTGCTCACGTTTGAGTTTTTCAAGCATTCAAACCAAGGCCTACTGCTCACGTTTGAGTTTTTCAAGCATTCAAACCAAGGCCTACTGCTTACGTTTGAGTTTCTCAAGTATTCGAACCCAGGCCTACGTTTGAGTTTATCAAGTATTCGAACCCAGGCCTACTGCTCAAGTTTGAGTTTTTCAAGCATTCAAACCCAGGCCTACTGCTTACGTTTGAGTTTTTCATGCATTCCAACCTAGGAGAGTTAGCCATGCTAAACTAATCACCGAAGGCAACCTTCCTCCCTATATATTTCACTAATATGTCTCTTATATTGAGGTTATATATATTTATATATAAATCTAATTTTTATGATAATGTGTAATTAGTATTTTCTAACGTTGATACATTATTCAATCTAGCCTATAGTTTAGTGGATAGAAAGGTTCTTGGATTGAGATGATGATTGGATGAATCTGCTCAACTGTTGGATGGTGTTATATTAATTTTCAATACTTTAAACGATCCGATACTCCGTTTAGTGGATTTAATGTTCCAACCTATCAGCTTTTAATGTCACTGGAATATGTCTTCCCGAGTGGTGTTCAATATTGATCAAAACGAGTCGAACACCCTCTCTCTTGAGAAACAATTCTATTATGCATGACTTGAGTCAATGAGGTATGGACGAGATCTCGAATCTCAGCTTATGACTGGTTTAACAAATAGATTTTATTATTAATAATTTTAATGGTGCAGATATTCTGCAAATTTCGGCCAAATTAATCATAATATAATGTCCTTATGGATTTTGGGACAATGCTGAAAATTCAAGAGGACATGCAGTCTCTTTCAGAAGTTTGTTTTCCCATTTATGTTCATTTCAGTTTTACTTTTCCTATTCAGAAAAAAAAAATTGTATTTCCCCTGCTAACTTAACTAGGACTGAAACATGTTGAGAAGCCTGTGGAAAATGTATAGTTTAGCTCCTCGTGGAGAACAGCCATTAACCTGGTGCATTGTAAATTTGGAATGTATCAATATGCATCAAGTCGATACTACATCATCCCGTTCAGTCTGCCATCCCCCCTCCCACCCCCCTCCAAGTCAACTAGCACATTCGCCCTTGCTTTTAATTGGCCTTCGCTCATTCCCTATGGTAATACCGCTCATATCATAAGTATGGTAATACTACGAAAATTGGCCAGCCATATGAAAACTACTACTAGAAATTCCTCTAAAATGAATATTCAGTGTTTGAATTCATTTTTGGATGTAGCAGTATCTAAGGTTTTATTATATATATAATGAAACATTCGTGGCTACGATGTATATAATAAATAAGAACGGGTGAGAGAAAGAGCATAGTCAACACACAAAACGGAAAAATTACAATGAGCAAAATTTTCGGAAATATTTCTGTTCTTCGGCCCTCCCTGACGAAGGGTGAGAAAACACCCCAAAAGTTTACTAATTTTCGAATTTTTAATTTATTTATTAGATTTTATTCATTCATTTTTTTATAAGGGAAATCTGTCAAAACTGGTGTACAGCTATCCATGAGTACTTGTCATTTATTGTTTTTGTTATATTGAAATACAGTGAATATCGCTATGATATAAAGTTATTGTTCTATTATTATAATTCTTCTAATACATTGTTATTTATTTTACCTTAAATTATTTAGTTATTTATGTTTCATCATACAATTATATCTTGAGTTCTTATTATGAGTATATTATTTAGTGTATATAATATAATATTCCTTTCTGAATTACTGCATTTGTATTTGGTTACAAGTTATAAATAATTTGGTCCTTAAGTTTGGTATTGCATCTCGCATTGGAAAACTATATTTAGTAAGTGAATTAAAATATAAAATTAATGCGAGGGAATGGATTAAAAATCTATCTGTCCCAACCAGGACAGATAGATTTTTTATTCAATTCCCTCGCATTAATTGTTTAAAATTTACGCGGAATAATATGCCAAAACTGAATTAATATTTATAAAAAAAAATAAAATATTTAAGTAGGATATTATTTGTTTTCTACATTAGTATTAGAGTGTGNGAGGTAGGTGAGATGCTCACATTTCTGGAAGGCATTATTCTCTTGTTTCCAGGAGCGACTATTTATCTTCTGCCTTCCGAGTCATATATCTTCTCTTTCCCAGGTCAGGGTGAGTGTCTCATAATTGAGCGTCTTACCACCATATCTTTTCATTGATAAATGATTTTTTTTTTCTTTACCTTATCTATTAAAAGTTTTTTTGCAGGCAACAGTGTAAAGATTGAGGATTACAAATTTTTCACACTCCTCACAGATACACTCTTTAATAGATAGTGTATATATAGTGTAATGTATTGTATTATAAAATTTATATTGGATAATTAATTAAATGATATTCAGGTAACTACCATATTCTATTTTATTAATTCTTTTTTTCCGAGAGTCTCATCTAATTGTTATTACTACGATTTTCTATTACATTATTGTATTCTACTCAAATTATTCCAGAACTGTTTTTATTGTTTTAATAACAAATGAAGTATTATTGATTCTAATGTTTATGGCTTTCTTTTGCATCATATGTATAGCTTCAAACAGGTGTATTTTAACTCACATATGTAGCTTTTCATATTATATCACACATAATTAAATACAATTAAGCTAAATTTAAAATGGAGAGTTTTTGACCGTAAAGATTATTGGTAGATGTTTTTTGGATGGGGTTCGGATAAGGTTAAAAAAAAGTGTATTTTTTAAACTGTATTTTTTTAGATCTACCTAGACCAAACCCCAACCAAAATACATTTATTAATAGACAAAATGTAGTTCCATGGTTATATTTTTTCATCTGATGTATATTATATTTGATAATAAATAAAACTGTTAACTCTAAATTGTTCAGTGAATTGGGCTTCTATCAAAATCATTATATAAATATTTTAAAATATGGTTTATCTATAGCTTACATTCTGCTGCTGAATTTAAAATAATTTGGTTTACCTTTTAAATATAATTTGGCGATAAAGAGGTTTTTAGAATAAAATATAATTTTACCAGGGATTAAAAATATATGATAAAAATAACTCTCTCATTTTAAAGAATTGATTTTGCATATTTGCGTTTAGTGTAAAGCAATAACTTAAATTCATAAGAATCAATCGCTACATTAATTATTTTTTTAATTTCAGATTTATTACGTTTCATCAAAGAAGTACCTAAGTAGAAGAGTGTGACTAAATCGACGAAATTTCCTTATAAAATAGATATATTAAACTCTGTAAATGGAAATGAAATTATTGACGCATTTAATTCAATAATTTGGGTCTTTGGTGTATCAAAGCACTTGTTTGAGTATCTTTCAGGTTGTTTAGCCTAACCATAAGTATTTTGAGTAGTTTTTTTTTTTTTTTTTTTTTTTTTTTTTTTATCATGGGATATTTTCTTGGTTGGAGGTTATCATTAGAGAATCATGGCCGTCTTGTTGGTTTATAGCAAAAAACGCATTTTAAAAAAGGTATATATGGCTAAATGAAAATACTGTTAGCGTAGCCTTGCCAACCTGCAGTTATACTCCTATATATGATCTTTTTCAACGTCAAAGAATATACTGTCTCTTTAGTCTGGATTATTTCCACTTTCAACGGAACATTATAAAAGGGAAATATTTTTCGCTTATGCTACTCGTATTAGAAAGAACTTATTTTTGTAATTTGTACTTGGCGTCAAAACTTCAAAGTTACCCCAGAGTAGTGGTGGTGTTTACGCTAAATATTAATTTCAGACTCACCCTCTCTCTTTGAGTACACCCCTTGCACCAGTGGCTATGGCTTTATAATTGCATCAGCCGGGATCATTACTCGTTCTTCCCGCCAGGATACATAATAAACTAATTTCCCGTCATGTCCTCTCAGCCGGCTGCTAATTACTCCACCCAGCTTAGTCCTCAACCCCTTTAAATATTATATTGCACAAATTTTGCCAATGAGAAGAACCTTCAGTAATTACGGCTTCGTAATCCATTATTTAGGAAAAGTATTTATTTATTTTGGTTTTTTTTTCTTTCTTTAATATGTGACTATTTTAGTACAATATAAGAAATAGTTTTTTGTTGTTTTTTTAAAAGTTATAAAGGAAAAAACCTGTGCTAATTTATTATTATTAGTTTAATTTTCTTTTTAATCTTTTTTCGGTTTTGTATGATCCTGTAATTTCATTTATTCAATATAGTTAATAATTAAATATTGAAAAATTTAATGAAGAAAATTTTATAATAGTTTAATTTCATTTCAGCTATAAAAAGGAATAAGTACCCGGTACCCGGTATAAGCACCCGATACCAAAGCTTCTTTAAAAGAAAAAGGTTTCTTGCTAATGAGAAGTATCAAGGAAAGGGCCCATTTTTTTTTTTTTTTT
>KZ807450.1:158818-171516 GCA_000696205.2 Oncopeltus fasciatus
CACTTTATCTCTCTGCCTCTCTCTCTCTCTTTCTGGTTTGGTATTTTTATATATAATTTTTTTTAGTAGTTTGAACATTACCATTATAATAAAGTTGTTGTTTTTCTTTTGACTAGTTTTATTAGTGTGGTAATTAATAAAACTTAAATTATATAAATATTGACAAATGTTCAATGTGTATTGTCTGTAAGAGAGGACTCATCGTCTTGAGGCAAAAAAATATTTATCTGTCTAAATCTCCCCTTTTTCTCACTCTCTCTCTCTCCTCTGGATTAGGATTAAAAAGTGTAAATTATAAGCAGCCTGAAATTGTCAGGAAAAAAGGATGTACATCCTATGACAATAAAGAACTAATCTGTCCTCTCTCACTTTCTGAATCTCCCTCCCTCCCTGTCATTCTCTTGTAATCCTAACATTTTTACAAGGGAGCCAAAAAAATCTAATTACCACAGCCGGGGCTCGTACCCAGCTCTCCTTCTTTCCGGGCAAGTATGCTAAACATTGCACTTCTCCTAAAGCAGGAGACCCGGGTTCGGGTTCCGGCTGAGGTAGTAAATATTTTTTCTGGCTACCTTGCATTCTTGTATAAAATTTAATGTGGGTTTAAATACAACTAAAGTCATTATTTAAGAAGAAAAAAACTAAAATTTTTACTAATTATTAGTGCAAGAGAACAGAATAAAAAATCTAACTGTCCCAGCCAGGACTCGAACCTAGATCTCCTGCTATCCGGGCCGGTGCATTTTCCATTTATGCTACCGAGACAAGTCTGATAAGTTATTAAATTCCCCGCAGTAGTGTCGAGAGTCCTGGTTGGGACAGTTAGATTTTTTATTCTGTTCCCTAGCACTAAAAATTGTTAAAATTTACGTGGGATTAAATACCTCAAAAAAAAAATATTTATAACATTTTTCCATTTTTGTTCTTCCCACTAAGATTCTAGAAAATCTACGATAAGAAAAAAAAACGAGAATTTCAGATACAATTTCATTGAATTTTAATTTACACGCGCATATGTGTAATACTATGATTCTTAGTATGAAACAGTTATGAATGTAAATTTCTGGACAATTTATCTTTTATAATCTAGCATGAAAAGGATTTGACTTGAATAGTTGGTGCGGTATTCGCTCAAGTGCACTTAGTCGGTATAAAAGCGGCGGGAGTGGAGTTAGCCTGGCTAAGTGAAGTGTATGTGTCCGAAGCGAGGTAGAGGAAATGGGCAAATAAATGTCTGCAGAGAGAGGCACAGGGAACGCCGGCGAGGACACGTCCTCACTCCTCTCCGTGCCTTGAATGTCCCCGGGGAGGTTTTATTGACTGCCTCCGCGAGCGGGGGAGAGATTTACTGCAACAAGTGGCTAAGTGCATTTCCCTCGGTCATCGGTCATTTCAAGCAGCCGGTAACGCCTCATCAAGACACTTGAGGAACTGAAGCAATGCAAACAGGATTCCCCTAACTTGGCTGAGTAAGAGTTCATGTATACTTTTATAATACGGATTGGATGAACAAGGCGAAGAGTTAAGATAATTTAGTTAGGATCGAGACTAAACGGAAGAAGAAAGGTGCTTATCACTTTTGTTTACATTAACGCCTTATCTACCTTAAAACTTCTGTAATTTTGAGAGTGGTGTCATTGGTCACCTACTCTTCACATGTGGTTGTCATTAAATGTCATTTTTACTTTTTATTGTAATCAAATTACAAAATATTTTTTTTAAGCAGAATGTAGTAAATAAATAAAAGTAAAAAAAAAATTTCTGCAAGGTAAAAATTTTAAATGATTTTTTTTAAATTACTTATTTTATCAATATAGATGTGTGTGTAAAGCCCATGTGAACTATTTCTTGTCTCAGGTGTGAATAGAAATGAACTACTTTTTCGGAAAGTATATCCTTGATACTTTTTATCAGTCTCCTGTTAGTTATCAGCTAATCCTTCCAAAACTGAACCCACACAACAAGACCTACCGCGACAAAATTAAGCTCGAACATAGTAAAATATTGACACTTTATAAATGAGTGAAAATTTAGAAGATTTCCATTTATTTTATTATTTATAATTAACGCTAACTGAACAAAGATATATTAAACCTTGTTCATAAAAGAAGCAAAACATATTTTTAGCTTATCAATTAAAGATCCCAAGCCCCCAAGATCCCCCCCCCCCAAAAAAAAAAAACCTTCCCCTACTGCCTTGGCAATATTGTCAGTAGAAGATAATAAAAAAATGGTATATCATGTGGTCCTATATTTCCTTAATAATGAGTTTAAAAAACTAAATATGACTTCTGAATAGCGGATTTTGAAATAACTCTGCACCTTAAATTTTCAAATTATTCAACTGCAGTTTTCAGTTTCTTTCATAACTTTTTATGATCTCTTCAAAACGGAATATTTGAAAATGGAGGTCATCTACTAACCCCTACTTTCAGTTGCGCATGCGTCTCTCATACGTACAGCAATCCAAGTCTTAACAATTGAAACACATTCTGAACGTAGAGGTGACAGACAACCAATTATTCCTAATGATTTTTTCGCTCTGATCAATCATATAAGCAGAAAATGTATTTAAGCCTCAATAAAATTAATACACTGTATATATATATATTTTTACGAGATGACTAAATGTACCTCACTAAATTTATATATATTGGGAATATTACCTTAATTTACAATATATAGCTAAAAAACAGAAAATTAGGACTCTGCGTTATCTATTGGGTCCATAACCACATTATATATGTATAATGTGGTTATGGAACTAATAGATAACGCAGAGTTCTAACGTTCTGTTTCCTCAATTACCAAACAGCTCAAAATGTCTCTCCTTGGATCCTTTATCGTTCCTCTACCCTCCTTCCTTCGTCTTCTTCTTCAGCTCGTTCTCTGGCTTTCCATCCGTTGGTTTTTTCGCTGTTGAGGTTTCTGTCCGCAGTATCCTTTGCGTTCGTCTAGTCTTTCTCCAGACCTTTCCTACTCCACTTTCTACTTCACATAGCATATTGTTCTATGTAGGTGAGGACCTTGTATGGTTGTATGTTAGCCTGCAGTCTGCTGACATGCCAATGAAATTTCAGTCCTTCTGAGGATGTCTGTTGCAATGTTGGAGAGCTCTTATTTCACTTTTCGATACCTCAGTCTACAACCATTTTCTGTTTTTCAAGAGCCAAGAATTTTTCTTAGGATCCACCTTTATTTTTATTTAAATGTTTTCCTGATCGCCTTTCACTTTGGGTGAGAGGGTATCAATGGTATTTATGGTTACAATTTACTACATTAATTATAATCACTTAAAATACTATTAAAATATTATTTAAACTGAATGTATTTGTGTTCTTCTGTTTCAGTCGTGGTTTGATTACAAATTAAGGTGGGAGCCCAAAGAATACGGTGGGGTTCAGATGTTACACGTGCCTTCAGATCATATCTGGCGTCCAGATATTGTATTATATAATAAGTAAGTAATCAGAAGATATTTTTGAATTTAATAAAATAAAATTATGGTTTTCCTCAGCTCTCTGTTTTTACTACTGTTTTTTTTAATTTTTTTATAGCGTCATATTTTATACGTTAATTTTGATGGAATACAATTTTAACAGAAATTGAAGTTTTATATTAAATACTTCATATGAAACAAAGGGTTTTTGTTGTTATTTGCGTAATTCCTGTGCTAGTCTAATATGGTTAGGTAAAAAATTTACATTAAGGTGGTTCATAGACAAGTACCAAATGATATTTATTGAAAAGTAAACTACAGGAGAGAGGTTGGAAGTAGAGTTCCTCTCAGGAATAATTTTGGTAATACGTATTCAAGGTGGGTACCATAGACTGACCCACTTTTCCAGCCAAGCCTTTCCAGGGAACAACCGTTAGGGGGTCAAATTTACATCGTTCCCTACTCTGCTCGTCTAAGTTCTTTTTTAAAAAAATACACAAAATACAAATATCAATGTTGATAAAATCAGTATAAATATAAATCAGTACTAAATATTAATAAATCACAATTTATTAGTTACTTGAAGTTGTGAAATTAAATTAATTTGCTTTCTAAAGAATTATATGAAAAATCGTATTTTTGAAATTGCTTGAGAAATAACTTTTTAATAATAAATATTATTATTAACTCAATTCCTCATAATAATAAAAAAAAAAGTATTTTTTTATAATATGATTGTTTTGTTCTTAAATATTTGGCAAAGATTATGTTTATTAGAAAATAAGGTATAATAAAATACAGAAATGATTTCTATATTATGTTTTTTTGCTGCCACAGATCGAAATACAACATTTAAAAAAATGCCTTTTTTTTTGCTCAATTGCTCTATATTCATGATTATAAAAAATATAAACGTGCACTTTACCCGTTAATTATATTTTAAATGTGTTTGATTCTGCTTTAGATAAAAAATTGTATGTCCATGACATAAAAAATGTTTAAATTAAAAACTACCGTATTAGTTAAACGTATAAAATTTGGCTATATTCTCTTTAGATGTATCATATCATATCATATCTATAAAAAAAAGTATAGCAATACGAATTTTCAATGCTGAAACGCTTACTGTTGATGTCGTGAAGAATCGTTCTTCTGTACATAAATCTGTACAATAACTTGAAAATACTCGTATTTACCATTTCATCTTCCGGGTTGGACCGAGTCAAATTGTTGCTGTTTGCCGAGCTTTCGCACATCATGTGATGGCTTCTTCAGGGCTGAAAAGAGAATTTTAGTATACTATTTTCATTCTCTTTTCAGCCCTGAAGAAGCCATCACATGATGTGCGAAAGCTCGGCAAACAACAACAATTTGACTCGGTCCAACCCGGAAGATGAAATGGTAAATACATCTGACGACCGACGAAGCCTACGTGAACATTGAAAATACTCTACAATCAAATGGATCTAATTTTATTAAGTTAAATTTCTAATGTTCAGAAAAAATAATAATTTTCCATCTTATCTACTTGAAAACTACTGAGGCCATAACTATAGATAGTATAGATCTGTTCTTGGCATCCATGGCACTATAGAGACGTTTATTACTCGACGAAATCTTTCTTAGTGCTAAGCTCTAACCCTTGCTTACGATTTCCAAAAAAAACGACTACTTACTGTAGGTGGCGAAAAAATTGAAAAATTCCAACAGCGGCTGTTTCTTCAATTATAAAATTAGTAGTTACAAGAATTTTTTTATATTTAATTATTCGATTTAGTTAGTTAAACTCGCTTAATTTATAGTTTACGAATTTGTATTTCGTTACAAAATCAATCAACTAAATGTAAGTTTAATAGTTTTTGTATCTCGAAATAAATAAAGCTACTGTCATCAACATAATATAATAAAATTATCTACGGTCGATCGATTCGTCATGTTTCGATTACATTGGACTTTTCTGTAGAAGAATGTGGTTGTGTTACGAGATGACTAAATGTACCTCACTAAATTTATATATATTGGGAATATTACCTTAATTTACATTACACCTAGAAAAAATGGGAAAACAACATATAGAAAAACGATTTCTGTAAAACTCATAATAATTAAACATAAGTAATGATATCACTTTTTTATAAAATAAAAACCTTATTCAATTCATAAGGTTAAATTTGACCATAGTCATACGACAGATCGTTACGACTAGTCTTTAAACGCCCTTAAATGCCAATTGACTTCCAATGTTTCGCGGGTGAGGAACTGAGAGGAAGGCGACAATCCCAAAAGAAATTACTGGAGAACTGTAGGGGTGAGTGACTAAGGGAAATACGGCTGGAACGAGGGTCTCAAGTACTGGAGCCGTCGGCCTCCTCCCTCAAATAGGTTTTTATTTGACTGGAGTCTTTGTCTTGACGCCCGACTGGATAACTCATCATTCCCTACCTCAGCAAACCGCCCTTTCCTCCCCTGAGAACGCCTGTTGAGACTTTAACTACGCCTAACTCTCAGAGTAAACACTCTTACTAACAGCCGGATTTTATCATTTTATTATATTTGAAATGTATTACATACGTGCTGGGAATAAACACTAACACAAGTGACTTATATTACTTAGAGCGTTATAGTTGCTTAGAAACAATCTTAACACCCTGAAATATATTATAATAGATAACGCAGAGTTCTAACGTTCTGTTTCCTCAATTACCAAACAGCTCAAAATGTCTCTCCTTGGATCCTTTATCGTTCCTCTACCCTCCTTCCTTCGTCTTCTTCTTCAGCTCGTTCTCTGGCTTTCCATCCGTTGGTTTTTTCGCTGTTGAGGTTTCTGTCCGCAGTATCCTTTGCGTTCGTCTAGTCTTTCTCCAGACCTTTCCTACTCCACTTTCTACTTCACATAGCATATTGTTCTATGTAGGTGAGGACCTTGTATGGTTGTATGTTAGCCTGCAGTCTGCTGACATGCCAATGAAATTTCAGTCCTTCTGAGGATGTCTGTTGCAATGTTGGAGAGCTCTTATTTCACTTTTCGATACCTCAGTCTACAACCATTTTCTGTTTTTCAAGAGCCAAGAATTTTTCTTAGGATCCACCTTTATTTTTATTTAAATGTTTTCCTGATCGCCTTTCACTTTGGGTGAGAGGGTATCAATGGTATTTATGGTTACAATTTACTACATTAATTATAATCACTTAAAATACTATTAAAATATTATTTAAACTGAATGTATTTGTGTTCTTCTGTTTCAGTCGTGGTTTGATTACAAATTAAGGTGGGAGCCCAAAGAATACGGTGGGGTTCAGATGTTACACGTGCCTTCAGATCATATCTGGCGTCCAGATATTGTATTATATAATAAGTAAGTAATCAGAAGATATTTTTGAATTTAATAAAATAAAATTATGGTTTTCCTCAGCTCTCTGTTTTTACTACTGTTTTTTTTAATTTTTTTATAGCGTCATATTTTATACGTTAATTTTGATGGAATACAATTTTAACAGAAATTGAAGTTTTATATTAAATACTTCATATGAAACAAAGGGTTTTTGTTGTTATTTGCGTAATTCCTGTGCTAGTCTAATATGGTTAGGTAAAAAATTTACATTAAGGTGGTTCATAGACAAGTACCAAATGATATTTATTGAAAAGTAAACTACAGGAGAGAGGTTGGAAGTAGAGTTCCTCTCAGGAATAATTTTGGTAATACGTATTCAAGGTGGGTACCATAGACTGACCCACTTTTCCAGCCAAGCCTTTCCAGGGAACAACCGTTAGGGGGTCAAATTTACATCGTTCCCTACTCTGCTCGTCTAAGTTCTTTTTTAAAAAAATACACAAAATACAAATATCAATGTTGATAAAATCAGTATAAATATAAATCAGTACTAAATATTAATAAATCACAATTTATTAGTTACTTGAAGTTGTGAAATTAAATTAATTTGCTTTCTAAAGAATTATATGAAAAATCGTATTTTTGAAATTGCTTGAGAAATAACTTTTTAATAATAAATATTATTATTAACTCAATTCCTCATAATAATAAAAAAAAAAGTATTTTTTTATAATATGATTGTTTTGTTCTTAAATATTTGGCAAAGATTATGTTTATTAGAAAATAAGGTATAATAAAATACAGAAATGATTTCTATATTATGTTTTTTTGCTGCCACAGATCGAAATACAACATTTAAAAAAATGCCTTTTTTTTTGCTCAATTGCTCTATATTCATGATTATAAAAAATATAAACGTGCACTTTACCCGTTAATTATATTTTAAATGTGTTTGATTCTGCTTTAGATAAAAAATTGTATGTCCATGACATAAAAAATGTTTAAATTAAAAACTACCGTATTAGTTAAACGTATAAAATTTGGCTATATTCTCTTTAGATGTATCATATCATATCATATCTATAAAAAAAAGTATAGCAATACGAATTTTCAATGCTGAAACGCTTACTGTTGATGTCGTGAAGAATCGTTCTTCTGTACATAAATCTGTACAATAACTTGAAAATACTCGTATTTACCATTTCATCTTCCGGGTTGGACCGAGTCAAATTGTTGCTGTTTGCCGAGCTTTCGCACATCATGTGATGGCTTCTTCAGGGCTGAAAAGAGAATTTTAGTATACTATTTTCATTCTCTTTTCAGCCCTGAAGAAGCCATCACATGATGTGCGAAAGCTCGGCAAACAACAACAATTTGACTCGGTCCANGAAAATGCATACAATATTATTACATTTCAGTGATAGTCAATAATATATTTTATTTTGTAACAAATGAGTCCTCTTCAGCAAGGCGGAAGGAAGTTCACTTCCAGGACAGGTTCGAGGAGGTAGGTGAGATGCTCACATTTCTGGAAGGCATTATTCTCTTGTTTCCAGGAGCGACTATTTATCTTCTGCCTTCCGAGTCATATATCTTCTCTTTCCCAGGTCAGGGTGAGTGTCTCATAATTGAGCGTCTTACCACCATATCTTTTCATTGATAAATGATTTTTTTTTTCTTTACCTTATCTATTAAAAGTTTTTTTGCAGGCAACAGTGTAAAGATTGAGGATTACAAATTTTTCACACTCCTCACAGATACACTCTTTAATAGCCTCATTAACATAGGTTTTAAGGAAATTTTTTATAGAATGTTTAATAATAAAATATAATTTTTTATCCGAAGAGTATTATCAGGAATTCAGTCTTGGAAGTTGAAGAATTAAAAACTAACTACTAGAGAGACTAACCACACGGGGAGAGACTCGTTCTTAACACTTTCTTCACTGTCTATTCCATGTTGTATGCCATATTTAATGTAATAATTATATACTATACACTAAGATAGTCATAATGTAAACACTGTTGAGTACGAGTCTCTCTCTCCCCATCACCCTATTTGCCCTGACGAAGGCCTGAAATTCAAGTCGCAACATTGGCTTAAATAAAAACTTTTTTCGTTACAATTTATAATTTTTCAACTATCAAGACCGAATTCCTGATAACCCTCTCTTCATGAAAACTTGGCGGTCAACAAATTTACCTCCTAATTGCTTATCTATCTTATTCTACGATTATTTCATGTAAATAATAGCTTAACATCATTGAAAATTTTCAAAACTCGTATTTCTTACAGTCTACGTTCATTTATTGATTCTCCAAATAATATAACGGTTTGCTGGAAAAAAAAAAAAGTTGAATACTAAATTTTATTTTTAATTTGAAAATGAGTAATATGTTCTATTCAATAAGATACATTCTTAATCATCTTCTTTAGTATACATTTTTCTTAGTTTTTTAAGAAACAATTGCTCAGAAATTACATATTTTATCTATTACACTATATTTTATTTATTTATTTTTTTTAACAAGGAAGTCATTAAAGTTTTGTTCATATTCCATTTCTTTTATACACTACCCTCTCTTCCATACAACGGGTTCCAACTATTAACAGTTCCAACTATAATTCTAAAGTGTATATGCCAAAATGATCAGAATCAAATTAAGTTTCTTTATTTTTAAATTGCACAAGTCAGAAAAAATATATATTTCTTCCTTTTATATATTATTTTAAAGCTTTTATATATTAGCTGTTTTCTAAATGCCCTGTCAAAGTGTCAATGAGAAGAGCTTGATGTCCTGGAGGAACATCAGTTAATACTTACTTAAATTTATAAGTTCTAGCTTAAGACCAATAATTGAAAAATGAAACATCTCCTTGACGTGAAAGAATTTATTTTGAGAATTAATTTTCCCCGATTGATACAGGATTGTATCAGGGGGGTGTGTTGGGGGTAGTATTAAAGCTCGGCGATTAGTGGAGTACCAAAGCAAGCGTCCGGCATATTGAATGCTGATATGTTGGTCAGGAAGCACACAGATAGGAGCTAATATATTAAATTTGGGGGGGGGGGATGCTAGTTGACAGATATATAGACAGTAACAACCCCCCGCCACCATAACGACACTCGATTTGAGAATAGTGAGTAGAGCTATCAGTTTCATTGGTCTTCTATAAAACAGCACTACATGTTAAATCCCATTTTTCATGTAACATAAATATACATGTTTAACGGTCTAATCGATATAGAACATTTTGCTTTATTTTCCAAGTGTAACCAAAAAAATTAGTCATTGTTATTCATTATTTATTCGTAGTCGATGGGAATAAGAAAATCATAAAATTGTAAATTCTAAATAATTAATAAATATTAGAAAGCCTGCTTCGCAGGAGCAGCGTGAACTAAGCAGATTTCCCAAGGCATATTAAAGACGAACATAGGTAAGAGTAAATTACTTATTTTATCTCGCAAGAAAATAAAAAGGGAATCTATAAGTCTGGCTCCAGCACAACATTAGCCGTCACTGAGGATGGAGAATTAAAGTGCTCAACCATCATAGTTGAAATTATTAATTATTTTGATTTAATATGCGTTTTCCAACTTTTTTTTCTACAATTGTTCTAAACCAGACCCGACATACTAACACTCATCCCAATTTCGGCGTAAATTTTTGTAGAATAAGTTATACCTTTGTCACCCTAGAGTAGAAATTCATGGATATTATTCTTAATATACGCTTTTCGTAAAATAGTTACCGGACATAAATTTTATAAATTTGAATTTAACACCTACTCTCGTTTTCCCTTAAATCTAACCATAATTAACAAATGAAGGACTGAATGACTATCGTAAAATGTTGGTAGAAGATAGGGAGTAAATTACATTTAATTAAAGAAAATAAAATGTCATAGACTCCTCTCACTGTTAAAGAAGGAAAGAAAAATGGAAAAATGGTTACGTTAGTACATAGCTTTTAAGTAGCGAAGCTGAAAGTAAGAAGAATGGATCAGAAGCCAAGCAAAATAAGCAAATTATTGGCTGCATGGGGACAAGAAACTAGCTTCCTGGGGGTAAGGTGCTCCAATCAGGAACTGAAGAATACTGGAAATATTTAACATATATATATATATATATATATATATATATACACGTGTGTCTGTTTGTATTTATTTACTTATCCTATCTAAATAGCCGAGAGGTGTGTATTTGAAATATTCCGAGAAGCAACTGCTAGTTGATCTGTTATTTGAATTATCGGTCCAAACTCCTTGCACACATTTATGTTGTGAAAAAGTCTTCCTGATTTCCTTGCAGGTGTTAACTCGCCTGTTTTCCACTCACTAACAGACTATAGGTAGATATGGATCTCAGCCACATAATATTGTATGGAGACTCAGTAGTAGTAACTGATGAGGCAAAGCTAAAGGAACACTGCTTCTACACCTAGAGAATAATTAGCACTAAACAATGGAACTAAGAGTTTAAATACTCATGAGCATGTATGTGGCTTTGTCAATTTTTGTATTTGCAATTTTTTTCATATCAAACAATGACAGCAAAAAATAGTAAAAGTCTCGTCAAATGGTAAATTTATATTAACTTAACAAAACCTTCTAAATAGTAGAACATTTTTCCTTAATTTATCTATAATAACTTACTACAAAGTAAATAGGCTGATTGATTTTTTAAATCAACTAAGATATTTTAAAATGCATAGGGTATGCATTAAGGACTCCTATCCTTTTCAAAGAGCTTGAAGCTCATATCGCTATGTGTGCCATAACATAAGAGATAACCGTTGGGATATTCCATCCTGTTCAAATCCATCTAAAACAGATCGATAACTTGCTCATACATAAACCGCATCCAGCAACAACGATCACTCCGAATGAATCAATCCAGAGCGCCCTCACTAAATAGATAACCTTATCGACGTGCGCGCGAGCGTGTGTGTGTTTTTGTACGGGTGTATGTGTCCGAGTAAATGGGGGTATCTGTTTAGAGCTTGTGTTGTTGCAATTCTGTTTCCGCAGAGTTTCACAAACAAGAAGTTAGAGGTCGAAATAAAGATTACAGTTAAAGTGGTAATAAACCACTTAATGAATACATTTTGTGAAATATGTAACAAAATAAATGATATCTAATCGAATACAATTTAATTTAATGTTACTAGAAATATATGTATAAAAAAAAGTCAACACTCGACATTGCAGTTTATTCCCTTTTTTTGTGTATGCCAAACTTATACTTTTTATTTTTGTTGAATACATAAGTTAAACGCTGAATTTCACTAAGAAGAACTGTGCCCAATAGAGTATTGACACATAAAAACTGTCGCTCGCACACGGTAAATATATATTAAACATGTCAAATTTTATTTCTTGATATTTACGTGCTATAAAAATTCGTGAAAACGTTGAGTCAAGTCTATTATGCTAAATTTCCATAAAACCTGATTAAATTCGCACAATAAGAATGATTTTAAACAATGAATAGGAGGATTATCTGATGTTACATAAATATTATCGACCAACCTAAGATGATTTTAGTTGGGGTTCGGTCGAGGTAGTTCCAAAAAAACACAAATTAAAAAAATGTATTTTTTTAATAAAGGATTATCTGCCAACGTTTCGGCTTACATTGTAAGCCATCTTCAGTGCAACCATGAAGATGAGAGAGGACGTCCTGCCCCTAAGTTCACATTTCGATGACTCTGGAAATGTGAACTTAGGGACAGGACGTCCTCTCTCATCTTCATGATAGGCCGGTGTGGCAAATTACTGCTTTAATGATATTTCAATTATTTTAAAAAGATTATCTGCCAACATCTCGGCTTACATTGTAAGCCATCTTCAGGACTGTAGAAATACAATGTCATGAGAATACAGTAATATTTGAAATTAGTATAATAGAGAATTATAATATA
>KZ807450.1:205322-216290 GCA_000696205.2 Oncopeltus fasciatus
ATGAAAAAAAAAAAAAAATAGTACAAAATTCACCATAATACTATAAACTATTAATTAAAATCTGCATATATATATATATATAAAGGAATTAATAAAATAATAAAAGTGTGTGTAACCATCAATATGCTTACATAAATTATTAGACTAAATACTGGACATATCACTGGCCTGAGATTACTGGAAATACCAATATAGAGAAGTGAAATACTAAAATGCTTTATGAAGTGGTCTTATGGTAATTTTTGTTTTAGGATGTGGAAAAATATTACTATAAGAGGAGTAAATAAATTCTTCGTTTGTTTCGTTATTAATAGTGTATTGTTCTAACTGTAAGTTCTGAAAATGAGGTTTTTCATTAATTTTTTGATGAAAAGAGTGTGAGGAGTTAAGATGAAGGATCCAGAATATGTAGGTTTAGTGTCCCAAGAAGCCATCTTGGAGTAAGTAGAAATGGGAGTTGGTTGTTAGATTCAAGTTACTTTCAAATCAAGGCTGTCCAACAAGAAACTTCTGCTCTGTCTTCCCTTTGGTTGGGATCTAAATAAATTGTATTTGGTAGGCAATACACACTGTAGACCAGGACCTAACATTATCTCTCACTATCAATGATCTCACAGATATTGTAAACCTGGAATATTCCCATAATTTTTTAATTGTTGGGGACGACTGGAATGCTAGAATTGGAACTATTAATGGTCAGGATGAGAAATTGTACTCTCACCCCATTTTCTGGCAGCCGTATTTCAAATGAAATTAATAAAGGAAGATTTAGGAGTGATTGTAAGTAATGAAAGTGCACCAAGCAATACCCTTGCCCATCATACATTCATTGGGAACAATGGAAACAACATCTTATTATGTATCTTATTTATTCCTATATTCTGTCTTTGATTTTCAAATTGTTGTTGGGTTTTTTTTGTCCTTTCCCTAGTCTGTTGTATATCTATAATAAGCCCCCAACTGAGAAACCCAAGGCAACTAAATATATATTATGAGATGGTGTGACTATTAATGGTTTTATTCTTATCATCAAAATCTGATAATGGAAACCAGCAAGATCTGGAAGTATTCAATAATGATTTTGAATAAAAACCAAAATTTGAAATAATAAGAACCCTTGCTATTTTCTTCTAAATTGTATTTTGAATGCAATTCAGAAATTCTCCTTCATCCATACACAACAGAATGAAATACTGATTGCTCAGCAGGAAACATTTTTTAAAACACTACTGCCTATAAAAACTATTACAGGGAAATGGTCCCTAAACACAATTAAATTTTAAAAAAGCTGCCAGTGTGGACTTAATCCCTAATGAGTGCCTGAAATATATAAGTCAAGACTAGAAAAAAACTAGTCAACCAGTTTACTGAAATCAGGAAGAAAAGAATACATCCCTCCCCTAAGATGGTAAAAAATTGGATTAAGCCTAATGCATAAGAAAGGAAGTCGAAATGATTGAATAATAATAGAGAAATATTCATAATTAATTCCAGAATAACTGGTCAGATAGAAACAATCTCATATCTAAGGATCAGAAAGTCGTTTTCAAAAGGGTAAAGTTATTAACAGACTGGTCACATTCACATTCGACATAATTCTTCAAAAGAAAACTAGGAGAATCTAATTATTATGGACAACACTGTATTGCCCAAAGCATGTAACTTGGGCTTGCTGAGAATCGGAAAAAATTACTCACTGTCTTTTTACTGGGCATATGAAATTAAATCCTATCCGTGTGAATTGGGCTTTGATGGTATTTAGTGGGAACAGTGAATGATAGCAATATATGCATTTAGGATATTTTGTAAAAATGAAAAATAATTTAATTTCTAAAGATGTGGATCTGGCAATAAATATATATTTTACGGAATGTCAGTTTGCTGTCGGGATAAGAAATTTACTTAAATTTTAAATTGAACATAAATAAGCTCCACCCGGTAACACAGTTACTGCTGGTAGACCATTTCTACAGCAAGATATATGTCAAAGGTAAAGCAGTAATGCTCAAATCAGAAGAATTATGGCCCCTCTACTAAGGTTTGAGCAACGCAATCATACAAATGCTGATAGCCTACTCTACTTTCGAGGACTTCAGGATAAAGTACATCAAATCTATTACTGAAAAGAAAAGGCTGTGGAAAAAAAAGCCATTCGCCTGTTGACAATTACCAGTATGGACCACATAAATAGGATTTATTATAAATTCCATTAAAGTAAGGACTCTTCTTATCTGAAAATACATAAAAAAAACTAAAACAAAAAAAAAAAAATTGCCTTTGCATAATGAATTTTTTTTTGCAGTTTAAAATAACTAAAGATATTTACTCTTATTTGTTATTAAAAATCAGTTTTTAAAATTTTAATTTTCCTTTAAGGTGAATTATGATTTTGTTTTAACTGCTTACAAATGCACAATTAAGAGCAATAAAGATTCATGTTCTTTATAAGAGGACAGATAAAGTTAAGAGCAATTCATTTCATTTATTAGATTTAAGTTCTGAATTGACTATCAATAAATGGCAATAAATATTTTTTTATGAAAAAGATGTCGTCCAGGAAAGAGGGTAGAAAAGTTCCTAGTTGACCAACTAGGCTGAATGACCATTCAGCGTGATGTTAGTTATGTCAGAGCCAAGACAATTACCCATGGTAAGTCCAGATATTTGTTTATAGAATTGATTTTGAAAGGGAAGGTAACTGGAGTTGCAGAACAATGAGAGTGTCTTTAAGTAAAGAGTAGTGACAAAGTTCTGTTTCATTATAACACATAGAATTTTTTAAAATCTTTTGTTACTCAGCCCAGTAGAAGGCCGAAATGTCGGCAATAATAATTAATATTTTAGTTTACAAATTAGTTTTTATTTCTTCTAATTCTAAGATCGAATCCTTGACAAATCCCTCATAATAAAAAATATATTGACTATAAACATTATATATATGAATACTAAATATTAAATTAATTAGCTTATAAATTAAAAAAAACAACAAAACTTCTAGTATGATGAAAAATTTCAGCAAAAGACAAAGGCTTAAAACAACATATTTGCTAATAAACTGTAACTAATTGTTAAACTGAGTGAAGATATACTAAAATTAACCCAATAACAAGGCCTTTGTGTTGGGCACCATATCATCTATATACTTTTGTTTGGCGAGCTAGCCAAATGGAGCTGCATAAGCTTCATAAAGAAGAAAAAGGGATACATAATAAAAATACTTCACTACCATATATAACTATATATTCACATGAAGGGGGAAAAAAAAACTAAAGAGAATATGGCTTCTCAACAATAAAAATGAAAAAAAAAAAAAAAAAAACTCCCATTCCGGTATTACTAAAAAATAATTTTTGAGACCTAGTATATCTCATCAATAAGTGGGGACATTTTATAATTGTGCAAAATATCACAATCTGAAACAAGCATCCAAGCGATAATTTGAACTCACAAAACTACTAATGTTCTCTTCGTTTTTAGAGTAAAAAAAGGTTATTTTGGAAAACAGTTGGAATCATATATCAGCCAGAAAGCTTATCTTAAAAATATAAAAACCAAATTCAAATTTTCAGGTTTTTATTGCAAACGGTTAATGTTAAAGTCGGAGAGGAAGTTTTTGAGAAGCAACATAGTTTATAATATTGATATCTTCAATATTATTGGAGTAAGGTTGAGTGTTTGAAGAATAATAGGCGTAAATTAAAAATCTGCTAACAATTTTTATTCTGTAATATTTTCATTAAAAAAAAAAAAAAAAAAAGGACACGCCTATTAAGAAAGATTTATTTATTAATATAAATACAATGGCTGAGTATCCACCCCACTCTTGTTTCCTAGCTAGCATAAAGCCAGATTTAGTGGTTTTTCATTTTATGCATTGCCATGCCAACGTTTCTGACAAACTTTCAGGTCTTCATCAGGGCAAAAAGAATGGTGGGGAGAGAGAAGACTCACTGACTAACCTCTCCTCAAAAAGCTAGACGGTCAACTAGTTACCTCTAAATAAATTATTTTTGCTTCCCTATGTAAATGTGTACAAAGTAAGTTAAAAAAGGAGTACGCTGTCATTTTATTTCAATCGTTCAATCAACTGGTGAAGGAATTAAAACTATTTATCATATATCATGTAATAAAAAACTTTAGATAGAAAAGTTTGGATCTAGAAAATACAATTAAAAACATCAAATGCCATAGGAAATAGAAGACAAAGTCGTTGACGTAACGCGGAAGAATGAAAAGATAAACAAATATAACAAAGTGAAATTAATATAGCTCGCCTAGAAAAATAAGAAAGCGAACATCATGCGAACATCGGTACCTACTCAAAATATTTTGATAAAAAAAAAATTGATAAAAATGTTTTTGAAGAAGCATTTTAATGCTAAGCATAATTAACAAGAAAAATAAAGCACATAATGACACGAGGTTCCTGAACAGTTTTTTCCTCCGCTCAAAACTTGAAATATTGCCTAATTTTCAATAAGCAATATTTAATTCAATAATTTACACATGAAGAAATCAGCCAGCCTACTGCTTATGAAACAATAGATTTTCACTTTAAAAAAAAAAATTTAAAAGAATAATTGTTTATAGTTATACCGAGAAATATGAATCCTATCTAAAATCATATGATTGAAAAACGCCTAATAAAAATTATACAAGCCTCTCCTGATGAAAACGTAATTTCCATAAAATAAATATTCAGCCTGTTTCTGTACTGTTATTTTATTTAAAAAAATGCCTTATTGCTTAAAAGTCTCTGTTATAAATTACAGATCATTTACAATTGTAATTAATCTGGCCTGTCAATGAATTACCAAGCAAAATATTTACCCAACGCTTTTCTTGGTATCTTGCCAAGAGAAGAAAATGTTTTTGCAGTATAAAATTAATTTTTAGCTGATGAAATTCAGAGTTTATTTATCAAACAAATATATCTTTATATATATCAGTCATATTCAAACATTTAAATCAGCTTCTAAAATGTTTTTTTTTTTTTTTGTTGTCATAAGATCAGCAATAGAATCACCCTACAACACTTATACTACACCAGGAATTAAATATAACAGCAAAAAAACCGAAATTGCATAAAACTCCCATCCCAAACAAAATCTTCACTATACAAAATGTCCATGAAATTATTGCAAAAAT
Source organism: Oncopeltus fasciatus (assembly GCA_000696205.2). Classification (NCBI taxonomy): domain Eukaryota; kingdom Metazoa; phylum Arthropoda; class Insecta; order Hemiptera; family Lygaeidae; genus Oncopeltus; species Oncopeltus fasciatus. The sequence goes on from KZ807450.1 coordinate 210,471, forward strand.
TGAGGGAACAAAAATATAAAGTTTAATTTTGTTGTAGTATATTATAAAATACAACGTAAATTTTAAACAATTAATGCGAGGAAATAGAATTAAAAACACAGATAGATTTTTTATTCTATTCCCTCGCATTAATTGTTTAAAAATATAAGTCAAAAATCCCAGATTGAAAGAAAACATGTTTTGATATGAACGTAATTTGAAACTTTTGACTCTTCATTTAATACCTCCAGTTGATAAGAATTGATAACATAAATAATGATTTCGCTTATTTTGTTTCCATGAAAAAAAGCGTGCTTTTAAGGCTTTAAGCTATGTATCTTGAAAATTAAAACAGCGAATTTCGTTGGAAATTTATGGTTTTCATTCTTCAGGTAGATTACAATACTTTTAGAAAATTTATTTTAACTCATTCAAAATTTAATCCGTTTTTTCATTTTCTATCGAGAAAAAACTTGACTTTCCCCCACAAGTCGTACTAGTCGATCCCAATTCATCCAGTTTTAATTTAATTAAAATAAATTTTAGATTCTGACAATGTTCCTAATTTAATATAAACTTCATATTAGAGCTCTAAAGTTAAATTAAAAGCAGAAAGTTTTAAATTGCTTCTACAGCTAAAGCGTTGCACGTGAGTTGCATACAAAACAGTGGGAGCATTGGGAGTAGTGAGATCTGCTTCCCCCCCCCCCAAAAAAAAAAAAAAAACACAATACAAAACAATAATCACTTCATAACATAAAATAGTATTTTTGTACAAGCCAGTCATGGAAATGTGAACTTAGGGACAGGACGTCCTCACTCATCTTCATGATAGCCCTGAAGATGGCTTACAATGTAAGCCGAAACGTTGGCAGATAATCCTTTATAAAAAAATACATTTTTTAAATTTGTGTTTTTTGGATCTACCTTGACCGAACCCCAACTAAAATCATCTTAGAAGAGTATTTTTGTACAAGGTCTTTTGAGAGCCTATTTAACCGAGAAGGTTCGTTTAGACTGCACAAGCCTGGTGCTACGGGATCGAGTTTCGGACAGTGGTTAGAACAGTTTAATGAAGTTAAATAGTTGATAATTAATGTTTAATCAATAATAAGGCATTTGCGAATCATCATCAAAAATCGTAGATGACGCATCCATTACCAATAAACAAGGATCAAGGATGATGGCATGAGATAAGCACGAAAAGGATTGTGAGTATTCAGCCTTGTACAGGCCAGGAATATAAATGCCATTTTCAGAAGGAGCATTAAAGAAGTAAAGAGATTTTAGAAGGAAGCCTACTTCTTACGTGAACGGTAAGTGAAAATTATACTTCAATAGGAGAGACTGTTCTTAGTGACAATCCCTGATGCGCGCGGGACGGATGATGCGACGGAAGTGACTTTCAAGATAGACAATCAGAAAGAAGTCGGGCAATCTGCCACAAGGATCCCGGCTTGGCGTTTTTAGGATTGGAGATTTAGGAAGTATCGTGGGCACCTCCAAGAGATGTTATTCAGATTCCTTAAGCTGGATCTGAACAACTTAGGACCGATTATGTCATGGAATTTTAAATTATACTTCAATAGTATGATAAACGCTCTCCTCTACACCTCTACTTCTAAAAATTCACAAGCTTATATAATAAACAGCTACTAAACAATACGCAACAACTTCATCTGCAACATTCAATTTAGACATCTGGTTTTATGTAAATCCTGAATGTTATTCCTAGCTAAAAATTTTAATGGATTCTTAAAACTCTCTATATCTTGCTTAAAATGTGGTATAATTAAGCTCTTGTGAATATATGTTCTGTTGTACATTTACACCCATTCCTAACGTACGTATTCTGAACACATCCGAGCATGAATTCCCACACATAAGAATGTAACAGATATTGAGTTTCGTTATAGGCGACATTGGATTCTCTTGAAATGTTTAACGTTTATAATTCATCCTTTCTTCCACCGGATTGGACCGTTGCTCTTTATTTATAAAAAAAAAACAAGCTTTTGTTCACCTTGCTGCGAGTCTCTTCAGAGTTACAGTGAAAAACATGAAATAAAATAGGGGACAGAGTATCAATGAAGATTGGTATAGCTCATAGGTATACTTTTTATACATAGGTATACAGGTATTGGTATACTAAGACATCCCAAGGACAGAAAGGTTAGGTTCCGGTACCGGAAGAGGTTTAGAAAGAGTGATCATTTGAGGCCGTGTCTGTAGGTGATTACAGCGGAAATCAGTCGTCAAATTTACTATTCAGTGCCTTATAGATTAATATAATCTATAAGGCACTGAATAGTAAATGTATGAATAGGTGAAAATTGTAAATACCCATTAATGTTTCCGTACCGCTAACAAAAACAAAAAAAAATATTTTAAACATGTTTTTAATGAACTAGGGTGAAGCTTATAAGAAGTTATAAGGAATTAAAACTGTTAATTAAAACTTCGCTCGGTAAGAATAATATTTAATTAAAGCTGAGCGTTTTAGAGACTCAATGTCTCATCCTCTAGACTGAGACTCTCGTCTGAATATTCCTCTGATTGGCTCTGAGAATGAGACCACTGAGTCTCGAAAACATTCAGCTTTAATTTATTTTCATTCTTGCCGAGCGAATTTTAACAGTTTTAATTCCTTTTAAAGATTTTAAATTTAGGTCTCCATCTAAACCCCCATTACACACACACACACACATATATAAAATTAAACACTCGCAGCNAGAGAGAGAGAGAGAGTTTTCTCCTTATATGTACTTACATACATTTATTTTTGGTTAATAAAGGTAATATATATTCTAATAGGAAAAATGAATCAATTATTTTAGCAATAACATTCGATATCATTTTAATAATAAATAGCCATGAAAATAATTTTTAATAATAATAATACGAGTCACAACTGAGTCGGTCTCAATATCCATTGTATTTTTATAAACGTTTTATCAATTATTTGACTGGTTATTTTCAAAATTTGAAACCATTATGCTATAATTTACTATCCTGGGATTTATAAATTTACAAATCTTATAATGTTTGAAAAAGTAACATTAAAAATTATTTTTGCTTTTTATATATTTAATTCATAACCCAGCTCATTGTCTAGCTTCAGTATGGACTAGGAAAAGAGTTATTCAGTTGTTTTGTCAATATCCCACAACCACAAGTATCTATAAGTTTAAATTTAGATATATAAACATATGATACATAAAATACTGGCCCAAACACTTTTTTTTTTTTTTTTTTTGATTCAGTAATTTTAAAGGTTGTTTAGATTTTCGTGAAATTTATCTATTCGTAAATATGTATTAAACGACGCCATAAAATGTCTATGGTTCATTAAAGATTAATACAAATCCGCAGAGAACACTTAGTGTAAAAGAGGCATAGCTACTAAAATTTGCTCTAGAGGAGCCGGAAAGGAAGAGTAGAAGAAGCGCTTACTTGTATTAGGAAAATTACAATATATGTGAAACACACACACACACACACATGTATATGTATATATATTTATTTATTTTTTTTTTTTTTTTTTTTTACTCCTCCAATGTAAGATCAGTAATGACCCGATGAAATTTTTCAAGTATCCTCATTGCAACAAAGTGAACAGCACGATTTCCTTATTGGAATTCTGCTGATAAGAAGTAGCAATAATAGGAACAATATGAATCTGCTATGGGGGGGCAGATAAGGAGTGGAACCGGCAGCAGCAGCAGCTGACAGGGTTTGGGGGGGGGGGAACACACAAACCCACTCCGGACAACAAACCTCCCCCCCCCCAGCAAATGGGGTCAGCTGGAGTGGGCTGCAATAAGCCGGGGTATCATTTAGCGGCCAGTTCCCGAGGGCCCCTCGACTAAATTACGGAGAGAGCCAGAGATCGCAGGCCCACTGGAGGTTATTAGACCAACTGGAACGGCTCATTCCTCGAGGCCGGAGTCAAAACTCCACCTATCACTTAGGATTCAACATACGAGACCAATTTTACTGGGAGAGGTCACATCGGATCCCAAGTGGATTTCCTCCTACCTCAGAGCAATATAATTGTAAAATTTGCAAACATGACTTATCAGATTTAAATGGAAATTTTTATTATTGGTTTATAAAAATTAACATTTGCATCCTTGCAATACAATTTTTTACCTTAAAAAACATACCATTTTATTCTTTATTTTTCTAAAAATAACAACAACCTAATAAACCGATTCTTTTCTGCTTTATATTTACTATCCTTATTTAGTAAGGGCTTAATTTATTGGGGTTCGGTTACGGTAGATCGAAAAAAACACAATTTAAAAATGTGTATTTTTTAAGAATCTACCAACGTTTCCAATTCAATTGTAAGCCATCTTAGGGCTGTTATGAAGGCGAGAAGGGACGTCCTGTCACCAGGATCCAATATTCGTTATTGACAATCTTGGTCTCAGTCATGAATATGGGATCCTGGTGACACGACATCCCCTCTCGCCTTCTGAGAGTCCTGAAGATGGCTTACAATATAAGCCGAAAGGTCAGCAGATAATTAAAAAGTACACATTTTTTTTCGATCAAACTTGACCGTTACCCGACAAATTAAATGCCTACTAATGAACTTATATCTACCTCCACGGTCAAAAACTCTCCAAATGAAAATTTAGTTTTATGTAGTAACACATTCTTTCCACAAGACATAATCTTTTAAATTTAAGTAAGCCCTGGATGAATACGACTTCACATTCGAAACCGAAATATCCTAAAAACGTTTTTTTTAGAAAACCCAAAATATATTTATTTATATTATTGACTGAGGTGATTTGCGGCGACTGTGTGGTGCTACTGGCTAACAAGTGGATTATTAACAGGGCTTGAGTTCCCGTTACTAAGTTCATTTGGGTGTGATGTAGGGAAACGAGCTACAGGTACCAGAAGGCTTTTATACACTCCATTAATTACTGCAAGCTTTCAACTATCACCTCTCTCCAATTAATGACAGCTAACTCTTAATTGCCAAATATCACCTGTTACTTTTTTACGTTTTCCTAGCAGGCAGTTATGCTTCAATTAGTTTTCAACATAACCGACCATTTGTCTGCATTTATTTTTTAAATATGTAAAATTATTTGTAAATTATGTGAATTTATTTATAACATGAACAAAAATCATTTCAAATTTTTCTCTAAGATGATTTTAGTTGGGGTTCGGTCAAGGTAGATCCAAAAAACACAAATTTAAAAAATGAATTTTTTAATAAAGGATTATCTGCCAACGTTTCAACTTACATTGTAAGCCATCTTCAGGGCTATCATGAAGATGAGAGAGGACGTCCTGTCCCTAAGTTCACATTTCCATGACCGAAATTTTATTTCATTAATATTTAAGACTATGTGTTTAATAAGGCCACTGTATAGTAGTCAGCGTGTGGAACTTGTTTCTCAAACTCATGTTTGGCTGATATAATATTTAAAAAAAAAAGAAGAAGAAAGGATTATTTAAAAAAAAAAGAAAGGATAATTATTTATAAAAAAATGTTTAACTTCATGGCAAAACACTCGTAATTAAACTTCAAATATGCAGACGTAATGAATTTTTACTTGGAAGAAGGTGTTGAAGTGCTTTGGCTAATGGCTGGACAATTATCGTCAGTTAAAAGAAAATGAGGCGAGAAGAGCCTGGGGTCGAAGCCCACTTAGTAATAAGAGTCATTGATGTCCATAAAAGTTGATGGTTAAGAGGAGCGGCAGGGGAAGAAGGAGTGGGGGGGAGAGGGTAAAATGAGAAGGAGGCTGGTGGGAAAGAGAGAGAGAGAGAGAGAGAGAGAGAGAGAGAGAGAGAGAGAGAGAGAGAGAGAGAGAG
>KZ807450.1:230301-241990 GCA_000696205.2 Oncopeltus fasciatus
GTTTTGCGCAACGAATATATATATATATAAAACTAAACTAGTTTAATGAAACGAAACTAGGCAAAAGTGAATTTAAGTGTCATAATTGCTGAAATCAACTGAGATTGGAGGGGGGACAGGGAGAAACCTCTTCTTATTTATTAACATATATACAGAATTTTATATGTGATTGGTGTACACTTTAATTTTATACTTTTTAAATTTTATCCATTTCACTATGAAACGTTTATGTTAAAAAAAAGAAAGAAAGAAAGAAATATAAATTTTATTCTGGGGCATAGGTCCCCTTGAATAATAAAGAGGTCACAGCTGACAGTATGACCTGACCTAGTTGTAACAATAAAAATAATAAATAAATAAAAAAAGTACAAATATGTATTATAGATAGATCTTTATTAATACCAACAAATATCTTCGTACCAACAAATACTTTGTGGATAGATTTTTTTTTTTTTACGTCAATCACACTTTAAAATTGATTTAAGAATGTAACTATTATGATCAGCTAGCCAAGAGATTTAATGCCTTACGAGCTGGTCTTTCCTTTTTATTACATTTTTCTTATTTGATATCAGATCAGTCCATCCTTAACGGAACATGCTTAATGGTACTTTGCTCAGCTCTTGCTAGCCAGAACTCCATTGATTTCGGCACGAGGGGCAGTAATGGCAGAGGAAATGGCGATCGCCGTCCCCCTCCCCCCAACATGGCCACCCTATGTTCCAGGAGTAGAACCGTAGCCCTGGAAGCGGGTTCTGGAGACGACACCCTCAGTGCTGAATTACGTCCGAAGTTAGTAGCGGCTTCCAGAAACTCCTACTGCCCCCCACTTCCTGCGACACAAACCTAATTAATAGCACCCCCCCTCCACTGACATTGGGGTCTAGAATCCCCCCATTTTTGGAAGAAGGGTGGATTTGATGTAACTTAATCAAATCTTAATTCTTGATAATTCCATCTTATCTTATCTGTTTGCTTCAAAGTAATATCTGTGTAACTTAGCGAAAATAAACGTTCAAAAGTATACTGTAAACAATATTCACTTTTAGGTTGCCTATCCTACCATACACGGAATATGCTTAAATTTACTCACACCCCTTTTGGAAATGTAAAATGTGTATTTCACCACGGAATGTACTTTTTAAATGTGCTTTTGGTTTTAGCAATACATTGAATTTATAAGAATAATTGTTCTAAAGATTCCAGTCTTACCATACAAAATAAATTATTAAGATTTTACGAAAGAAAAATTAAAACGGAGAAACACTCTTGCTTTAAGCAATTGTAATTTTTAGGCATTCTAGTTTGTAAACGTGAAATTTTACAAACTAGGATGGTGAATACACATTCTAAGGAACAGAATTTTATACAATACTGATCTATATAATTGATTGATTTTGTTCTAAGTTTGTCAATTTGTCACTTTGTTATTCTTTTTTATTAATCTTATATATTTTATTTTATAATGTTAGAAGTTAAATAGAGAGGAGTAATTTTTTTCAAATAGATTATTTTCAGGATCAATGAGCTTCATTGAACTGTGAATTCAACAAAAGCACTATAATATGCAATTATAGTATCCATTCATCTACAATAAATACAGAATATATCTCTAATTTTCGAATACAAAGAACAATAAACGCAGATTTCATTACTTAAATTTAAAAAAAATATACATATTTTAATAAGAATCATTATTTAATGTGAATTATTCAGAGCTTCCAAGGTGTCCAAGGTGTACTAGGTCTTGCCTGAAGAGGCTAAAGACTGAGGATAAGGGATGATAAATTATTTAAAAGGGAATCCAGGAATCTCTAAAACTTTCGGAAATAGCCATTCTCAAATATTTTAGAGGGCAATTTCTCAATCTACCCGTTTTACCCAGATAATCGTTTTAAAAGCTTATTTTAATTTTTTAAAATCTTTCATTGTCATAATTATTTGTACAAAAAATCATTATTCAACTATTTTATAGTTTAGCTTATAAATACCTATGAAAATTATTCTTTTTTTTTTTTTTTATAGACNATTTATAATTATTTAATTAATGTTTATATATTTATAAACATTACATTGTTACTAAAAGGCTGAATAAACTTGTTATAAAATTTAGTGAGAGTTGGGACAATCAATTTTTTAAATTTAATATGGCCCCGATACTGATGAAATTTGGAGGCTATTTCTATAGACTGGGCCACAAATTATTTTGTATTCTGTGGGCTATATATATATAGATTAATTAATAGATTTACGACTGGATATAAGATTGAATTAATTGAGATAATTTCCTTGAAGCATTTATGGTAAATAATAAGTCAGATGTAAACAATAATGTTAGTTGGTTAATTAGTAATTTCAACTATTGAATATGATTGCGTTTATTATCGCGAAGAGATGAATACTGTTGAAATGTTTTGATTACTTTGAAATGGGTTTATGAAACAATAAGCTCACTCGGTGAGTTAAACATATTAATGGTAAGAATTGACGGATAGTAGTCTGGATTATGGATTGGGTAATGTAAGACTTGTAGGAGTGCTAATGACGAGGTCCCGGGTCCAGGACATCATGAAACCATGATATGTTTCATTATTAGCCATAGCCATTAGAATGTGCAATTATTTATTACTAAATATGAGGGCAACATTCTGTTTATCTGTGGAACTGGCCTGATATCCAGTTGAAATAGTTAGAAAGTCCATTTCTCTTACCTAGCTGTTGGTTATCCATTGATAGTCCTCACAATGAGCTATAACACCTCTTAGGCCAAGATGGACACATCGGTTGCTCTGCGCAAGGATAATTACCGACCAATTCGAGAGCTACGACAGCAAAAATGTATCAATCTCACATCAGTCACCCTCGATATCAGCTTTGGTGATTTTGAAGCCCCATTGGAGTGGACATGGTGAGGACTGCGAAAACAACTGCCAGCACAGATTAATGTGTTAATCTCTCCAGTGTGATTGGAGAAATGGATACCGTATCAACCGTTCCTCGCGAGGATAATTACCTTACGAGCCAAGTGCTGTAGCTAAGAAAAAAATACCTACATCGTACTTTAATGGCAAACGATATCCTCCATCTACTGCCAGCAAAGATTGCCCGAGCATCTCTCTAGTGGACAAGGTTGACATTTCAGCCGTTCTCCGCATGGATAATTAATCAATCGCTCTCGACATCTGTTCCAATAAGAGATGGATAACCCCCATCTACTCTAATCACAGATTGCTGAAGATGGAATGGAGAAACGGTCGAAGTGGTAGCTGTTTTGCGCAACGATAAATGCCTACTGAGCAAAACACGATGGCTACAACAAAAACCATCTCCATCCCCCTTCACTCGCCCTCGACATCTGTTCCAATAAGAGATGGATAGCCCCCATCTACTCTCCGCACAGGTTGCGGAAGATGTCTCAAAATGGAATGGAGAAACGGTCGAAGTGGTAGCTGTTTTGCGCAACGATAAATGCCTACTGTGCAAAACACGATGGCTACAACAAAAACCATCTCCATCCCCCTTCACTCGCCCTCGACATCTGTTCCAATGAGAGACGGAGAACCCCCATCTACTGTCAGCTCAGATTACAGACGATCTTCCCCGTGTCTGCAGGCTCAGTCGTTATCCGCAATTAGTCTCTTGAATAAAATTCTTTCTCCCGTGATTTATATTCATGGGAATCGGGGGAATGGATTTCCTCGTTAAAGTCTACTCCCACTGAAAGTAACAAGATTTCATCAATAAATTTTTCTCTTTTTCGTTATTTTAGGAGCCCACTTGTATTACTAACAATGATATCAATATTAGAGAAAAGCTATTATAATTAAGTTCCTTCCTTAAATAATAGGAATGTAATATAAATATACCGATAAAAAAACAAAAAACAAACAAGTATTAACAGGTATAGACTTTTATTTTCTAACATACTCTATAAATTTTAGATTTCTATAGGCCTTGCTTAATTTGTAACCAAAAAAATAGTTTTTATTTTAGCCAACGTTTCGGCCTGAATTTCAGGTCTTTATCAGGGCAAATAGGGTGATGGTGAGAGAGAGAGACTCGTGCTCAACCGAGTCTTGTAGACTCATGTCTACAGTCATGATGAAGACTCAGTTGAGCAAGACAATCCTCTCTTCATAGAACTTGACGGTCAACTATTCATTCCATTATGTGTGAAATTTTGATTTCATGAATTATTTATTCATGTTATTCATTAACAAACAAATCATTATGATAATTATCTCATAATAAAATAGTTAGTGTCTGAGCGTCATTGTGCCATGCAGTCACTGAATATATTTTTAGTTTGCTGATAGATAAATCATAACATTTAGAGAACTGAAAATAAATTTAATAAAGGCAAGTATTAAATCCTACCTTTATTTGGTCACTGTTAGTACTTGGCGCAGTAACAGACCGACATTTTTAGACAATATAATAATGAGGTCATTAATATGAATAAACTGTTCGTTTATTTGTTTTATTAATATAAAACATAAATTACTAGAATGATAGCTCTTTAAAGACGCGATGTTTTGGCGAAGAATACATCAAAATATGTTAGATTATTAAATAATACTTTATGGTTTACAGTTGTTTACTTCATTACAGAAAAATTATTATGTCCTAGTCTAGAATTTTATATTAAACATAATATAAAACTCACGAGACACATATCTTTTCGCCACCTGAATTTTAGCCGTTAAAAGAAGAACCTTTTTATAAAGATTAAAAACAAAAGGCTTGACGTCAAACTCTTATCCGAGATCAATTATAAGCCTAATTGCACTAAGTTCATTACGTTTAAATTAATTACTAATTTTTGCTTAAATAGGAAAATAAGAAAAGGTATCTTGACTAATCTATATTTGAGCTTGAAAGAGCGAACTTTATCTTACATCCAGAAGCTGAAAAAGAAGTGAGACAAATCCGAATGATTAATATATGTCCTAAAAATGATAATTAAAAAAATTGAAAGAAGTAGCTATAGTTATTGAAGTAAAACGTTTTTTAAGAACATTTAACAACAATTTCTTGTATTATTGTAATGTATTTCACACAATTACTTTTCTTACATATCTTAAATGTAATTGCAAGAGGTCGTATGTCAAATGAGGCAACTTTACTCGGGAGCAAATTCTCAGCTGAGAAAACATACAACTTTTTATTTATGAGTTGTATTTTATAATAAATCAACTGCTGGCATAAGACGTTTAGTTGGTCTTGGTAGGATTGGCGTTGGAACTTCAGTGGTGTTAAATCGCATAGGCATAGAGTTAGATACCTATGAATTCAATCGGTTGATCTACCATTTCAGGCTTCTCAGTTAACCATAATACATTTGCTCTTACTCTGTACAATACAATACTTTGAGACTTATATTTTGTCAGGGGAATTTCACTAATACATTTTCCGGACATTCATGAGGAAATGTATTATTTCATTGGGAACGTTTCATAGGCAGAGAGAAAGCGGATGGGAAAAAGGCTTTAAGCCGGGTATTGATCAACTCCAACAATAGGAAGTGTCCTCATGGACCCATCAGGGGGGGGCGAATCGTTCGGTTTTTACCCCTCGGCGCCGGATTTACATCACACAAGCAAATATGTATCGATACATTCCAGCCAGAATGCTTTTTCAGGTGTTTAACTCAAAATCTGTAATTAAAAAATTCAAGATTCATACTCTCACTTATCATTTGATTTTCTACGAACGCAAAGTCATATAAAAGTTAAAATGAAGAGTTTTGGACCGTAGAGTAGTATTAGCAGATATTTTTGGTTTGGGTTCGGTCAAGTTTGTCCAAAAAAAAAGCTTACCTTGTAAGTCATGTTTAGGGCTATCAAGAAGGCAAGAGAAGACGTCGTGCCACCTAGGTCAAATGTTCATGGCTGAACATTGCCCTAAAGTGAAGATGGCTTACAATGTAAGCGGAAACTTCAGTAAATAATAAAAAAAAAAAACATATTTTTTAACTACTCATTTAAAAGTTATTTTTGGACCAACCTTGACCGAACTCAAACAAAAAAACACCTACTCATATAAAATTTAACTTCTAAAAACTAAAAAACAATTATTTATACTTATCTGTAAAAAAGGAAATTAAAGTTGTACAAAAATACAGCAGCTGTATTTTGAATTGAATTTGAAAAAAATCAAATCGTGTACGATTATTCCTTATTCTCTGCACAGAAGAGGAAAACAAGATTTATCACAACCGTCCGAAGCTGAAACTAGTAGTCTTCAAAATAAACCAGGACGGCCGATGTAGAGTTAACCCTACTTGTTTAGAGAAACTCAATTATAAAACTAAACAAGTCATTTACAATTAATTATATCAATCTGCAATGAAACTAAAAGTCGTAAAAATGCATGTATGTATACAAATCTACAAGTAAATTTTTTTTTTTTAAATTAGCTTAATAAACTGATTTGTTAAAGTTAATTTATTTGTAGTCAAATACAAATAATTTATATATCCCATTCTTATGAGTATGAAGAGAGTTAGGCCGAGAGAGGAAAATTTGAAAATTACTAGATCAACGGGTTTGAATTTGGCTTACTCAATTTGTATTTTATGAACAGTTGGATCAAAATTCCTATAATTTGTACTGAATATTCTTTTGCAGGTGTAATAAATTATTAAAATGTATAAAGGTGGAGGAACTAACTCCGCTGAACTGAGGAGCTGATAAGGCGAGATTCATTCATTGTGCTTTTCCCCCGGACTAGAAACAATTCAATAGGGTGGCTACCCCTTTCTCTAATTAAACTTGCTGACATCTCCAGCTCGCCCTCGCGGACAAACACAATGGCCCTACTCAGCTTACGCTTAAGCCCTTACGGCAATGTGACTGGCGGTTTGAGTCACGCACAAGCAATGCGCGGCCTTCGCCTTGATAGCATATGGGGTACGCTGGCGAAGTTGGCTATGCCCAATTCACCTTGAGGATATGAGAAGACCAGTAAAAAATAATGCATTTCTGAGTGGTCTGAAGAAACATGAAATAAAGACGGATTAAAAAATTTACACCCTCCCGCAAGTACCAACACACGCAAGCACGCACGTTGGAAAACACAAAATAATTATTATTTTTTAAGTCTAGCAAGTAGGATCTTTCCCTTCTCTGAAGTTATAAAAGCTGCTCCCAAGCAATTTTCAAAATTTGAAAAGAAATAAATGGATAATCTAAATGTTTACCACTTTTACTTAAGGCAAAAAATACGGAAGATTTTGAAAATGAAGGTGCAGTTTTGTGCTCCGTACTCACCATTCCCACTGAGCTTCAAAATCTCAAGGCATTGAATTCTCTATGTATACTAGTTTACATTGAAATCATATTACTCAATAATTGACCATATCCGATGTTACTCAGCTCTTGACTATTTTAAAAAAAAATGAAAATATAGAATCTTTTGTTGACTTTCTTAAAATAATTTTCGCCTTATTTGTTCACCTTTGGAACGGGTGTGAGAGGATTGATGTTATTTGGATGTATTGAGCGTAATACATAAGAATAGTTGTAGTCTGTCTATATTTCTTCCTTACATATAGTAGACGAAGTATTCGGGACAATAATCACTAATCTGTAACTTCTTAATGTTCCAAAGGTAGTAGTAGAATATAATTTGCAAGTAAATAATGTTCTTCACAAGCCGTTTTTATTCATACACAATTCCTCCCAAACTAAAATTCAGAATACTGAATGATTTCGATGAAGTTCAGAAGATAGGATGGTCATTTTATATACTAAAAATGTTTAAGAAAAATGTATAAATATATTTAAGGCTTCTATATTCATTTCGAAAAAATTTCTTTAAGTTATTCTGTATGATATATTTTTAATTATATTTTTTATATTCTCTCTAGCGTGGCGTAGTTTATGTATTAGTATGTATTTAAGTAAATTTAACATATAACCTAATTGAAGCTGAGAAAAAGAGGTTAGCATAGTGAAATGAGATATCTCGTCCCTTTCAGAAGATAATTACTTTCGTTTAAATGATTCATGTGAGTAGTTTTTTGTTTAAGCCGTTCCGGAAAAAAAAAAAAAAAAACGGGAGTGAAAAGGGGAAGAATGGACGAGTGGAGTGCAGGGAAGAGAAACATTTCGGTCGTAAAAAGGAAGAAAAGAGAGAGGGCCAACCTTAATGCCTTGAATAACGTGGCCTGAATAAAGCCTCGATGGGGGGGCTTCAGAATTAGAAGGCCGGCTGGTCCTTACTTAGCCCTCTTCTCGGCGAATAAGTCCGGAGGTGGAGTACTCTACCGGAAACCCTGCAAGACTTGCTAAGCACGCTTGTAGATTACACGTGCACTCTCGTCGTCGTAAACAACACAACGGTGTGCTGGCGGCGGTGAGAGGGTTAGAAGAGAGGCAATCGCTTACTCGGACCTCTCGCCGAGGAGCAAGTCTAGAGGTAGGTGGGGGATCCTCGAGGCTCTCCAAAACGTGCTCCTNATTGCTAAGGAGGAGGAAGCTAAGGAGGATTGCTTAGGACACACATTGGTCACCTTCTCTCCTCATGTGATTGTCATTCAATGTCATTTTTACTACTCAATGTAATAAAATTGCAAAACGTTTTAGAGAGAGAGAGAGAGAGAGAGAAAGAGAGAAAGAGAGAGAGAGAGAGAGAGAGAGAGAGAGAGAGAGAGAGAGAGAGAGAGTAAAAGAGAGAGAGAGAGAGAGAGTGAAAAAGGGAGGGAGAAAAAGAGAGAGAGAGAGAGAGAAAGAGAGGGAGAAAGAGAGAGAGAGAGAGAGAATTTACTACTAATAGCCAAGGATAGTATTCTCTACCAACTACTCAAGGAGAGACAATTTTAAGGTCACTTGTTGATTACATGTATACCTACTTTTTTTTAACCTCCCAAATAACCACTTTGATGCATGCATATACAGGTATCCACCCTACTCTTAATACCCATAGTACTATTTACCCATAGGTATTTACCCATAGAGAGAGAGAGAGAGTGTGAGAGAGAGAAAACACTCCCAAGAAATACTGAATTGAGCCTACATTCCTAGAGATAAAGAAGCAGATAGCGACACCCAGCACATTGACAAGGGCTACATTATAGATATATATTGACAATGCCAAGCTATTTCGAAAAACAAGTGTCAATATACATGATTATATGAAAATACTCTTTATACAGAAGCTGAGTAAACTAAGCAAATTAGTAATTGCATATTTGTATTTAAATTTCATTATCATGAACACCACTGTTAATAATTTGATTTTTCAGATTAAAAAAAAAAACAAACGCATTTGAATATTTAATGTAAAATACTTATTTTATATTACGTACACGGATAATTCAAGAAATATATTTTATATTTGATTAATACCACTCCTAACCATAACAATATTTCTAATCTAACATATCGTTGTATTATCAACTAAATGAAATAGTTAATTAATTATAGATGTATATACTTTTTTATATAAATAATTATTGAGTTGAGTTAGAATAAAACTTATAACCACTGGAGTGAAGACTAATTTTTTTCAAATGTTTATTGCATAATCCTATATATAGGGGAAACTGATGACTAATGAGAAAAAATATTGACTAATTGTTTTAATACTAGATATTATTTTTTTTAATATACAAATCAAGCCCCATAGATCCGTGCAATGCCCCTAATAAAATTACTCGCACATCTATTTAAGCCATCGGAGCTTAGAAAATTAAGTGCCAGTTTTCAGGTTTACCTCATGAACGCCTAACTGTGTTTTTTGCATATCTATTGGAAATATATAACAATTTTATTTTACATTTCTTACAAGTCAAATTTCGCCTAATTTATTTTACAATTACCATATGTCCGATAGTAGGACTTTTACAATTTAGGCATCAAGATAAACATTTAGAATTGATAATATTTCAATAGATAACAACTCTTTGCTTAAAATTTAAATTTTGTTTCTTTAGTTTCATTCCGTTAATAAAAATAATTTAGTCTCTGAAGAAATGTTAGTGGGAAAGTGCATAGAAGCAATAATAGTAGGAATACAATTTGAAATAGTATTTGAATATACAGATAATCTCCACAACCGTTTGCCAGTTTTTATCAA
Source organism: Oncopeltus fasciatus (assembly GCA_000696205.2). Lineage (NCBI taxonomy): Eukaryota > Metazoa > Arthropoda > Insecta > Hemiptera > Lygaeidae > Oncopeltus > Oncopeltus fasciatus. Next base: position 240,382 of record KZ807450.1, read on the forward strand.
CTTATAAAACACTTTATTTTTTTTGGCATTTGCCATTGAGGCTAGTTGAAAATTGTTTTGCAAGAAAAATTAATAGAAAACTCTTGAGTGCAGAATTATTAAATTGGTGGTTAGAGTGCACTGACTTCTATTGTTCATAATAGCTAAAAAACATTTATCTTGTTTTATTTTATTAATAAGCAAACGTGTGATGTATTTTCTATCGGAAAAGTAAATATCTTGTCAATTGAACCAATAATAAAACATACCCAAGAATAAAGAACTTTTTTGGTATCTTGAAATAAAAAACTACCATGAAATTTAAAAAAATTCTTTCATGGAAATACCTTAGTAGATTGAAAATTGAGAGTTTTTTGACCATAGATATTATTATAAGATTTTTTTTTATTGCAATAAAAAAATATCATAATAATATCTTCTACCTTGACCTAACCCTAACAAAAAAAAAAACATGCTCATTAGATTGATTTCTTCAGAAATCGTTAAGATACACCCCATTTATTATTATACAATTATAACCTTAATATCGCTTCGCCGAAATTTTTCAAGAAACTATATAGCAAATGAATTCTCATCGTTTTTTTTTTTTTTAATTATTTAATTTGTATTTCTCTGTATAGTATTTAATATCTTGAACTATCGATAACTAAAAGTTACCTTAAGAAATATCTTCCACAATGTAAGACTGTGTATTATATATACACATAATTGCAATTTAAATGCAGTTGAAAGAAAATGGAATAATGGAAAAGACCGGTTCGCCCTAATGAGACAGGTCGATTTCTCAGTGTTGAAGATAGAAGTATATTCAGAAACTGAAATAAATTAATGACTTCTCCCTTGTTCTAACCATTGAATAGAACTCTCCTTTTTTTTCCCCAACGAAGTGAATAGCGGCATTTGAATGTTTCATTAAAAATGAATAAATGTTCGTTAGAAATGAATAAATCTTACTTTAATTGTCAAGGTGAAAAGGAGTGCTGAAAAAAAGGTTTTTTTTTTTCTTTCAAGGCGAATCTTTTACAGAGAAATATATTTACTAAATGGGTGGAACATATGTATGAATTAATATTGTCTTTTTCTTTTAACTGATGTATTATAAACATAAATAAAATTTTGTTTAAAATACAAAATTTCAATAGATTATTTGTTAGGCATACGTCCAGTATGAACTGGAAAACGCCTATAGTAACAAGGTCTAAAATAAATGTTCATGTTTGACATAAATTAAAAGAAAAATCTATTCCCAATAATCTATCCCATCCAAAGATGATATTTTTTTCTTAATGATATGTATGACTTTTCTAGTTATTTCGCAGTCTTGCATTGCCCTGAAACGGATTCATTACCTAGTAGAAGAGGTTGAATTCGTACTGTAAGACGCATGCTTCTTTTGGAATTAACTATAAATCAGCGATATTAGGTAAAAGTATTTAACTAAATTAATATTCCTAAATGTAAATAAAAAATTCTTGTCCAAAAATAGTTTCAAAGAGGATATTCACTTCAAAAGTACCAAATAAAATTCCTTTCAAATGGCGTGGGGTATGTTTTGACATTAAAACGAATACTTAAGTGCGAACACCCAAACAATCTAAATTAAAAAAAA
>KZ807450.1:242340-260098 GCA_000696205.2 Oncopeltus fasciatus
GTTGGGGTTCGGTCGAGGTAGATCCAAAAAAACACAAATAAAAAAATGTATTTTTTTAATGAAGGATTATCTGCCAACGTTTCGGCTTACATTGTAAGCCATCTTCAGGGCTATCATGAAGATGAGAGAGGACGTCTTGTCCCTAAGTTCACATTTCTAGTCATGGAAATGTGAACTTAGAGACAGGACGTCCTCTCTCATCTTACGATGTAAGCCGAAACGTTGGCAGATAATCCTTTATTAAAAAATACATTTTTAAAATTTGTGTTTTTTGGATCTACCTTGACCGAACCCCAACTAAAATCATCCAAGAGTAAAATTTAAGTAAGAGTACCCGGTATATGGGCGTGTGGTTCACAGCATGATGTTTCGAGAGGTATTCCAGAGAGGTTTCAGACTCCCTTAGAAGGCAGAGTATGATCCCGGGAGGGGGTGGGATTTATTACGTCATTTCCGTAGCGTCGAGCAGGAGTTGAAGTGTCCTGTCTCCCGCTCCACCAGAACTCCTGCCGAACACAGTGAAATATTAATAATATGAAGACATTTCATTACTCTGTCTCCCCTTTCGAAAAGTCCCTCTCTCGGAAATTTTATTAAAGCAATATTTTTTCCCTCCCCTAAGGAAATCAAGCTGTTTACGTTGGGACATTTTTTTATTTAATAAGCTACCAACATAACGGAGACACTTTAAGTTCCATCGTATTTCTAAAAGATTAATGCAAGTCCTGTCAATCAGTGCTTTCTAGAATTATTAAAGGTTTTCAAACTAAAATTGTAAATTTTTTTTTAAACTGTCCATGTTTAAGTATAATAACAGCTCAAAACACTTACTAAAGCTTCAAATTTGAATTTTTAGTGTCAGAATATATTAATGTCTCACGCAACGATTGATTTTTATTTATAGTGATTCGTTCGAATATCCAATTATTTTTCCCATACATTGATCTAAAACAAAGAGATAAACAATTCCTATAATTACTATTATCATTGTTTTCTTTATGTAATATATTTTAATTTCAATTCCAAGTTGTCTTTAGGACTGCATTGCAGAAAACAAATGCTAGAATATAAGAAAAAAAAAAAGTACATACAATTAATAATAGCTTTTATCTTTATTTGAGATATAATTTTGTCGTAAATTATAACTTAGTAGTAATAAATAGAAGAATTAAATTAATAAAATTTATAATATATTCGAACAGTTAAAAAGTTCATTCCGTCTGAGTGTGTAATGGACAAAAAAAAATTTAATAGAAATATTACAAAAAAAAAATGCTTTTGTCATCATAAAAGTGTGATATAAACTAAGTAAAACAAATTAGACTTACTTGGAGATTGTAGAGAGAGTACTTTTCCTCTGCGTGTAATGCGTAAGCTGATTGTTAATTCCAAAACGATAGATAGCGCTTGTGTCCCCATGATTCCTGAAATTAAATGCCTCTTAAATTTTGCCAAAAACTTTCAGATATTAAATAAAGAGATCATTTTCAAACAGTCATGGTAATGTGAACGTTTCTTCGAAAGGCTGCGGGTACTTCTATTTGGAAAAATTTGTACGAATTTCAGGAATGTGTCAATTCTATTGCTTTAGACCAAATTATTTCTCTCCATTGTCAGAATCTCAAATAGATTAAGACTATTGACTAGGTAGCGACGAAGGCATAATTTTCTTTAAAAAAACTCTCGTGGAATTGTAAGTATGATTCCGTTAATAATAAGATATAAAACATTTTTAATTTATAATATTTCTATAACCTTACTGTTAACAAGTTAATCATTTTTAGTTTTATATAATAACTAAAAATGATTAATATAATAAATGNTTTCAATGAAAAAGCCTGCTACATACCCTATAAATTTTCATTCCACTAATATTGAATTATATATTATTGTGCATTCAACAATAATGTATCAATCTGCTTCAAAAATAAGTTTTAAGCTTTATTGAAATTAAGATCTAATGTTGTTCTTGTATTGGAGAAACATTGGTCCGATGAATAAAGTTAAGAATTAAGACTGACATTTCATTAATATGTAGTAACATATCGATAGGTTTATGTTAGAGTGAGAGATGATTAAAAATAAATAAAATTAGTTTTTGGTAGTTATTTCAAAGACACTTTTTTTTTAGAGAGATAGTATTAATTTTTAAAAATTAATCCTAAATTCCAGTCTCCTTCATCAAATTTCCATAATCTTGAAAAAAAAATATTAATAAAATTTTTTTGTGATTCACGACACAGCATTAGAAACTAAATCTGATTTAATATATAATGATGATATTAATTGCTGATTATGTACTTGTAATTTATAAATCTTTTGGGAATTTCTTGGATGAATTAATACTGTTAATCTGCCTGATAACTTTTTATGGTTTCATAGTTTGTAAGGCTTTGTCCGAGGATTGCTACCTTTGTCTTGCCTTTACTAATTTCTTACGTAGATAAATCGATAGGAAACATAGATCTTAATTCATTTTAATCAGTATATAAATATATTAACATGCATATGTCAATTTTCTTTCTAAATGCCATAAAACTAATTGATATAATTAATAACCGATGCTTTAAATTAATATAAGTGCTCTTTATTTATCTTCAAACCTGTTCACCAATCAAATTAAAATGTAACTCTGAGTTTTGCTTTGAAACCAGTTAATTATTTAGATTTAAATGAGCTGCTATAACTCTGTACTTCTGATTTTTATGAAATTATATTAGCCTGCCTCATAAATAACAACCTTATAAAATAAGTTATAAATTAATCTTCAATTCATTTAATTTAATTTAGTAACGAGAGGGGGATATTATTAAAGAAATTGAATATTCGTTAATATCTTCAATATTAGTAGAGGTACAAACATTTTTATAGGACATAAAAGAATAAAAATAGAACTTCATAATATTTATATTCCTTTAATTTTTTCAAACGCGCCTATGAAAAAAAATATTGCTGGAAGTAAATTCAAAAGTTGGCTTGTCCGCCTTATTCTTATAATAAATAAATTTTGTATTGAAATATTCAATTGCAAACCTATGGTTGAATTTTGACAAATATGGGGGAATTTCAGAGGTAGAATAAAGGTCAATACCTTTATAACTGTGAGTGGTATGACAAAAGTTTATAATCATACACTGTGTTTATAGATGCCATAATGTGACATCTATTTTTAAAATTTGTAATCTGTAATATTTTTACAAAAATAGTTTGCGTAAAACAAATATCGAAGTATATATTTAAAAAAGTAACTGTGATTGTTGAACACCTTCTATTCTCTTTCACCACAAACCGTCCAAAACTAGCCTTGGCCTTCTCACCTTTTGCCTCGTTCTACTTATAATATCAAATTCCGCATTTATCCTTATTTATATCCATTTTTTATAAAACGAAGGACAATGGCTAATATTACACAGCTCATGGGTGATGGACTGTTTTAAATAGTGCACTATATCACTGTTTGAATTTACTTAAGCCAAGATATATGATTTACTTACTCATACTAATGCTTTACACTTTAATTTACATAATTTAGTCATATGAAATAAAATTAAACTCTAATCTCAAGGCATGAAATAATATATATATAATGAATATGCGTATATTTAGGAATAGATGGAGAGATTTCCAACCGGATCAAGGCAAATAACGTGTATTACCACCTATGCAACACGATTGCTGGAAAGAGAGCAGTGAAGAAAAACGTTAAGTAGCACATTTTCAAAGCCATATACTTACCATGAAACGAGAGTACTGCAGCCGGATAACAGTCGCGGTAGTGAAGTACCTCAGGAAGGCAGGTGGACGAACTTCGAGAGACCAGATCAGGAACCAGCGGATTCAAGAGGACCAAGGAGTCTCGGTAGTTAAAGACGTTCTAGAGAAGAAGCAGCAAAGGTGATTCGGCCACGTTTGTCGTATGGAAGTAGACCGGGACCCAAAGAAGTTCTTCGAGGACAGGCCGTCGGGAAGAAGACCTCGGGTCAGTAAGAGAATCACATGGGCGGACCACGTCCCTGGGCTTGGGCGGAATGGTGGGAAGGATCTGAATGCCATGAGAGTAATGGTCAACGCATGGCTGGCATTGACAGAGGCACCTCCACATTGAACGGAGGAAAAGAAGAGTGAAAGACTTAAAGGAAAGAAATGCATTCAACAGAGCCAGAATTGGCAAATTTGTTTACTCTTATTATTCAACGGAAATAATAAATCATTCGCATTTAAAAGACTAATTTATTTAATATGGCACTTCAACTAAATACCAATGTAGAAAAAATTAGTCCATTTATACATTTAGACACATAAATATAGATGTGGGGTGTGTTTTTATGCTATTGTACTATACTGTGTACATATACTAGTTTGTGTGTGTGTGGTGTTGTTTATAACACTATGACTGGATTCAAAGTTATTTAACGTTACATTAGTTTCTCACTTTCAGAACAAAGAATATTTAAAATCATTGTTAGAAAGTTAAAACATGGGATTTATTCTTAAAAATCTGCTAAAAATTATATGACTGATGATATTTTAATTTATTCTTTAAACGAATTTAGAAAAGTTTCAGAGAGACCTTCATGGAGTAGTTTAATTGAAAGAGAAATAATTACTAACTCCCTTCAAAAGTTGACTCACTTAATTCTCAACTCCGGCTAATGAGTCTGCAAGACTCTTTCTTCAGGTGGAAATAACAGGAGTACTTCCCAGTGCTCAATTCTGAATAAACGTTTTTAAATTCCTCAGAGTTAACCCCAGAACAATTACAGCCTATCCTTTGTCCGAATTTACATTTAAGCGAATCAAATTCAATCGAAAACTATGCTATTCCGTCTATTCTTAATTATTTTCCTGAATCTTAAACTCCATTATCACGTGAGTAATATAGAAGACACCAAAAATTTACTGTCTACAGCTTTGTTAAAGTTACAGTGGTATTTCGAGGCTGCTACCACGTCATCAGAGTGCTCCAAGGACTGTAATACTTGCCCGAATGAAACATGCTTAGTACACTTTAAAAAACCAATTAGAATTTTAAGAAATCACGTTCACTTTATACATTTAATTGAACGAAATTAATTAAAATTAATCATTTAAAAAATTAACAACGAATGTTATTAAATATTAAAATAAATAAAAAAAATAAAATAGAGTAGAGAAGCATGACCCACTAAAAGCCCTCTACACTTCAGTAAACCCATCAGCAGTGGAAGTGTGACCTTTAATTCCACTTGTCGTTTTAACTATTCCAACTAGGGACGTTCAGAGGTAAATAATTGTTATTAATTAGTATTGTTTATAGTTTGGTTATTTATCAAAAAGTCCAATAAATTTTCCTCGTTCTTAAATAATCAATATTTGAAAAACTTAAGCATTTATAATTATGAAAATAAAAATAAGTTTTATACATGGATTACATTAAATAAATTTTGTCAATTTACCGGTAAATACTGATAAATATATATAAATATNGCCTTCATGTTAGCCCTTTAGATGGCTTAAAATGTAAGCCAAAACGTCGGCAGATAATTAAAAAATGAACTTTTATTTTCTTTCGTTAAAACATCTTTTAAAATAGTTAATATTCTTTTTATTACATTATTATTAGTCAAGGAGAAAAAAGTTACTAGTATATCACTATCTTTGTCATAGTTTTATTTACAAAAAAACTTTCACTACTATTTAGGATTATAAAATATTCAGCCCATTAAAAGGATTTCTATTAGACGATTAACCGAAAGAGAAGGCTACCTTAAATAATAATTTCTATTTTACTAGTCAAAAGAATCTATCAATAAATTCTATTTCACAAGTTTTATGATAAATATTAATGCAATGTAATAGCTAAAAAAATAATTTTCCTAATTAAAAAATATTAACGAATAAAACATATTAAAAAATAAATTTAAGAAATTTAAAGAAAATATTGGGCATTCTAATCGGTCTCATTTTTACGGAAATAAAAGCACAGAGAACTTACTCTCTCCTTATCCGGCCGTTACAGCAGGTTGGGGTGGGGGGTGTTATATTTTCCCCGGCTAATCGTAAGTTTACGAGGCATATGAAAGGATCTCGGCGTAGAGAATTAAGCCCGACCGTCTGTTGGCAAGGCTCTCCTGAATTATATATTTACTGCAACGACGGGATTTCTCGCTTAGGGGGCTTATTAACAATTTAACGACGAGCCGGGCATCAAAGCACTCCCCATCCCTTCTGCTGCGCTATCTTTCCCATAGGGACCTACGTTTATTAAGTGGACAATCCATTCTTACCCTTTTATTTCATCTATCATTCTGATTAAATTTATGCTGGTTTATTGTTTATCTAAAACATTGCATACTTTAATTTTTAAAATAAACGAGTAAAATATTATTCATTGGAGGCTATTTTCTAGTTTACTAGTTTTCATTTCATAACAAACCGAGTATTTTATTTAAAATGGAGAGTTTTTGGCCGTAGAGATTTAGTAGAGGTTGTATAATTTATTTTGTTTGTGAAAAAGTGTAGTAATATTTTACTAGACTACTCAAGGAAATAATAAAAATTAGATTCTAGATATAGTCCGATTTTTTTTATGAAGATCAGATAATGATTATCTGCCTTCATGATAATGTGACATACAACTATCCATGGTTCGTCTATACAAGTATACAAAAATATCTGGTTCGTCTATATAAGTTTTAATATTGTTACAGATATGTGACCTTGTGATTATATAATACTGACATTTAGTACACGAGGCTTTGCTTTAGTCTCCTGCTGAGTTCAAATCTCAAGCCTAATACAATAAGTATCCTCAGCGCGTTTTTTTTTTTTTTTTTTTTTTTTTTGCCTCTCCCGCTTTTGAATACAATTTAGTTTAGCCTAAGGTAAATCGCTTTTCTCATGACAGTTTTTTTTTTTTTAACTGTGTATTGAACGGAATGATTGATGTTTGGAAAGATTACATCTTTTTTATGAACAGATTTTTGAATTTTTTACTAGATGGATTCTAGGACGTTAAATATTGTCAATAGATTTTTATTTTGTTGGGGTTCGGTCTTGGTACCTACCTTGACCGACCCCCCCCCCAAAAAAAAAATTCTCTATTTGTAAGATATTATCTTATTTCTAGCTATGATATAATAGGTTCGGTTTATTATTCTAACTGAGAAGTCATTGTTGCCTGTAAGTCTTGCTGGAACCCGAACTAGCTAGGCGGAAGAGATTGGTTTGCCATTACATTGCTGTTAAAACCCAAGCTTAGCTGTTGATTGCCATTGAAACATTTAGGGTATGTTAGCTTAACTCTTTACTTATAATACCATTGTTAGATAGGGTCAACCTCAGGAGAAGAATTGCAGAAAAAGGATTGCATTGCCATCAGCGAGAGGAACATGAAGCGTTCAGAACTCCTTTAGTATGTCTAGAACTGCTAATACAGGGCGGGTCGATCTCCAATTGCGGAGTACGATCTTTACAAAGGAGTACGCGGGGGCATAGAGATTCAGGAAATTGCATAAGGTGATACATCATTCGAGGGGAAATCGCACGTCAATAGAGGACAGTGTCATTGAGATGAGGGGGGAGATAGTTGCAGTGGATATGATGCACTTAACATAAGGGCTTGGACGTTCGGACGGCATAGTGCGGTTCTGTTGGAAGCTCTACGATAGCCATCAATCCGAAGCATCCTTATCACTACATTGCTGTTATCAGAGTATTCTCTCTCAGAGGTCTCATGAGGATCTAGCAGTTCATTTTGCAGAATTTTCTTCTGATGCTCAGTTCTATAATGTATATTTTTTCTCATTCTTATAGTATCATTTAAAAGAGAGTATATTCCACATAGTGTATTACAAGTAATACAAATTTATGTTCTATTTAAAAAATCACAATGAGTTATCAATTATGATCATTCTAAGAAACTAAAGGATTATTATGACTACCAATGAATATAGAACTATCATACCTTCTATTATCGGTCTTCGTTGGTTTCTGCAAACCATCTTCTGTTGGCGAGCACTTTCGGACATTGTCTATCCTTCGGCCATGAGGATAGACAATGTCCGAAAACGCTCGCCAACAGAAGATGGTTTGCAGAAACCAATGAAGACGGATAATAGAAGGTATGATAATTCTACGAAACGTCTGAAAAACCGGAAAGTCATCTTCCCTAAAGCAGATTCGTTTTAGAAGCTGGGCAAGTTCTTCCATTCGTTTGTATCGTGGATCAGCTTGCTTGGGGTGTATTCAAGGCAAGGATAGTTAGCAATCAGGTGGCCCGAATTTCATGGTCACGAATTACCAAAACTAAAATTCGGGTCTTCTATTATCAATAATCAGAGTAAATGCAGGACCCAAGTTGCATGGGCCATGCCCACTTATAACATGGGTTATAGAATAATCTAGCTCCAGCACAAGTTGTTTCAAAAGGGGATTATTATATCATACTATAGTATGCCATACCACATCATATCATATCATGTAAAATCACGTATTCGGCCACCTATGGATTGGAGGCTAGCGTAAGTGACTAAAATATTGAAGATATTAGTGGCTTCGGTTCCCTCAGTACAAGTCTGGGGGAGGATTTGCCTTGATTTAAGTATGACAAAGGACAACGTCCCCCTTGGATTGATAAGATCTCAGTCTGTCAGTAGAAAGATGAAAAATTTATATAAGGTAGTCCCTTATAAGGTAAGCCCTAAAAAAAAAAAAAAAAAAAAAAAAAAAAAAAAAAAAAAAAAAAAAAAAAAAAAAAAAAAAAAAAAAAAAAAAAAACAATAAAATATAGGTCTTCCAGAATTGGTGGGGTTAAATATAGGAATTATCACCTTACTCTAAAAATAAATAACGGATTGTTTATTCACATACAGTACCATGTGAGTCGGCAAAAATTCCTAGAAAGAAACCTGAATTGGTATTTTTTTTTTGTTTTTGAAATGTTAATGACCAGCCAAAATGTGGGTTTAGAGAAGGACGAAATTGAAAAATAAACGTCACAAACAATATATTGGAGAACTAATAGGTGTAAAATGTATTTTTTTTATTACCTATAAAATCTTTACGAAAAACGCATATTAAGGGGAATATATAAAAATGTAAGCATAATAATAAATTTGTTTTAAATGTATACCTGAACGATATATAGAAGCACAGAAAAATCAAATAATTGTATAATATTATATATTGTATAATACTATTTGATAATTGTTCAAATTGGTAATTCAACATCACTATCAAAATAATTTAATTTTTACGGAGAAGTCTATAAAAAATAAATTGATAACACAAATTTTGGAATGAAGCGGAATAATAAACACAGCCGAACCTCAAAGGACCTATTAATTGACTGTTTACTTAATATTAAAGGCGATTGGTAATCAATGCCGCTTTCTGATATCTAGTGAAGAAAATAAATTATTCATTTTCCTTCTTGACGCCATATTAGTTCTTTGATACTGAAGACATTAATTATATTTAAAATGAATGAATATTCAATCAAGAATTTCAAAAATCCTTTTTAGCAAAAAGTACATAATTTTGTTTTTGTATTTAGCGAACACGAGAGCTGAGGAAAACTTATTGAAGTTTAATTTTCAATGAAGTGAGCATATAATGATTTGCATGCCAGATATTCTAATATAATTTACAAATACTAAGCCTGCTCTAACCATCCAATATGTGTTATTAAATTTTTTCCATACCCCTTATAGTTGTCTTTCCTAAACTACCATTTATAAGTGGCATTTTTAAAATAATAATATATATTTTTATTGTCTTCTTTACTATTTTTATATTGACTGATATTTGTTATTGTTGGTTTTCTCCCGCATTTGTACGAAATTTTTGGTGTTTTGCTCCTCATTTTTGACTCATTCTTTCCTTTTTTTATCACTGTTTTTATCACACTTATTTCCTTTATACACATTGTATATAACTTTAGATGGAGATTTTCTAAATTAATTAAATACTTCTATCATGTGTAATTTTTAACAAAATGAGTTAATTATGTGTTTTTGTTGGCTTCTTCATCATTATAAATCTTATTTCTTCAAGATTAAATTTAGTTGAAGATTATTTAAAAAAATCAATTAAAACATTTTATTATAATATTTTTTTNACAAGCTTAACTTTACTGTTCAACTCATTTAGAACTGCCAAAGGTAAGGTTAAATAATAGGAAATTTGAGCATTAGAAAAATTCATTCATTTATGGAACCAAAGAATATTTTCATTATCATATATTTCAATTTATATAATAAAGTGAGTTAGATTTTTTAAAAGTTTGTATTTCAGTGGAATATCACTTTACAAATATGTTTAAAATGTCATTTAAATAATTTTTTGAAAATTTGAATTACAATTGAGTTCTTTGCTTGGTTTACAAACAGCCTTAATGAAAACCTGAGGCCTTCAAGGAATTTTTTCTCAATGAAAACATGAGAGTTGATAAACTTACAGAGCCATTAAATTTAACAAAGAATAAGAATCATTTAATGAGCCGAGAGGTAAAATAAATTTAATCAAGTTCATGGGAATCGCAGAATATATATATATATATAATAAGTTGGATATTAAAAGTAATTTTATTTTGACCTTATTGTCTTAAACTTAAGCTTTGACTTTTTATACCCAAAGAACTTGAATAATTACTTATTATCCTCTCACACTTTTTTATGCAGCTGTTTCAATGAAAAAGCCTGCTACATACCCTATAAATTTTCATTCCACTAATATTGAATTATATATTATTGTGCATTCAACAATAATGTATCAATCTGCTTCAAAAATAAGTTTTAAGCTTTATTGAAATTAAGATCTAATGTTGTTCTTGTATTGGAGAAACATTGGTCCGATGAATAAAGTTAAGAATTAAGACTGACATTTCATTAATATGTAGTAACATATCGATAGGTTTATGTTAGAGTGAGAGATGATTAAAAATAAATAAAATTAGTTTTTGGTAGTTATTTCAAAGACACTTTTTTTTTAGAGAGATAGTATTAATTTTTAAAAATTAATCCTAAATTCCAGTCTCCTTCATCAAATTTCCATAATCTTGAAAAAAAAATATTAATAAAATTTTTTTGTGATTCACGACACAGCATTAGAAACTAAATCTGATTTAATATATAATGATGATATTAATTGCTGATTATGTACTTGTAATTTATAAATCTTTTGGGAATTTCTTGGATGAATTAATACTGTTAATCTGCCTGATAACTTTTTATGGTTTCATAGTTTGTAAGGCTTTGTCCGAGGATTGCTACCTTTGTGTTGCCTTTACTAATTTCTTACGTAGGTAACTCTCATTACTCTGTAAGTTATCATGGAACAGCAATGACTGCAAATATGTTTTAAACTGTTTATGTGCAAACAACCTATAATTATCACATTTTAAAGGAACAATTTTTTGTTTATGAAAATTAATTATTTTCTAAAAAAAACTATTTCCTTTCTGTTTTAGATAGTGGTAAATATTCATAGTAAAGATGCTTGAGAATTCTGAGTGGATATTTTTTTTTTGGGGGGGGGGGGATCAAGATAGGAATGAGGAAGAAGAAATAGACACGGATTTGGGTCACGTGCGAACCCCCCGAAAGGAGTCTTCCATCAAGAGCGATCCTTGCAGGGTGTTCCGAAGATGGGAAGTAAGGTTTTCTATCCCCAGACGTAAAATGCTCCCAGAGAGATAGAAACATTCCTTGCTCGGTTCACGTGTAAGCGTATTCCGTATCGATTTCGGTGGCTGTGGTCCATTGACTTCCCTCGGTGCTCTATGTAAACAGAAGTACATCCTTAGTGAGTTCTGGGTCATGCCAGCCCGAATGACCACTGTAGTGCTGACCGCGATGGCAGATTTGACAGCCGGTTTGTGTAATACAGTTTCTAACTAGATCCACCTGAAATATCCGCTTGTTTCCGATATCTCATCCTTCGGAAGAAACCGATAGCACAATGATCAAGAGATTCGTGACATCTAAGAATGCACCAGGACGAAATTCTCTTCGCTCGAGGTGAGAGGGAATAAAGTCTACAACGCGAAACAACTGCTGGACAGTAGAATGATGGGATCGAAGACGAACTGATGATTAGGAAGAATATTTAAGGAAGTTATTATAGGTATAATTCGTTTTAAAAGAACTTTCTCAAATACCTTGGAAAGTAAAGGAAGAAAGCTAATTGATCGATAGGATAATGTGTTAGAAGAAAATTTACCGGGTTTGGGAAATAGAATTATTTCAGAAAATTTTCAGTGGAAATATACAATTACAGAGGTAAGTGAGGAAAACAATTGCTTTTTGGGGTAGATTTCGAAGTATTAGCCCGGTAATAAAGTCATAGCTGGGTACTTTGCGCTTAGAAAGATGGTTAATAATACTTCAGAACCTCAGAAGGTGTCACTGCCTTAATCGGTAAGGACATTGGTAATGGTATATCCAGTGACTCCTCAAACTCCGCGTTATTGGACAAGTTATCGGGATCTGGATGAGGAGTGAATCTTTGCTTTAGATGCTGGGCAAACATTTGGGCCTTGTCTTTGTTTGATTCAAGATTAATAATATGTTTTCTTAAATCCACTTTAAGGGCAATATGGTTTTAATTTATTTAAGCATTAAGTAAATTCTTTGAATTATTTCGTTCAAGTCAGTATAAAAATTAATTAAAGTAAAAACACGTTTGTTTTACTAGAAAACAATTTTTCATTTTGGTTTGTACGATTATAACAGTTTCATGGAATTTAATTTTTTCCTAATGTCCCCTGTTGAGGGAAAAAAAATTCAGAAAAACGCCCCCACCATTGCTCAATCACAATTATCTCATACACAAATGACTGGACCAATTGCAATGGAGGGGATCATGGGTATTAGTTACATAGGGAAACAAGATGGATGGTTATGCAGCAGTTAGATCTCGTGTCTAGGGCTAAACTGCCAGGCAGTGGGAGCATTGTAGAGTATCACATGCCGCAGGTCAAGCCAAAATTTTGGCAGAATGGTCACTGCTGACTGACATCTGACTGACCTAAGCTAATCAGTATAAATCTGGAGTGAATAGTAGCTCCCTTACTATATAAACTCTTCTTCTACCCCTTCTTCAATTCCTTAAACTCAAGCTACATACTCTCCACACCACTCTTTTTAGATATACTCGGAATTGTTTCATCTTAAACTAAGTATTAATCAGAAAAATATTATTATTGTAGACCATTAAATTTATTCTGGCTTTGTTTTGGGCCATTGATACGCTAAGCCATAACTTTCTTAACTAAACACATAGAATGTGATATTAGGAACATTTATCTTAGAAGTTCTCCATATCTTTGACAGGATACCTACACATTGTTGCCTCAAGAAACAAACAATAAACACACATGTCAATAGAACATCCCAAGGGTTGTCAAATGCAAGTCATAAGCACAGCCGTTAGAGGATGCCGAGACTTCCCCTGTCTCCGAGAGAGCGCGTCCCGACCCCACCCCATGGTTTTTTTTGTGTGTTCCCTTTCCGTTTTCCAGCGCGGACGGGAACTTCGAGGTGACTCTAGCCACCAAGGCGACCATCTACCACCAGGGCCTGGTCGAGTGGAAGCCCCCGGCCATCTACAAGTCTTCCTGCGAGATTGACGTCGAGTACTTCCCCTTCGACGAGCAGACCTGTGTCCTAAAATTTGGTAGCTGGACCTACGATGGCTTCAAGGTAGGTAGTACCGACCCCGACATCCCTCCATATCTTGCCTCAACAAAATTTTGGAAACCTCCTCGATCTATTCCCCTACTCCACTTGTGATTCCTCTTCCCCAACATATTATTTCTCAATTAGTTTTCTTTTTTCTTAAATCATCATAATATAATGTTATTTGATTACTTTGAGCACATTTAATAAGGAGTTTCACCGTACATTCCGTTGATTTTACGAATTTAATTACGACGTTCAAATAATTAAATTAAATAGTTGTATTATTTTATCGTTTATTTGCTTATTTAATGTAGTATAGAATTATTTAAGTGTAATATATTAGTGAAGCTTTGAAAACCCCCCCAGACCTATTAAATTCTCGTGGAGAAACTAGACGTAAAGATATATAGTACGTAACACAAGAATTTAACATTATATATTATATATATTATGTAATAAATTTGCAGTTTGAATTTAGCCAACCTTAGAGAAGCTTAATGCTTCGTTTTTTCTCCAGAACTAAAGAAGCGGATAGCACGATGAGTAAAAGCATGGTTATTACAGAAAATCTGACAAAGTTTGAAGCAAATTACCACGATACAAATGACCTGTATACTGCAAAAACCAGCATTAAACTTCCCAGGCGGGGTGGTGCTCTGACAGGTGGAAAAGCTATGAAAAAATCGCTTCATTTCTACATTACTAGTTTTGAAGAACAATAAACTAAACCATTCTCTCTAAAATAGATGTGATAAGGACAAACCGGGTTAATCAGTCAGTTTGGAAGTTAAACATCCGAAACCATTGACTATTAATAAGAAAGTCATATTTAAAAAAAAATCCTAAACAACCATTAATAAATAATAATTATATAAGAAATGATGCCTAATAAAATATTCACTATTTCCCCACATCTCTAGCCGAGCTTCATGTATTCAGTGTTATGTGTTTTAGATGCTGTAACTATATTGGGAAAGGTATATCATTGGACATATTGCAGCATTTATTTACATTGTTTGTGCTATTTATTTATACGTTTTACACGCCAAATGCCTTCAGTATTCTTCTTGATATGGTAAGGATAATTGTAAATACACCAACGCACGAAAGCAGCCACCGATATTCGCTTTTCTTATTTACCTTGTATCATGAGGAAGTATAGATATGAAGTAATTTTAGTGTGGTCTGTGTTAACCAGCATCCTCAAGAAAAAACGGGAATACGTACTTGGAAAGGTTTTCCTCAAGAAAGAAAATAATTCATTAAAAAATTAGTTTAAATAAGCTATTATTATTAATAAGTGTTTAAGACAGAGTCAGAAAACATTTAAAATAATTCCTGACACTGTTTGAAAGCATAGCGTAAATTATAAATTTAATACATCAGATTTTCTCTTTCTTCCTTCACGTTAAGCTCAAATTCAAATCATCTATATAATTTATCAAAAATAAGAATACATTCTTCATTCATAGATTATTACTAGAATTAAAATTATCTCATATATTTTACAAATATGTCATAAAATTAGAGGCTGTAAACATTTTTCATTGTATATTAAAGCTTATTTGTAATGTATAGAGTATTAGTATATGATGTTCTAAATTGATAATTTGACAAGGAAATGAATTAATTTTACATTTTTTNTATATATATTCATATACAATATGAGGCTATACTTAGTTCAGGTTCCTAGATCCCATTATTAGAGATTATCGGAGAAAGGGCTAATAAGGCTGAACAGTTTTAAGTTTGACGGTTTACTTAGCTAACCTAAGAATAATCCCAGAGTTATAATTTCTTAAAAAGATGGTTGTAATAAAAAATTACACCACACCAATCCGATGCTCTTTCAGCAGAAGGATATAAAATTTAGATAATAACAAATAGAGGATTAAAAAAAAAAAAAAAATTGAACAAGCTAGCTCAGGGTGGGGCCTGAACGGATCCCTTGAGCTACTCTGATGCCCCCCCGTCCACTTAATTAATCATATTTATCTAAAATAAGAAATATATCAATATGTTAAATAATTTTACTAATATTAAACTATTACCAATTAACATGTTAAATTTTACATATACATAATTTGAACAAATGATATTCTATAAATGTAAACGGTTGAAAAAAATAGAAAATCTTAAGTTTTTTTTAACCAATTAAGCATTAAAATCTTTGAAATGCTTAGGGGTCTGCTTTTTTATATTTACTTTACACACGGTTGGGAAAATTTCAAACGAGGCACATTAACAATGAAATAAATTTTGATATCATAACATTACTTTTATTAACAGAATGTAAATAATTAATGAATTTTTTTTTAATTGAAAAAAAAGTAAGTTGTATAATTTGGAAGTAAAACAGTTTATTCTAACTAAATTCAAATATTTTCATTGCGTGCAATATTGCTTTCTAGATTTTTATCTAGTTCCATTGAATTCTGTGTGAGATAAACGTTAACTTGAAGAATGGCGAAGCTCCTTTTTATATGCCAGATTATTATTTAATTTATTATTATTTACGTGTTCGACTTATTATTGTTGTTTATTTATTATTACTCCACTCTTCCCAATGAACCTTCCACTTCCACTCCAATTCGAGGTTGCCTCGGCCCACACCAATACCCGCCCTCCACAAAATGCCTCCAACCCAAGCTGTGGCGCTCAGCCTAACTGTGTTTCAGTGCCGACGGGAACTACGAAGTGACCCTGATGACCAAGGCGACAGTCTACTACAACGGGCTGGTCGTCTGGCAGCCGCCTGCAGTCTATAAGTCCTCCTGCGCCATTGACGTCGAGTATTTCCCGTACGACGTTCAGACCTGTGTATTGAAGTTGGGAAGTTGGACGTATGATGGGTTCAAGGTGACAAGAAAAACAAAAAAAAAAAAAGTCAAAAAGCAAACAAAACGTAATAAAAATTTACGATGAGCAACAAAGCGTTAACAAATATAAATATTGCTCTAAAACCACAAAAGAGAGGATAGAAGTCGGGGGAAGAGGATGCCCTCAACAATTACGTGGAGGTTCACAACTGGGTCGCATGCCACGATTGTATTTTAAAAAAGGTCATATAACCCTTTCGTGTGCCATAAGTGTACCCTTTTTGTACTCTTATTTTATTCTGTCTCAAAATGTCGACAATTAATAGAGGATCGTCTTGTCTGTCAATTTAATTTTTCAATTGTTTCAATTTAAAAAAAAAAAACTTTTTGTTCTTGATACTACATTACTTAAGGTCTCATTCCACAAAACATAGTTTATAATGTATCCTTCCATATCATTCACTTCATCTCCAAAAATTTATTTTGAAGTAATCCTGCAAGCTAAAAGTTATTAATTAAAATTATAAATTAATGTTTGTTTGATTGCTTCTGTTATTTTCCATATGTAATTAATATTTCACCTTAAAATATGAAATTAACGGTTTGACTATATATATATATATTGTAGGTACATATATATTTCTAATTTGTTAAAAATTAAATGAATGTTTCCTGGTCGTCAATCATTATTTTTTATTAAATTATAAAACTAGATGAGCGAAATAAAAGTAAGTGTTTCTCGATTTATATGTGTAAATTTTATAATCTAACCGGACCAAACATCAGGCGTGCCATTATCTACGAAAATAAATAAAAAGTAAACAAAAAAAATCGTGTATGAAATGGCCTAGGGATTAAATTATAAGAGAGAAATAAATTATTAATGGAGAAATATCCCAAATGTTTTACTCGCATGAAAATTTATGCTTTAATCTAAATGATATTATATACTATAAATATACCTAAATTGTTTTAATTTCTGTGGTAAAATTCTCTTAAACGTACATCATTCTCTTAAACGTATATTACTATTTCAATAGCTAAATGAATCATACGAAAAAGAAATACAATTTATAATTATAGCTTAAATATTCACTGTGTTTGAGAATTTCAAATATGGGTCCATTTTTTAAAAACATATATGGTAGCTTTCTATCCCTAATCGTCACTGAAATATTTTAATTTGCAAATACTAAAAGTTAGGTAATATCCTATATATAAAGCCAGATGGATGCATATACAAATATAGCAAAAAAAAAAATCTGACAAAGTTTGAAG
>KZ807450.1:260280-272899 GCA_000696205.2 Oncopeltus fasciatus
CCCCCCCCCACCCTACACATTATTTAATATTAATCTTTCATGAATTTGTTAATATAACACATATTTTAACTACATATTACGTCCGGGAGGGACAAATGACATGCGCTCCATTTATTTATAATGGAACTTTTGGTCCTGAAAGAAATTCTCATTTATGGAGAAAAAAAAATCAAAAGTCATCATTTTACACATGAAAATCATTTCTCCTCAGAAAACTATGACTTAGCTAAACTAAAATGAATAACTTTCAATTTTCTCAATTCTGATGTCTGCAGGTCCGCCATCTGTGACTTCTGTCAAGTAAGATGATAAATCTATTATTCTAACACAGGTTGACATCCTATCGTCAATGTTTAGGCTGTTCTAATAATGAACTACAGAAAGCTAATGATGCACTCTAACAACACTGTGATGCATAGATGATTCATGAGTAGGAGAAAAAAATATTTAAATAAAAAATATCTTGTGCATATTTAAATTCACTGAAAAACTAATATTTTGTTGTTTCTAATAAATGTCTAAAAACAAATTAATTTTTAATTTTTTTTTCAAATACTAAAATAAACATAAGAAATTAATAAGCAATAATACGCCCCTGCATGTGATAAAAAAAATGGTATTTTTGGAATCTTCTCCCACCAAAGCTTAGTCAAAACTTCACGTGGTCCATTAACGGAATATATAATTTCAATATGTAAATACTGTAATACAAAATAACATCTTATGATCCTGAATAGGCGTCAGTAGTAAAAGCGAAACGTGTAAAGCAAAATAAAATAATAGTTTGTTTATATATCTAAACGATTTTCCTGTAATGAAACTTAAAATATTTTATTAGATTTTGAGTAGGTCCCAAAATGGCATTTAACCATTCACTAATGTAGAAAATAAATCACACACTTGTAACATTTTTTTAAGAAGAATTAAAGTATCTGAACTTCAAATTTTTTTTAAAAAATCCCAATAGAAGAACGTAGGAGTATTATTTCGTGTTCATTTACCTGATTTATTTATATATTAATGAACTATAATTGGCAAATATATTAACTAAATCATAAGCTATTATTCACGAGGATTATAAACAATTAAATATTAATATATATACTAAAGCCAATACATGTACATATTAGATGCAATTTGTTGGACAAACCAATTCAATTTATATTTTTATAATAATCAATTCAATGTTATATAATATTAAGCAGTATCATAACCAAAAAACATAATGTATTTATATAATGTATTTATTACAAAATTATGCGAAAAAAAAATACTGTTAAACCTTATTACATTTATGCTCCGATATCTCTTAAGCCCATAAGAATAATACGTAAAATAATTTTATTAAAAACCAAAAACCTAAAACTATAATAAACTATAACAAAAAAAAAAGTTTGTGTACCAAGTTACACTGCGTCATAAGCGTATTAATTGTGGTATTTTGTTCGAATGTTACGAAAGAAAGGTACTAGATCGTGAATAAAACAAATACTCATTCAATTTCAAAGAGAGCATTTTAGTGGAAAAGTTGAGCGAGATAATTCTTTATAGAGAAAATAATGGTTATTGCATTATCGGGTAATAGAATGACTTAGTGTGATTTGTCAATTGTCTTTTATTGTTTTTAATTTTTAAAAAATTAAGAAAATGACTGATAATATTATTATATTTCGTTTTATGTAATTTAATTGTACCGTAACTTACATTTATAACATTATATTGAATAACTAAATAAACAAAACTTCCATGAAATATACCTGATGTAATTTAAAAAAAAAAAAAAAACTCTTCTAGACTTTCACATTCTTACCATCCTAAACATAACGATATAAATTTCCAAATATTAAGACATTCTTTAAAAAATAATGTATATAATGTTTTACATCTACTACTAACCTTTTTAATTAATTAATTATTTTTAATGGCTTTAATACTATCTCTATTTTTTAATTTAATGTTAACTTTATGTCATTCAATGAACGGAATTTTATCTATTAGACGCACCAAATCAGTTTATTTATTAAAATTATTATCTGATATCAAGACAATGGAACTATTCATTCTGGTTTTGAAAAACCACTAAAAATAAGATGCATGCAAAATTAAAGCATTCACTAGTTATAAGAAGATTACAATTTTTTTAAATAAAAACAAATTATTCGCTAAATTATCTATGCCTGATTTTTACAACAATAAATAAATTTCTGATTTCTGAACACACTGATGTATATAGACTATTGCTTCAACTCATAAATGACCAGAGCCATATTTCATTTTATGATGCTAATCAATGTATGACAATGGCTGACAATAGATGTCGCGACGGTCCCAAAGTAGCAGCCGTAAAGATGAGTGAGAGTTGGTGATCTGGAATCGATAGCGACATACCCAGCAGACAATACGATCCTCACACGCTCAGTTAATACTCTTGGTGTGTTGCTATCAGCATGATGTGTTCGCCCAGTTGTGAACGGCGTAGTCGGCAAGCTCTGTCTTATATATATATATTGCCTCTCTTGTTTCAGAGGCTTATGTATTAGCATTTTCGAAGGATTTTTAAATAGATAATGACACTGGGTTTAAACAAATTTTGCCACTTTAATGCAAAAAACTCAGTTAAAAAAAAAAAAAAAAGAAACTGGCAGAGCTTGTAGACGTTCAGGAACCCTCTCTATGTGTTTTTGCAAGTTCCGTGTCAGTATTTTGTTTCTGTTTTTCTGTCCCAATGGCATTTGTCTTAGTTGCCTAGCAACCAATCCTAACCCTTCCTTAAACACATTTACTGAGCCCTCTTCCATTAAAGTAGAAACGAGCTGAGGGCGAGTGAAGTAGAAACATAAATTACTAAAATAAATATTTAAAAAAAAATCCTAAACAACCATTAATAAATAATAATTATATAAGAAATGATGCCTAATAAAATATTCACTATTTCCCCACATCTCTAGCCGAGCTTCATGTATTCAGTGTTATGTGTTTTAGATGCTGTAACTATATTGGGAAAGGTATATCATTGGACATATTGCAGCATTTATTTACATTGTTTGTGCTATTTATTTATACGTTTTACACGCCAAATGCCTTCAGTATTCTTCTTGATATGGTAAGGATAATTGTAAATACACCAACGCACGAAAGCAGCCACCGATATTCGCTTTTCTTATTTACCTTGTATCATGAGGAAGTATAGATATGAAGTAATTTTAGTGTGGTCTGTGTTAACCAGCATCCTCAAGAAAAAACGGGAATACGTACTTGGAAAGGTTTTCCTCAAGAAAGAAAATAATTCATTAAAAAATTAGTTTAAATAAGCTATTATTATTAATAAGTGTTTAAGACAGAGTCAGAAAACATTTAAAATAATTCCTGACACTGTTTGAAAGCATAGCGTAAATTATAAATTTAATACATCAGATTTTCTCTTTCTTCCTTCACGTTAAGCTCAAATTCAAATCATCTATATAATTTATCAAAAATAAGAATACATTCTTCATTCATAGATTATTACTAGAATTAAAATTATCTCATATATTTTACAAATATGTCATAAAATTAGAGGCTGTAAACATTTTTCATTGTATATTAAAGCTTATTTGTAATGTATAGAGTATTAGTATATGATGTTCTAAATTGATAATTTGACAAGGAAATGAATTAATTTTACATTTTTTTTGTGTGCAAGACCTTTAAAAGTGCAATGTTATCAAACAAATTTAAATGCCAATGTTGGGCATTTGGAAACTTA
Organism: Oncopeltus fasciatus; assembly: GCA_000696205.2. Taxonomy (NCBI): domain Eukaryota; kingdom Metazoa; phylum Arthropoda; class Insecta; order Hemiptera; family Lygaeidae; genus Oncopeltus; species Oncopeltus fasciatus. The sequence goes on from KZ807450.1 coordinate 264,026, forward strand.
TATTTTCATAAGTAAAAAAAAAAAAAAAAAAAAAAAGGAAGCACAAATAAATTCCACTAAGAAAAAAATACCTACATCAGGGAAAAAAAACAAAAATGGAACAGAAACCTGACGGACCAGCAGAAGAAGCAACTAATCACAAGTTAATCACACAAAGATTAGAGTAAAAATTAGAGATTCTATTATTTAGAATACAATAGTGAGCAGATAGTCTTCTATGTTGTATCATTATTACAAAATGACATGGTCAGACACATAAAAATGTTAGGATCAAGTTAAAGAAGCCAGTATTTTTTTGTATTGACAGATGTCTTTATTCTGTTAGAGGAATTGAAAAAAGTATCAAGGGCATAATTATACCGAGTAAAACATTAAGAAAATTTTCTAATAATGATGAAAAAATAAAAAATAAATTGGAATTTCAATTTTTGTTTTACATATTTACAAAGATTGCCTAAAATGTTTAAATGTTTAGCAAAAATCCCCCAGCAACCATGGGTTATAACACATAATTCATGATTCTCTCCCTTCGTTATCCTTATAGCCCTGAAGAAGGCCTGAAATTCAGGCCGAAACATTGGCAAAAATAAAAATATTTAGGTTTACAAATTTGTGTTTATTTAATAATAAATCTTTGACCGAATTCAATGTTTCAAATTATTTTACTGTGAGCTATACTAATTAATTTAAATGATTTAGTTACCCATTTATTTAAAAATAAATTTTGATTAAAGAAAAATTAATTGACTGTTTGAAATTGTATTTAGCACCCAAATTATTACATATAGAGTAATGGTTGCACTCATATCTGTATAATGAAACTAATTTCAACTATTTTTTTTTTAAATAAAGTTTATGTATTGAAAATTATCATTATTATTTTATCAATAATTATTTNACAAATTTAACTGATATTATTATTGCAAAAAATTGAAATGTATTAAAAAGAAAATTGACAAAATCAATAAATATTTTTAATATAATTATTTCCTTAGTTATTGCCATGGTAAAAGTTTCACCAAAAGTCTCAAATTACCGTAACTCATAGTAATCTTTATTTTAAGCCCCAAATTAATGATGGCTTCTTTCTAACATGACTCTTTCATTACTGGCATAGGATATTACTTCTTCACTTTTGGCAAATCAATCTTCAATCTTTTTCATTCTAACTTGTAAAGAGTTTTTGGGTTTTAACCTTTTCTCTTTTACATTTAATATTTTCAGAGCTATTCATTATGATATTTTGCCCAACCATCATAAAGAATTATTAATAACGTAGATTAATATATATAATGAAGAATAAAAAGGAAAAGTAAAGGGTAAATGTATAAGATTACAGCAGTAATCCTCCGTAAATAATCCAGATTAAATTTTATGCACTATTCAAAATATGAGATAGTTATGAAATTGATAGGAGTAATTTTTATGCATTACAAATTGAATCTAAAGGATTGTTAATTTAACCAAATACGATCATAATTAGTCAAATTGTTGTTGGCATATGTGTATCTGGTAGCAAGAAATAAATAATGGCAATTTGTAGGCGTTTGGGAATAGACAATTCTTTCTTCAAGGCCTACAATACAATAAAAAGAGACTATATATAGTAATTATTCTTCTTCAAGCTTTAACAAATACAAAGTTCTGTTACATAATATTATTCACTAATTTCGATTGCATTGCAGGCCCTAAAAAAGGAATTATTTATTCCAAAACGCCGGCATATAAGTCTTTTTTTATTTAACCCTTGTGACCGATTTCCAACTAACAACAGCACGCAAAAGAACACTTGATGTCCGTCTTATCTCTGAAATATACGACCATGAAACTTGCCAAGTACGTATTCCCTGAAAAGATGCATGAGCGTTTTATACAAATGTCATTTACAGATCACTAGGCTTGTAAATACGCAGTCACCACTGGTCTTAGCATGAGAGCATTCTGGTCTCTAATGGGTAGTGTGACCCCCAGGCTTCCAACAGAAGACATATAGACACACACACTGACAGACCCCGTGACACTGTGTCCACAGAGAAGACATACTGGGACGTACACTATCACTTGCGAGTTACAGCTTTCAGAATTTCAGAACACAATACATAATATCCATTGCTCACAATTTACCAAACAAGTGAGATAAACTTCTAAAAAAAATTATTGATCATTTGTTCCGCATCTGAATAGAAAATATGTATTATTTTCTGTAAACATAACCACTAACAACACTAAACCTAACTGCAATTTATCTTTAGGAGACACTTCTCTACACGGAATATAAACGTTCAGAATGCATGCGTTATGTTAAATCAAACATTGGTGCATTGGTTCTTCAATACACAAAACATTCACCAGAAATAATAGCTATCATGTTTCTATTTTTGTTGAAGAAAGGTTTTATATTTTCCTATAAAATCCATAAATTGAGCAAACTGCATCTATCTAGTAAAAGCTGAAATAATCAAAGTCTAATTTAACCTGATAACGACATATTTTGAACTTCTTGCGGATACTATTTTTAAATAAAAAAAATTTGCTTTTTTTTTAGTCTTGTCTATTTTCGATTACCAAGCAATTTTGGAAAATTAATATAAAACTGAGTAAAATAGGCGTTTGCTTTGAATTTTCGTTTAGTGGAAGCCGCCTAAATATAACAATGTTATAGCAGAGCATTACCGCATTCAATAACATAACAGTAAATGATTTTTCACCATATAAGATTGTATATACAAACAATACTAACGCATATAATACTTTATTTTGAGAGAAAGATTGAATTTCATGAGGGAAAAATAACGCAGTGTAACAAAAGCGAGTTTATCATTTTATATTATCTTCTATATTTGCCATTCTATTTGACCGATTCTTGTATTAACAGGCTTAATAATAATAGGGTCTTGCACTCTTTGACAGATTATTAAATAAATAAACGGGAACAATTTTATTTTATTTTTAAAAAATCTACGAAATAAAGTATCGTAGATTAAAGTTACTATTAATTATGTTAGTATCAGGTCTTGCAATGTGTAAAAAAACATGCTAAATAATTAATACATTACAAATGCTTAATACATTCAACAGTAACACTTAGAGGTCCTCAAATCATTGCGGTCTAGTTCTAATCGATATATAAACAGTTAAAAAAAATTGTATCAAATCACATTAACAAAATAAAAAAGAAAGAAATTAAGGTATTGAAATATGGTAGTAGTCTCGAATCCAACATGGAATTTTTGAATTGAAATTATGTGAGCAGCGAATGTGTATACGTGATCTTAATAAAAGTAATATTCAAATAACATTAGAGCTTTCGAAAATTGCCAAACAAGAGTTATTATTTATACAATAAATGCACGGGAATAAAATAAAAAATCTTACTGTCTTAAACGGGATTCTAACCACGGATCTTCTACTTGCCGGGCTGGCGTGCTAACCATTTACACCACCGAGGCTTGCCAGATAATTTATTAAATTCCCCTCTACTGGGAGTTAAAAGACTTAATATTTTTTAATGAAATAAATCAGCTATAAATATCCCAATCAAATTTAGAAACCAGCCAAAATTGGACAGCTCCATAATATGTAAGAATCGTTTAAAATTTATACAATTTTATATTGATATTTTTAAAAGTGAAACTTCTTAAGAGCTAAATAATTCATATGAAACTAAAATGAAACAATTTAATTGTAATTACAGAAACCGCTCTTTGAGTGACGTGATCTATTAGAATTGTTAGAAATTAGTATAAAATATTGAGACTAACCAGAGAGAATGGGAAATTAATTTGCACAGTAAAGCATGAATTAAGTTTGATTAAAGTGTCAAGTTTATAACCACGACAGATTTAAACGAGAAAAATAATTAAAAAATAAGTTAATCAATAAGGTGGAAATGCACAAAGTTTTGGAGGCTTTGTAAAAGTTAGGCGTTTGATTTATGGTGTAGAAAGTTTTAATTGCTCTTTTAAAAATTAAAAAAAAAGGGGAAGTAAAAATTACTTATAAAAAGGGGAATGTCAAAATAAAGATGTTAATACTCACTGGGCAACAAACTAGCTTCTATAATACTCTTTTATTTTAATATTTATTTATACTAATAATAATTAAATATTGCTTTATTAATTAAATTAGAATATTTACATCAGTATTCAAAATTTTAATTTTAATTGTACTTCTAAAAATAATCAATCAAATTCAAATTAAAAATATCGAAATGTCTCGATTTTATAATTCATTACTTGTCCCTAATATTTATCCTAATAAATTTTTAAAAAAATCTTCTTATAACCATATCCAACTGAATATATAACACTGGGGAACACATCATTTGTTGAGTTAGCTCTGACACTGTTTTTTTTACTAATTTTTGGCGTCTGAATCTGAGAATAACCTCAGATTTTGTCTATCACGTCATCTTTTTAAACTAAAGGATATCCTCAGAAATCATAAACATCATGCATTTAAAATACACATAATGTAAAAACGTACCAAATATACAGTTTACAAAACATTTTTTTAATTTAAATCGAGTTCATACTTATAAAAGTGTTTTTTTTTTTTAATGAACATTACATAAAAATTAAGATAAAAATTTGCGTTTGTCGCTTTTTCTGGAGTGTTTAGTTTGTGTACATTCACGCTTGATGCTCCAACAATAGTCAGCTATCATATGTACGTCCCATTTACCTTCCATGACCCTCAAATCTTGATGGAAACGCTCACCCTGCTCATCACTCACTGCAACAAGATTGTTCGAGAATTAGCAAGGTGTCTGTATAAAAAATGCAATTTAATGCTCATGTTGCAACCTAGCTTTTGGAAGCTTTCCAAGAGTTGCTAGACAATTTTGGGGTAATTCAATGCTCGTGTATTTCCATTTATCACGTGTTCCCTTGGTCCACATCCGTAAACCCTCAACACACTGTTAACACACTTTATGAGGTGCCCATACTTTATCTTGATCATCAAGTTTCACTTTAAAATAGGCAAAATATGCTTGTCTGACAAATGTACTGATGTTTGTCCTTTAACTGGGAATGGTAAAACTGCCACGTATGTAACAAAACGAATCGAGGCTGTTTTCGCACTTTCGAAGTGTAGGAGCAGAGGTAGCCATAAAGAAACGTTTCAGTTCAAACACACTATGTTCTGTACACTTCCATAACGAAACTATACTAAATACTGCTTACCGACACACAACGTTTCACCACAGTATAACTGACGTAACTAAACAGGCAGATCTAGACCATCATGCGCCCCACCCACATAGAAACCGACGTGACGTGATAGATGAAAAATAAAAAGTTTTGAAACCAGCATGCCTATTTCTATAGAAAATAGCTAACAAATCTAACTCAACAGGAATTGAGTTTCAAATTGTTCCCCAGTGTAATAACACATGAAATTTCGTGGAGCAAATTCATATTATGTATTTCTTCTAAGTCCAAGTTAGAGCTATAATTTGAAATGTACTTTGACTTTATTTCGTATTTAAATTTATATAAATAAAAATCTTATCGATTTATAAGGAATAAAAAGAATCTTATTAAAAAATTATTTAAGAAAAATCATAATTTTAAAGATTTTATGTTCCTTGAAAATCTATCTGTAAATCAATGAAGAAAATATAGTAATTTAATTTTAGGTGAAGCATTTCGTTTCGTTGGAATTGGGAAAGTATATTTTGTTATTTATTTATATTCAAACAATAATAAGTAATTAACTTCCAAGAATAAAATGCTTCATAACAAATGGTGTCTGATAAAATTATCTGTACATGAAATTGATAGGTTGATTCAATCGGTTCACTTAATCTCACGAACACTTGATCGTTTAGAGTCACGTTAAAATAAGATTAACATTTCTTTGAAATAAGTAAGATCTGATAATACTTGATATTGACTGTTTTTCTCTACTATTTATTTTTGCTAACTTAAAACTCCAGCGTGTGACTGTGAAATATATATTTGTAGCTGTGCAAAAGTTAGGTTAGGTTTGCGTGTGAAAGCAGAGGGCAGTAAGAGAGTTCAGGAGCGGAGAGGTCAGACGTTAAAATTACCTGTCAGGTACAACTTTGGTAGAAAGGGGGGGAGGGCACTAGGGACAGTGTATCATCTTACCTCAACCAAAATGAACCTACTCCTCTCTTCTCTCCATTCTGGGATTTTTTCCGCGGTTTAACTCTAGTCATACATTTGCAGTTCCTCTAGCAAACAGATTTCTGAACATATTCCTCTTCAAAATTCTGATTGAAAAACGTATTAAATAGCAATTTTTAGTGCAAGGGAACAGAATAAAAAATCTAACTGTCCCAGCCACGACTCGAACCTGGATCTCCTGCATTCCGGGCCAGCAGGTAATCATTTACGCCACCAGGACAAGCCTGATAAGTTATTAAATTAAATGATTAAATAACACAACAAAAATAATATTTATAAAATTCAAATTTAAAAGTAAATAACGAGAGTCATGTAAACACCTTGACAATGCCAGCTCCTTCGAACATAAGACGATATATTCGTGTGCCTCAGAGGTTAGACTCTCGACACTCAAGCGGGGAATTTAATAACTTATCAGGCTTGTCCTGGTTGCGTAAATGGTAACGTACCGGCCTGGAAAGCAGGAGATCCAGGTTCGAGTCCTGGCAGGGTCAGTTAGATTTTTTATTCTGTTCCCTTGCACTAAAAATTGTAAAACATTTACGTGGGATTAAATACCACAATAAAAATAATATTTACCAATTAAATAGCTTTTTCCATAATTTTTTTTTCCACAAATATTTCTACAATGTTATAAAAAATTGTTGTTGTTTTTTTTTTTGGTTATTTTAGGGGNGGGGGGGGGGGGGGGGGGGGGGGGGTTCAGTCAAGGTAGATACAAAAATACAATTTTTATAAAATGTGTTTTTTTTTATTTATCTGCTAACGTTTCGGCTGACATTGTAAGCCATCTTCAGGGCTATCAAGAGGGGGCGTGGGCTGAGGATCATGGATCCTGGTGACACGACGTCCCTTCTCGCTTTCATGATAGCCCTGAAGATGGCTTGTAATTACATTACATTGTAATGTAAGCCGAAACGTTGGCAGATAATAAAAATACACATTTTTTTAAATTGTATTTTTTGGATCTACCTTCACCGGACCCCAACAAGAAACATCTACTAATAATCTCTACGGCCGAAAACTCTCTATTGGAACTTTTATTAAAAATTATTGAAGATTTTAAAGTGGGTTGAAACTTTTATTTAAGATTTTAGGCTTTTCAATAAAGCATTTAATAATAAACTTTATGTTTTTTCATTTTAAATATATATTTCCAAACACATTCAACTTATCGTAACTTTAATGAATAACTGGAAACTAAAATAACTATTCCATGGAAATATGAGGTACTTTTAAATTATTACATTGTGTAAGTGTGCATATATTTTACGCAAGATGAGTAAAACCAATAGAACTTTCTTTATACTTAATCATTTATATAGTTCTAACATTATACAGTCAACACCCATTACTTTCAAATGTAAAATTTTAAAAGCTATTATTTATAAATTCTTGAAATGTTTTCACTCTAATCAAAATCTGCGTATTTTTTGAAAATAAATAATGTCTGAGCCTTAATCACAGACATCTGGAAATTAGGTTCTAACTGGACATCCACTGTGAAAAAGTTTTTATACGAGCTTGGATAAATAAATGTGAAAAATAATATTAAAACTTAAATTTCACAACTACAAAACCACTACACTTCTCATCCTCGAGTTTCAACCCACTTTAAAAAAAAAACTTCATGAATAACTTGGTATAAAATAATTTGTAGTTATAAACTTTTCTTTTCCCCAATGGGCGAGAGGTCATTTATTGTTTGATACTTTCACAACAACTGTTTATTACAGTAAAAAAAAAAAGAGAAAAAAAAGAGAGTTATAAATTCAATACTTGATATAATATTTTGAATTGTTTAGGGAGGTTGCAACAAAAAATTTATTTTATATGGATTGAATATTTTTTTCTTCAAATTCTAAAATTTTGTTTTTTTAAAGTAATACTGATTTATCTATAATGAAAAAAAAAAAAAAAATTCGGACTAAAGGATAAGCGTTTTTCAGATGTTGAGCTAATGGCATAAAATGCTTTTTGCAAAAAGCTTTGAAGTCCTGAGGAGCCAATTACTTTGGTTTCAGCTTTGAAAGAACCATAATAAGCTGGGGACCAATTTAACACTACTAAGAGAAATTACTACCCTTCCTCACTTTCTCCCCCTAACCCCTTCCTCCTACAACCCTTACATTGCAAATTCTACCATGATCATTCCATTCACTTCACGCTAACAACATTTAATTACATATTTGATATAATTAATGCGGAAAGATAATAATTGATCATTAGAATTATTAGACTATTATTATTTACATGGGTTTAATAACAGTGGATTAGTCCTATGGACAACAATAATAAAAAACTATGCACTACAAGACTCACCTAATATTTTTACAAAAATCGGAAAGCTTTTTTAAAATTGGCATTGCATTCGTGGGTTTATATTGACTATTCTTTTTTATAAATATTATACTACAATTTTTATTAAATAAATAATAAAGTCTGATTTGCTATAAAATCGTACTTCGCGACACGAAACATTTTCTAATCATATAGGAGAAACACTATATATACTAATTCTAGTAAGTAAAAATATATTAATTAAATTTTTAGAAGAATACATTTTAAATAAAATTATTTATATATATATAATCCTAAGGCTCCCTTTTCTAATGTCTGTTTTTACTGATAATCAGGCATTGAAAAGTGCTCTAATTATTAAAGGAATGATAAGCTAGTCAAAGTTGTCAGATCAGGTCAATGAAACTCAGTTATTCAT
>KZ807450.1:273233-305951 GCA_000696205.2 Oncopeltus fasciatus
CATGACAATGTCAGCTACTTCGAGTTTAAGACGAATTTCTCGTCTTTCTCGTAAGTTAGGCTCTCGCTAATGAAGAGGGAATAGAGTGAGATATCTAGCCTGTCCTTGTGGTGTAAAGGTCAGCACGCTAGGCCCGGATAGCAAGAGATCCAGGTTCGTTTCCTGGCGAGGACGGATAGATTTTTTTATTCTGTTCCCTCTCATGAATTATTTATAGGATAACTATCAACAGAATTCTATAATTACCACCCAACTTAGCATCGTTTATAAGTCTTCTCAACCACAGAGATTATTTCGCTCTTTCAAAAAATCATGTACAAATATAATTCTGATAATACCAAGGATATAAAAAAAAAGATGATATAGGACCAATACATTTATTGATGTAAGACTTTATCAGGCCTGAATAACACTAAATGAGGAAGATAACTAAGTCTATAAAAATATAAGAATAAATAAAACTAGAAATATTTGAATAAAATAAGAGTATAGTAATCTTTATATTTTTTAGTATATTCATTAGTATAATTTATTATTATTCAGTAGTAATATTTGTGATATATAAGAAAAGAGGGGCGAAAAGAAATATAATGAGAAAACTAAGAACAACATATTTCTTCTTTTTTTTTTTTTTCATAGTTATATATAAATCTCATTCAGGCTGCCATACATTGTCGGTTGATTGTGAACTTAGTAAAACTCATCTCAAACCATACATTTCATTCTGACTTCAACATCCTCACAATACAAAAATGTCTAAAACACTACTACACCCGCATTCACAGTAAACTACAAGGCCCACCACACACACCTATGCAGAATACGTCAACACTACAACTTCTACAAAACACTGCAAGAAGGCTCAATGAAAACCACGTCTGGGTGGTGGGGGGGGGAGGAAACAACGTTGGATGCGCTTTCTCTTTCATGCCCATCAAGACGTTTCTAAATACATCATTTTATCTTACAATCTACTGATGGTACCATGTGGTAACGGTGTAAATAGAAACATATTTATTAAAAGATAAAAATACAATTCATAATTTTATTCTTCATTCATACACATAGTTATATTTTCCATTTGCTGATGTATTTCAGTCATTATATGCAGTGTAATCCAAAGCGTTAGTACCAAAAAATCAATTTTACCCTAAAGAATTTTACGCCCAGGTCAAAAATCAAACTCTTGATGACCAACTAATATCAACCATGTCTACATAAAATGCTGACCACTGGTTTCATTATACTTACACATACCTAAGTCAATTTTACCGATTATTTATTAGTACTTTGACTCTTTCAGTAGATTATTAAAATGTTTTAGCTTTTTTACTGTATTTGCATGAAAAACGTCATTTCTATTATTTAAAAAAGCTATCAGGAATATTATGATTTATAATATCCGTATTGCAATGTTTGTATTTCAGTCCTTTTATAAACACTGAAAATGACTTGAGTTAAGAAGGTAAACGTAGAATTGATGTTGTTGAGACAATTTATTGTGTTTCTGAAAGTACTATGTAAAATGCTGAATGCCTGAACATTAATTATTGGGTGGTATAAGGACCATATACATTATGATTCCAATGAGAATGTGAGTAGTCCAATGAGAATGTTAGTAAAAATATTTAAGACAATACCAAATAATTAAAATTATTAGATAATTTTGAAGCACTAAAACTTTGTTATTATATTATAGAAAGATTATATGAAATTTTCAAAATTGAAATAATAATTTACATATTCCATTAAAATAACATAATTATTTAGCGTCAAAGTTTTTTATATGAAAATATATAACAATAGTTATACAAGTATTTAAAAACACAACAGGTGAGAATATATGCTATAGTGTACAATATTAGATGATTAATAGTAATTCATGAAATTTTTTTTTTAAAGAATGTTTTATTAGCTAACTATATCAACAATGAACACTATGACATTATTATGTACATTATTATTACATTATTTATGTATATTACTCTTGACGCATGCATGACAACATTCGCCACACTCAACATGATATTTTTATCCTGTTTAATTGAAATAGCAATTACACTCAAGTACTTGTCAATCTGTACTAAAAATATTCTAAGAAAATTATTTGTTTTCATTCTTGTAAATATTTTCCAATGTATACCTTCCCAAAACGTCACAGTAGTGATTATTTACATTGTTCATACTTTTATGTGTTTCTTAGTTAGTAGTTAGTATCATATTTGTTGTAAATTAGTTAATATGCTTGAATGTTTATTATTATCTCTTTGTGCAACCTCTACATTTTAATTGCTTCACATTAATAAAATTTATTATTTTAAAATTTCATTGATTTTATTTTTGTAACTTTCATTGTTTTGTTGCACAATGAGTTAAATTTACGAAATTTGCTGCCTGCGATGAATGAAATCTAGTTGATTTTCAGAATTGCTTACATATATTTATTCTCCCCCTTAAAAGAAATCAAATATAATAATTAAACACTAACTAAATAATAACAATTAAACAATAAACACGCACATAAGCATAAATTTGGGTAGACTATGAAAAATTGTATACTTTCAATATTTCTTTTCCTGTTACCTGCATGAAGATTGCGGCATGAGCTTGCTCTATATATATTTAATTTTATCCTATTTATTATAAGTATTTAGATCCATATAATTTTATTCTATGTAAATAATTATATATTTTCAAACTTTTTGAAATATTCATTTAAGATTCTAATAATCATACAATAGTATACTGTTCATAATATATACTAAAGTATACTGTTGGTTTCAATGCTATTCTACTGATTAAAATGATAAAGATGAAAATTAAAGTAATTCTAAGTGTTGAAAAAATATATATATCAACTTAAAATTACTATATTTTTATTTATTCTTTTGTAACTTAAAAAACTAGCAAAGTATTTCAAGAAGTTTTTAAAAAAATTTTTTTTGCTCAAAGTTTTGAGTATATAATTAAAACTATAATAGATCCTAATTTTACATGTTGAGATACCTTAAGCTCTAGAATATTAATAAGTATCACGCTTTGCTTAAATTAAGGTTATTCAGAGAAAATTACACAAGCATACTTAATAGTCGCATTTTTAAAACGCTTTTTGATTGGATTTTTCTTCTTTCTGTCCAATAAATCAAATCAACATTTAAAGAAAATTTAAGATTTGAAAAACAGTGACTGGTAGCTTTATAAACGTTACTCCTTATAATTTTATACATTTAATGAAAAATATTTTAAATTTATTTAAAATATAATATACGTTATCACATTATTTAGATCCTCGGTTGTAATAATTTGTTATATTAATACGCCTTCCATAAATAAATATGAACTCTTATTTTAAGTTGCCAAATAAATATCTCTTCTTTTTCATTTAACTTTAACTTTCTTACATTTAATTTTCTCTATCAATTGATCTGACCCCGTTCAGAATCATAAGCTAAAAGAACAAATTTATAAAATTCTTTACTTGGAAAAATATGTTTCCTTGTAATGAACCATCATTTAACTCCTTTCTATACACTAATGGTACAGTGCATATCTAAATGAATTACACACAAAACCCAAACAGCAACTAATGACCAATAATTTATTCATTCATTGATCAATATCGTTTTCAGAATACTAACAAATAAAAGTTGGAATATTCTGTTTAAAAAATTCGGTAATTCTTCAATGATTCCTTTAATAAATTAATTTTAGTCCGAGTGGATTTAATAGTCTTTTCAAATCATTGTATTATTTTTTCTACCAGTTACTGTCTAAAAGTATATTCAAGAATGATTGAGAGCACTTAAAAACATTTTATTAACTTCTACATAAATATATTATTAAAGCATTCATTAATGAAATTGTATTCTGACATTCTTGCTTTATAAGGTTATTTAATTCGAATGCATATAATAACATTTATTCGAATTTAAAAAAAAAAGAAGTCATTAATGACGTAGAATGTAGAGTATCGATAAATTATAAAGGCTCCACTCCACTAAATTACTGATGATAGATTGTGAAAAAGTTATTTTATTTCACGGGCCTATAATTAAAAAAAACAAATAATAATAGATATTTACTATAAGCTATGCGGAGTACGTAATACCACTCAATTACAATAAGTCAACATGAAAGAAAAGTACACTAAAGAATGTTAATTTCAATGTGGATTTCGTAATTCTTTTAAAACAGCTTTGTTCAGTATTCTACATATTAGGAGTCAAAAATAATATCATAATAATAAACAATAAAATGTATTCACCGAAATGAAGTCTTTCGTCATCAGAGCAGCTCTCCAGAATTTTGAATCGATCGATGGGTAATTGGTTTGAAACAAATACAGAACAATAGCGATTTGCTTTTTTTTTAAATTTTGAAATGATTCGTTCAAAATAAAAAAAGAGAGATAGAATATGGTGGGCGGTAACTATACAATAAAAAAAAATGAAATTCTATTAATTTCAGCGGACTTTATAATGGAGAATAACAATAGTTAGCTCTTTCTAAACAAATTAGAGAACATTTAACTTGCCCTAGGAGTCATGAGAATTTTGAGTATGCATAAAGTCGTATCTATACCTGATCGCGAAAATTAGCTCAATCCCCACACTCTGCATCGAACTGCATTACATTCTGGAAATGTAAATTCGTGTGATTCGCAAAAATCGCCGATAGAAAGTTATAATCATTTATTACTTCCTTAAAATAAACACATTCAATCAAGCAGAAGAAAAAAAAAATTGCATTACCTCACACCAAAATTTCATTTATTATCTTCGATGGATCGCAAAATTCTAGTCTCTGATAAATAATATTCTTAGTCCGCCGACCAGACGTACTGCATGGTACAAAAAATTGAATAATATCCTGTAGAGTTATACTTCACACATAATTCGTACTGATAGTTTTTGTGTGTGTGTGTTTTATCTTCCCTTTCAACCAATTAGGATCATGGAGGGGGTAGGGCATTAACAGGTTACCACCCCATTAAAAATGTCCATGGCTCACAAGAAGCTTTTATTTATCGATAAATAAATAAAATTTATTTAATAATTAAATAATTATTTTGTTTATTAAACAAAATAAAAGCCCTTAACGGGCGGGATTGAAACCCACGCAGGATTGCGAGCACCTATTGGAAGCTTCGAAAATAAATAAAAATACATCTATTTTTAACTTTGGTTTTTTTTCTAAACCCACCTTCTCCCTTCTTCATTTTAATTATGATAATATAAATCGGGTCTGGTAAAGGAAAATCAAATTTTGTTCCTTTATTTTGAAAATTACGAACAATAGTACTTACATAAAATTATGAAATATTATATGAACTTGATACCCGTCACAAAAAATTATAAATCAATTCATGATCTATATTCAGCTTTTTTATAAATTTTGCTTTCGTTTGCATAACGCTAAAAGTTTGGAGACTTCTGTGAAGGAAATTTTAATATCAGTAAATAATTTCCTTATTATTGAGATAACACCTACTCATTCTGAGCTCAACTGCAAATTAGGTTTGAAATTCTGGAAAATCAAACTTATTAAAAATTGATAGTAAGAGAGCACATTAAAAGTATTTTATATTTATAAGAGGAAAAGTGTTAACAGGATTAATATTAAAGAATTCAATAATTAAAAGAAAATGCACGATCATTATATAAATTACAATTCAGATAAAATTCTTTCCAGAGACAGAGGACTGTTCTAACCCTGCGGAGAGACATCTTGCTAATAAGTCACGCAAGGGCTGTGTAAACTAAACGGAATTCTTAGTATGGTAAAGTTAAGGATGTTGGTATTTAAACATCCCATGTTGTGTAAACCCCACTATTAATGTTTCCAATCCTAATAACACTAAGAAACAAATAAGAAAACCCGATACGCTGGAGCTACTAAGCGAATTTCCCATTCCTCATTGAATTGCATGTATTAAATGAGAATAAACTATCAAAATGGCTTTAAAAGCCACTAAAAGCTAACGTTGCTGAGGATAGCATTAGGCTAATCTGTAGAGAAGAGATTAGGAGAGGCACTCAGCCATCTTATTAAATTTTTTAATATCTCCCTCATTATGTGCCTTTATGAAAATGTTACAGAAAATAAATTAATTAAATTTTGCATTTAACCTTAGTCTGAGCTTACTAAATGGCTGTAAATAAAAGAGTATTTGAAACAAAAAAACTCCTTAAAAAAACAAACGAATGGCCGAAGGCAATGAAATCAATACAGACTTAAGAAAATGTGTTTTTTTTTGTTTGTTTGTTTTTTTAATAACAACTCTGAAGTATAAGATTCGGAGAAAAGACGGTAGAGTTGCCTTTTTGAGATTGATCCTACTACATACCGACCCAGCAGCCTCTTGTTCTATAAAAATATTTCTGAAAATATTCCCCTTGAGCGACGAAAAACGTCTTTTATCCGAAAAAAATTGGAAATTCATCTCCAGTTCAAAGTATTCCATAGTACAACAGAGATTCAGAGTTGTTGATTTGACCAATCCGGCGTTCGAGCGAGGAGAGATACTTTACTCAGTCATAGGTCATAGAGGTGTACCAGGAGTTTGATTGAGTATGACACTCTGTTCCCCTCTACAAATCAAAGATATATTTTTCATGAAACTACCATTAAAAAAGATAATGCTTTGATTTATAAAAAAAAAATTAATTTCATAATCAGTATGCGTTTTTAAAATGGAGATAATATAATAGCATATTAAACATTTAGTGATGAATGCCTATAAGTTTGATCACTTGGACAGGTCTTAAGGTCTTAATGCTTTCTACTGAAACCGTCAATGGAACTACCAAAAGACAATTCGGTGTGAATCCCTTCCAACTCATATCCATTGATAACTCTCAGGTCCAAGTGTCGATCAGCACTTAGCTCTTGAGTAGCTGTGAAAACCTCCTCGAAGCTCATTAGTCGGCAGGTGGGGCGGGGGATTTGTGCAAAGCATTGTTGTCATTAGAGACAGTCGCCCCCTCGAGTTAGTTTGACAGCTTGAATGTTTCTCTCCTTCAACTCGAAGTTTGCTATAGCGTTCTAATCCGGCTCGTCGATAAATAGCTAGACAATGTCAGCTCCTTCCAGCATAAGACAATGTATTCATCTTTCTCGTGGGTTAGGCTCTCGCTAGTGTGTCAGGAATTTAATAAGTTATCTAGCTCGTCCCGGTGGTGTAATAGAATCATACCGGCCCGGATAGCAGGAGATCCAGGTTCGAGTCCTGGCTGGGACTGATAGATCTTTTAAAAGATCTAACTATGCACGAAAACGAAAAAGTATTTTAAAGTGCGAGGGGCGATAAGCAACGTTTGTGAGTCACTTCCTGATATTTCCCATAGTCCCACAGATAAGTAAATAAATCAATAAACACTAATTATGATTTCACATGAATTGAATATATTAATAGCTATCAAATCTATATTTAAAAAAAAATTAAAGTTCAAAATACAAGTTCTTGTAGCAATAAAAATCATTACTCCTCATAGTACATGATTTTCAAAATTATCCTCAACCAATACATTTTATTGAAATCACTTTGACTTAATTTAAAATATAATATACAGATAACAACGAATAACTTTACTAAAATCATTGGTTATAGTTATACAATTAAACGCTTTCATAAATTTTAATTCTTATTTAAAGTTGCAGAGTAAATGTTCTTTAATTTTTTAAAAATAATTAAGACTTTTTTAATCTCTTACATCAATAATAAATCAATCCAATAAATTAATAATTCATTAGTTATGAATTAATATTTCATGCTCAGAATTTATTCTGTTCTTTTCCTAAGTAAAGATGAATTGCAACTTTAACCATGTAAATGAAAAATAAACGTTGATATTGTCATATAATTGATACTATTTCACAAAGCATTTTTCACCATATGCATGAATTTTTATGACAAATTCCGCCAAAATTTTATTTATAAAATTATGATGTAAAAATGGACAAATAATAAATTTTTCTATTGCGAAATCTCACTCTCTATAACTCGATTTCCAAAAAGTTATTCATAGATTATAAATTGAAAAAATAATGCAGAGTGAAGGATATTGAGTTTCGTTGTGAAATAAATACATTGGTGTCTCTAGATGATCACTCAAACCATGTAATCAGAAAGTTTTCAGTTGCCAGTAAATTATATTTTCTAACAGTATTTTATGGTTTCTAAATGGTTAGTGGAGCCTTAATAATATTTATTGATAAATGTCTCTAAAATATAGTTTTATACACACTATGATTAGAAACTAAATTAAAGGCTTCAATGCACTTTGTTTTTTCAGTCACAAATGTATTTAAATGCTTCATATTATTTCAAAAATAGAAATTGGTTTGATTTTAAGTTAATTTTTTTTCATACTGTAAATAATTTCCGTAAATTTGAAATTTTTATTTATAATTCTTCAGTATATGCATTATATCCTCCATTGTACATACTCCCCAAGTTTAAATAATTTTGTAAATAAATTTGATCCTTTCCTGATAGAGTTACAGCATTTATACCTAAAACGATAAAATTGAAGTGTTTCCATGTTTTAGAGAGAGTTAGGCAAAATTTTCAGGACATCATAATCTCTCAGTAATAAAGCCGCGAAAAACGTTTAATTAAATAATCTAAATGTCACCTCTAATGAACCCTTAAAATGCGATTGTACTCTGTTGTCAAATGGCAAAACATGACAAGTTCGTTTTCCTGGCTGTTTGTTTTCATTTTTTCATAATTAATACTATGGAAGGTCACATTTTATTTCATTTTTTATTATGATAATACTATTCTTGCTATTGAAAATTAAATGAAGATGTCAATAAATCGAATTATTTTCAGAAATGAAAGAAATTTATTAGTTTTTTTAAAAGTATAAATACTTTTCATGCAAACAAACAATTACTGCTTTTTCAACCCGAATCGGTCAAATTTAGCTATTCTGTTAAAAAGTCTGATTTTTAAAAATAAAAATAACAATAAATAAAAATTATTTATACTAAAATAGATAAAATGAAGGGATTAGATAAATTTTACTGGCTATTTGTTGTCAGACTATTTTAGATCCAACAAGGGCCAACAAAATTTTGCATGATTGTTATTTTTAAGGCCATATTGTAATTTGAAAATTTTTTGTTTAAGTATTGTTCACAATGGCAAATTCCAATTCGAAATTGTGATCAGTACTTACAACAAAGGTGAAATAAAATCTCCTCCATATACAAGTCTCTTGCAATATTTAAAGAGAAACGATTCTAATACACAGAAAAATATTGATTTCCTTTATTTTAATAATAAACATATAAGATTACTTTAAATTAAATAGTTTTATTTAAATGATTTATAAGATAGTAGCTTCATTTCAATCTTGAATGGCTTGTTATAGTCATCAACTACATATTTAGTAGTTATATTTCATTACAAAAAAGTTCAGTTTTCTTTCGAAAATTTATAAATTGAAAAACACTAAATATATATTTACGTAAAATATTTATGTCTGTTATTCTTATAAACTTAAACATTAAATAAACAAAAAAAATAAGTAAGATATTTTCAGAGAATTTTGAGCAATTTCTATTAATATTTCGGAATCACAAAATAATATATACGGATGCAAACTATTGTATTAATGAAAATGGAAACAAAAACTTTATCCAAAATTAATTTCGAGTCATGAGAGAATTTATTTAAATTTAATTTAGAGATTTTGGAGTATTGCGAATTCGTTGAAGGTATAATGAATTAACATGTATTCATATATTCGTTTTATTGGAGAGTAAAGGATAATGATTTTAATTGTATTTATTTTGGCTGAACCATTTCAGAAGTATATCATTAGAGTCTAAACCAAAACATCACACTTTTTAGTGATTTCATTTGTTTTTATTGATTGGTTTAAATTAAATTTAGGAAAATATATACTTAAGCCAAAAAATTTTAATAATATAAAAAGCATTCATTTCATTATCGCTCATCGCATTGTATTATACTTGGGAGAAAGAATTCCTCGTACGTATAAACTCCTAAATACTGTGATTGTAAGACATGGCATCTGATTAAAGTCATTAGAAAGCAGTATTCATATGGTTAGAGCCACGTGGATACAGAATTTTTCGGCCATAGTGCCTGTTGCAAGCATTGTGGAACCGTAATTTCGATTCCGTTATTGGAGAGAGATTGTAATATTTCACCTGCTTTTCGTTCTGAAGTTTCGGCTCCATATTGGTTGTCATACGGCGATCGCTTAATTCATCTAGCGCCATCCATATATCAAAGATCTCTCTCGCCATGACTTGTCGATAACAGCCAACGAGATACCAAACGGACTTGACATGTTTTGCTATCTGCCGAGAGAGAGAAAGGTGGTCTCGAGCCCAGTCGCCGAGACACAGCAGAAGTGTACGCCAACGGTTGTGTCAGTATGTTGAATTTTCGGCTGCCCTGCTCTAGGTGGACCTCAGGCACATGGACGAGCAGCAGAACACGCCAGTCGTCGAGGTCGGGGTCGACCTCTCGGAGTTCTACATGTCCGTCGAGTGGGACATCCTAGAAGTTCCAGCCATTAGGTATGTACCTTATTGTTATTGTTTTTTATTAATTTAAATTTTAAATCTCTAGAACACTTAATCTAAGACTAACCGCAAAATTCAGTTTAAATCCTAATACGTAAGCTTTAAAGAGGCTTTTACACATAGTTTATATGAAGAAACCCTACAATCGAGCCGGCTAAATTTAAGGGTGAGTGGTAGAGCGAGCGACCTCTCTCATTGCCGCCACTTCCACTGTATGGAGTACCTCCCTTAATGTATCTACTCCCAACCTAACAGATGTAATTAGAGTAGACGAGGTGTACGCCTTTGCCACAGGTCTTTGAAGGGAGAGGATCCATGTATCGACTGTCGGCAACACTACTGTAGCCAAGCGGATAAATACTAATTAAAACGAAAATGTCTAAGAAAAATGCAATACAGCTCTCTCATCCTGTGGCGGAATAATAATAATAATAAACATAGAATAACTTGATATAAATACATTAATAAATTGACACGCAGATCCTGCGTAAACTCAGCGAATTTCTAAGCAAACCTCGATAATGAACTAAGCAATTTAAAAAACATCTCAGCATCATTGGTATTGATGATTTCTATTTGAACATTCCTTGCCACATAAACCCTCTGCCAAATCTATTGATTTCTTTTAAAAAAATTTAAGAAACAAATCAAAGTCATATGCGTACGAGCTGCAGAGGATAAACAGATTTTCCATTCTCCATTAAGATAGATAAACGGGAGAAAGAACTGCTGACAATGGGCTTCAAAACTGAAAAGAGCAATGAAATTAAATTCTTAAGTATGGAAATAAGGCCAATTTCTATAAATTAGGAGGGAAGGTAGGGGGCGGTGCTTAATCATACAATCACACTAGCATAAATTTTAATCGTCATCCTTTCCATTTCGTATTCTATTTTTAAAATTTTAAAAATCCCATTCATAGTTTTTGGTTTACATATTTTTAAATTCGAGGACACGACCACCCGTTAAATTAAAGGCAATTATAAATATAATCCTTAACATATCCTTAATATTTTAATAAAAGTTCTATGATGGAAATCATATGTTCATTTTAAATGTATATCTTCTAGCATAAAAATCCTTTTGAATTTAAAATTACATAAATCTAAAAATATAACTCCTTCTATAAAGACCAAATGAAAAGTGCTGTATTTCCTTGAAAGGAACAGAAAACAAGGATTCTTTAAGCTTATTTTCTCGGAAATATGTCTTTCCCTATATGTACCTGTATGTTCTCACTATGTTATTTTCTACAGTGTATTGTTATTGAATAATGTTAAATCTGATTATTAAAAATATTTTTTGTTAAAATGAAAAAAAAAAAAAGAAATACTGCTCCTTTCTTTCTCGATGCTACAGCGAATCCTGGAAAAACAGGTTCCTTTGAAAGCATTGTTTTTCAGCATTGACTGTTAGCTGAAATATCCTATTTCTGTATCATTAGTGCTAAATCGGTAAAGCTACTTACAATGAAGGAAGGGGGAAGAAGATATAGAACTATAGTGGCATGAGATAAATAGTAATAATAATAAATGTATATTTTTTAAATATACAATTTTAAAAAACAATCTTTAAATAGTTATTCTAAGATGATTTTAGTTGGGGTTCGGTCGAGGTAGATCCAAAAAACACAAATAAAAAAATGTATTTTTTTAATGAAGGATTATCTGCTAACGTTTCGGCTTACATTGTAAGCCATCTTCAGGGCTATCATGAAGATGAGAGAGGACGTCCTGTCCCTAAGTTCACATTTCCATCTCATGGATCTACCTCGACCGAACCCCAACTAAAATCATCTTAGAATAATATCTACGGTCAACAAACTCTCTCTTTAAATAGTTATATACATAACTGTTTAGATATAATCCATCAACATAAGTTGAGATAAAACTGTGTTAATAATATAATAATTGATTTCCATAAAAGTTTATATAGTATTAATGTTCAAAAATATAATTATTTTTACAATAGAAAAAATAAACATTTTCTGAGATATGAAGTCTTGTCAGTGTGATAGATTTTGTGATTTTTTTTTTTTACTTAGATTTATTACTAAAGATATATTTATATTTTCAAATACTATCACAGAGCATTCCTTTTCGTATTGTGTGAGCCTGTTTCTTAATTGACATCGTTGTGTGTATGTGTCAGTTCTGTATAAGCCCTAAGCAACAAAGATACAGCATTTAAAGATTTTTATATTCGTTTTCAAAGCAGGCATAATTTATAGATTAATAAATCTAGATAAAGAGTACATGGTTGTAACATTACATAGAAATTTATAAAGGTCTTAAATTTAAATGCCCTTTACATTTGAATTTATTAAAATGATTGTAGATTGCACTTTTAATCGAAATAAGATTTTTTTCAGAAAAACTCAGTGAAGTAAGAAACTTACCGAAGTATTTAGTCATATATACAATTTCAAATAATTATATTTGTTCCTCCATCAATTCTTAAATTAAAACACAAACTTTTAGTTACAGTATTATAAAAAAATTATCTCATTCCACATTCACAAATGATATATATAGTGTTGTGGGTAATGAAGGCTGAAATCGGTCAGTTTCAGACGAAAGATAAATCATTGGCTCATTTGAAATGTGCTTAATTAGTTCATTCCCCCCCCCCTTAATCTTGTTTATAATAATATGTAAAATAAGCAGTAGACGAAGGTTTCAAAATTGAAGTTTTTTTTATTTGTTTTTTTTACAATTTAAGGAAAATGAATATAAGAGATAAAGTTAGGAATGTAATTAAGATAATCGAGTAGGTCATCAATCGTCACAACACAGCTTAAAAGGTAACTTCTTACCATTTAGCTTCTCAATCTTGAGGAGATAATTTATTTAATATTTAGATTAGTGAATATAATTTTAATTTAATATTAACTGCTTATAGTGGAATATCAGCATATCCTCAGCTTCCGCGTGATGTAATACAATAAATTCCTTTAAAAATTGACTATAGGGCTAAAACTTAAGAAATAGATCCGTATTGTTTATAATCATCTGCTCAGCTAGTTTCACGTACCTATGGTCATCTCTTCAGGGGGATTTATCGTAGAAAGATTTGTCCGTCAAACAGACAATGCGATTTGCAAATCTCGCTGAACTGAATGACTCTGATGACGGCAAATAAGTGCATAAAACTCTCCAGGCAGAACACTCAGATGGATTGATCACGAATGTTATTTTCTTAACCTGGCACGCAATAGTAGTGTATGAAGAGTCAGGATTAAAGGAAAATAAACATCAGTTAAGTAGTACACACGGACTCCAGAAATATTTATAAATTATTTTGCTGGGCTTTCGCACATCCTGTGATGGCTTCTTCAGGGCAGAAGAAACCATTACAGGATATACAAAACACCTTTTTGACACGCTCAAGACCGAAAGGATAATGCATAATTATAATAAGTTCTTTCTGAAATGAATCAAGGTATTCCTGAGAGCACAATTTATTGTGAGATAAATTGACTACGTTTATAATAATTCATATAAATTATCAATAATTAATCAAAATTTCTCAACTTATTACCAATTTAGTCTTTACAAATCGATAAAACGGTTTACTTAAGAAAGTTGTACCTTTGTGGAAGTCTGATCGGAAAAGTTTTCTAATCTGGAAATTATCTCCGGATCTATCTTCACCTTGGGCCGTCTATTCCGCTTTGCTCGACACTCTTCGCCCAAATCACTCTCTCTCTCTCTCTCTCTCCCTCTCTCCCTCTCTCCCTCTCTCCCTCTCTCCCTCTCTCCCTCCCTCCCTCCTCCCTCTTAATAATAATGGATATTCTATTGTCTGAGAGAGAGAGAGAGAGAGAGAGGGATATCGGTAAAGACAAAGAGAGAAGAAGCATTTTTTAATTAATTTATTTATTTTTAAATCGTACTAAAGTTAGATTGTCATTCATTATTGCAATTATAAATTAATGATTATTATAACAATAATAAATGTAATTATTTCATTAGAATTATTTACAATGCAATTAAATATAATAGTTAACATAATAATAATTAATTTATTATTGTGATTATTTACTTGTTATTATAGAAATACTTTTATTAGAAGAAAAGATTAGAAAATAATAAATTTAGCGTGACCATTTGAGTTCAAAATTGTTTTCATTGACTTAAAATAATACCTGGAACATATTTTGATAGACGTCAATTACATATTAATTTAAGAAGAGAAAGAAAGAATATTTTTGGATTGAAAATTAAAGTAATTAATTGTGTCATACGTAAAGCGCAAATGAAAAAAACAGAAATTATTTTAAATAAAGACATTTTAAATGAACAAGTGGAGCAAATAGTACATATATTATGAGAGTAAAGTAAATTTGTCAAAAAATTAACAGAAGACAAATCGATAAATTAATAGCATATAAAAGCTAATTAATAGAAAGATAATTCATTTTATGGTCATACGTACATCAAATAAACACTTGATCACAGTAGTATTTATTGGGTTTTTACCAAGATGTAAATAAATAAAACAAATAAAATTAGGTAATATTTTACTATTTTTATGTATTAAAATAGAATAAATATTGTTTAATAGAACTAAAATACAAAATTAATAAATTAAAATATAGTGAATGTAATGAAAAATGAATATAAAAAAAAGTAATATTTTGATCATGTAACCTTTCTTATTCAAATATTGTGTTTCGAGAAAATCTAAACATATCGATTCCGACTTTAAAAATCGAAATAAATATAATTGGTCCATTATAAGTTAAGAAACATTATTATATTGAAATTTGATATAAATATAATTGGTCCATTATAAGTTAAGAAACATTATTATATTGAAATTTGATATATATTTCATTGACGCTAACTCCCTGCATTTTTAATGGAAGTTCATAGAAAGGTTCCTTCGATATCCTTTACAGCACCGGTATTGATTAAATAATAGAAATGTATTATTAATGTCGAGGAGTCTCACCATTTGACCTGGTGAAGGCCTGAAATTCAGGCCGAAAAGTTGGGGAAAAAAAGTTTTGGTTTAAATATCAGTTTTAATTCTTCTATTACCGAAACCGAATCTCTGACTAACCTCTTATAGGTGTAAATTTTTCCGAATTAGTGTCACGAAGTCCAAGTATTACTGTTGATTATTTATAGATATTATAATGTTTTGAAGAGGTTGAAAAAGCCCACACAGAATTCATATAGTTAAAAAGTTTTGTTCTTCATTTTTCAAATGTAAAAAAGAGGAACCTCCCGTCATGGGATGGAGAGCAGAGGAATATTATTACACTGTGCTTCAGCAAGAATAATAAAAATTCTCAGAGCCTACAAAATCTCAATTGAGAGAATCAGTGGATTCCTCCTTGCTAACGGGATTAGACGTGTGACAGGGATTTATTTGACAGGTAAGGAGTTAGTAGTCGCCTTGCTCAGTCTCCCCGTAGCTTTGCAACAAGCAAACCCACTTCCCCCCCCCAACATCTGTTTCGCACAGAGTTCATGTAGGAGTAAGTTCGAGCGTGAAACTTCCCCATCTAGAGTGAAGAAGTGGAGGTCGAATTTCCACCATCTTCCGCTGTACGTCAACAGGTTCTGACAGCGTCTTGTGGCGAAAGCTAACCTCAAGTACTAAATATATATTTATAATTTAACTTTTGTTTACTAATTTCATCAAAACCTACATGAAGTTATGATGATGGAATAGAAATATGTCGGTTTTGTCTGGGCTTAGTCTACTCGCACACTTAAAAATTTTCCTGAAGAAATTCAGAATGCAGTTTAAGTAATTAGGAATTGATCCGACACCATCTTATAGCATGGTATACTTTTGGGAGTTTCCCATTTTGATTTATGCGTCGGGCATTTATAAATAATTTATTACTCTGTTAAATACGTTTTGACAATGTTAGCATTTAGATCTCTCACAATGAACCCAATATAAAACATAAATATTAGAACACATTATTTTACGCATTATTGTGAACTACAGCTTTTTTCTTAACTTGGCGAAAAAAGAGGGGCGGGTGACGAAGCCAGGGCTCGGTAAGGCGCATTTAAGACTTTTTGAGAGGATATGGACGGCTTGTCCCACCGAGCTAATCCTCGCCTGCCATCCTGATTTTGTGAGGGATCATGCCCACTTTTCTCAGGCTGGATCTTGCTCGGTTGATGGGCGTCCTACCACATCTCCACGGCCACTCAGTTTGCAACTCCACATGCCTACTTCATTTCCATGTTAATGTTAATCAACTCCAATTAAAGTCATATGTTAGCAACATATACATCAATCTCCAAGATACACGTTTACCTCCCATATTGCTTTGTCTCCTCTTTTCATAAATCATATAAGGCAGTCATGAACCAAGTGGTTGATTGCAAAAAAAAAAAAATAAATAAATAAATAAATTACGAATATCTCAATACAATAAGTTTTGGTCTTATCCTAAACACCCCTCCTCATATTTCAGCCCAAAATGAATTTATTCATTGCTTCGCAATAAAAAGGCTAAATACTGCATTTGGTCTCTATATCATAAAAATAAATAAATTAGAAACTCTCAAATATTAAGCGATGTCACGTCATGATGTCGACAGTGTGTTATGTTGTCTCGGATTTATCATGCAGGTAGAAAAGACACATTTTTTTAGTTTTAAGGATAAAAAGAAGCTAAAATTTTTGAAATGATGAATTAAATTTAAATTAATAAAAATGAATGAGAACATGACTTCAACTCCCTAATTTTGGAAATAAAAGTCCGTCACAAAAACCAGCAAATTTCTCATGTCACAATTAAGGTAGTCATAAATAAAAGATAACTGAGGCTCAAGGCTGTTACACACACCCACACACACACATACTATACATGATGTGTGAGTTGTCGACGAGGTTATCAAATGGAGTTTGTAGGTAATTGAGGATTTTGGTAAAATAATTTAGTCTAGGCCAGTATTTTAATAGTACTTTTTCTCTTCTTTGAGGGTGAAAAAAAATAACTTTTTACTATTTTGATATGATTAGTAATAATAAAATTAATAAAACTATTATGTAACATTTATTATTTATCATATATTAGTAACCGTTACAATATGAATAGTAAATGTTTCATAATAGTTGTATTATCACAAATCATATCAAAATAGTAGGAAATGGATTCTATGTATTTCAAACCCTAAAGAAAAGAAAATATAATCTCGATAAATTGGCCAAGACAAAATTATTTGAACTAAACTCTGAATAACCTACAAACTATATACATATAATATGAAGTAAAAGTAGAAACTAGGTAGCAATTAAATTAAATTTGTACAACCACTTATATTTCCCGATGTTTTTTATTCCATCCCCGACATGTTTTTAGGGGGTCACAATCCGTTTACTGAGAAATTTACATTTAATTACTTTTTCTATATTTGAGATATGTAACAACCTGCTAATTTATATTTCATTTACTTACTATGATTTATAAAAATGCTCGTATCGACAACAAGAGAGTAGGTTACAAGGTAGGTAAAGGAGTTTTAAATTAGCTGGCAGTAACATATCTCAAATTTAGAAAAAAATAAATACTTTTAATCAATTAAATAATTTTCATATACAGATTGATTTCATTGAGGGAAGTTTGCTGAAAGAAAGCCGACTTACAATATAAACTTTATATAAAAACCTTCCAAGGGGTTTGTAGAAAAATTTTAAAGATAGCTGTTAAAGATAGAGTCTTCATCAAGTCTGTTCGGTGGAAATTTGCTTTAGAGAAAAGGTATGCAGCAGTCACTCGTATGTTGAAGTATAGTATGAGGGGAACAGTCTCGATGGAAGATTACTGAGCAGTCGCTGTAATAACTGTGGGGCAAGGGGTGCACGTTTTCATTGACGCTAACTCCCTGCATTTTTAATGGAAGTTCATAGAAAGGTTCCTTCGATATCCTTTACAGCACCGGTATTGATTAAATAATAGAAATGTNCCCCCCGTCACACCATTCCCACCACTAAACCCTACGGACTCCATTAACTGGCGCGAAAGGAGGATTTTTACTCTCGAAAAAGGGACTAATCACCGCATTAATGCCTTCTTTTTATTTCGCTTTATATTTATTTTATTAAGTTTTTAATGCAGGTCTATTCATTTAATACATGTCCAAATAAATTATTCCAGCTACCACTGCATTCAAAATATGTGATATATATAATCAGCATTTCAAATATCTGTTATGTATAATCCAAGTGTATATGTAAACATGTCCATCATTACCAAGTATACTTTTTTTATACCAAAATTTTTGGATCAGTGCACAATATTAAGGTGACAAGAGATAGCCGAGAGTGTTTTATCCATTCGACTGTATTGTTCTGCAATGTGTTTTTCTTTCTTTTTCTAATTCCCACTGATCTGCCCTCTTTCCGACCTGCAATATGTTATTCAAGAGGGAGACAATATGCTATTCGTAGAAGTTTGCTAGCCGCAATAGAGCTTTGTAGGTTAAAAGTGCAGGCGCTCTTCTCATTGGATCTTCTTGTTTGTCGACTTGGTGATCCACCAAATTCTATTTTATATAATTCTAAAGTACTTATCTACTTACGACTCCTCTTCTTCCCGAATCGTTCCCGGTCCATGTAACAAAACCATCTACTGAAAACATAGTTTCATTTACTTCTTCTGATTTGTTGTACCGCGTCAACAACCCTTATTTTGCCACACTGTCGTTCATCTTGTATTTTCTTCTCCAGAGATTTTATTTAAAAAAAAACATAATTAGCTGGATTAATTATCTGCTTTATCTGCCTATAATCACGAACAAAGAAAGGTTATAGGCATCGTTGTTTTTCCTAATTTCAATCAGTCACAAAAACATACATATGTAGGCCTCTAAGAGAAAGCTGATTGCGATAAAAGGCTTTTTCAGAGTCCTCTAAGTGTCTGAGATATATTAAGAATAATCGCGCGGAGTTTAAGTAATGAGGTTAAAGGGAACCTTTTAACGGACTTAACAGACTTAACAAAGTGTTTAACAACATAAAGATGGTTATTATCAACACAAAGGAGGAATTAGAATCGTCTTTCTCCAGAGAAGTACACGTCCCTTCATTCTCATTTATTACTGCTACTACTAGGATTGTTATCCAGATTAGATTCGTATTTATAATAATATTATAACAATTAGCTGAAAATAATAATTTATGGCAAGAAAGAAAGGCATAATTTATATTAATCTGTTATTCGGTAGAACTATTTAAAATTCAGTAACTGGGAAGGTTAAAATAGGGACAGAAGTTAATTTTATATAAGTGTTTTTTTCTAGAATAAGCTTTTTGAACATATTCAAGGCATATAGAAAAATACGATTATAATGTATCATGTGTCTACTAATCTGATATTCAAATTAGAAATATATTTTTACAAGAACACGATGTTAATATATTCACGAATAATCCTGGATTTAGTAGGGAGATTCCACAGACGGGTGTTTCTTCTCTGACAGTCAGATCGATCGAGAGTTTCGGCTGTGGATTTAGTTGAATCGTTCAAAAAGCCAGTTCGCGTGGGGGTATGTAATAAATTATATGGGGTATATAACTTATATCGGTGAATCTGGCTTTTCCTACTAGTACAAGAAGGTGCCTTGTGGATACGTACGACCTCAGCCATGAGGAAATTCTGACGTATGTATACTCGGGGTTCTAACATCAGGTAACTATAATTAGCAATAAAAAGTGACACTAACATAATAAGATAATCGGCAAAAATAAATCATAGACGACAAGATCATATTTCGAATTTATTATGTTCCGTATGACAAAGTCGCAGACGTTTGCAAGCCGCGAAAGAGCTTCGTTTCTGCTTCTGAGCATTCGTGAAGTTTGAGAGTGCAGGCCCTCTTCTCATAGAAGGATCTTCTTGTTTGTCGACTTGGTGGTGGTCCACCAAATTCTATATTATATGATTCTGAGGTACTTATCTGCTTACCACTTCCTTCGCATTTGGAATGTGTCGTCCTACTCATCGACATTGTTCAATTATGCCATTTTTTATTTTGCTTTTCTTTTTAATATTATAAATGAGTAAAACATAGTTCTGATCAGTAATAGTATGGTAACAAATTCAAAATAACTTCCACTTGTTGGTCCTTAAAGGAATGCATACAACTATTTCTCGTCTGGTTAATGATTTATCTTATTATTTCTCTCGGTGAATGTCACCGGATATGCACCATACGATAATGTTACTTCCATTCCTAAATACGGCACTGTCACGTTTATCTTCACATTTCCTACCGATAATGAGCCTTTCAAATTTGAAAACATCCCAATCAGGTGATCGTCTGTAATTAACTTTCCATTGTTTTCTGAAACAAATACACCTCATTACGAGAGGCATTAGAGAATTTGTACAATTCGCCTCAGCTTAATGCAATGCTGTCAGGGGCAATTCGTCAAAAATGAAGATATCTGATGACAGGCTCTGTGAAGTCGATAGAGCTGAATACCTGAATACTATAACGCCTTACTTAGGAAGTGGGTAAGCTGTCAAAACATATCCATAGTTTTAGAACTATTTTTCGATTTCTAACTCAATGTAATTCGAATCTGGTGTTGTGTGTCCATAAGACATTTTCCATATAGGCTAACAGTCTGGGTAAAGATGATTCTAACTTTACTTTACTGACTTTACTTTTGCCTGAGCCAGCCTACAGATATTAATAGAGTTATCATATTTTATAAAATGTATTTGGGTAAAGGCCTTATATCACAAGTCGCCAAGAACATTTTGGTAGAACCATAGCGAGTATGCAAAAGGGGGAAGCGAGCTAGGGTGTACGCGGGTGAGAGTCATTAGACAAATAGGTTGCGACAGGTAGCGCCCTACTAAGAATTTCTCTTGGGATGGAATAGTCGCCGACTTGACAGGTTATCTCTTGTCTTCTTCACAAATCTCCTTAAACGCGGCGCATTCGTCGTGTCTCACCCTCCTCCATGAACCTTCTTCTTACAGAGTACGAACGACAAGCATCATGTCTACAATGAAACCATATATGAGGAGACTCACTCGAGACTCAAGGCAGAGGGATTCTACCTAAATCAGAATTACGAGACTCAAAGGTGATAAACGTTAGAGAGGGAACTCAATTTTTTTTCATAAACTAACTATCCTTACTGAATTTTATATAGTGAGAAAAAAGAGAAAATGATTATTGTATTTCTGAAAAAGAAACGCAAACTTAGCGAATTCTTAATCAATATAATTTATGATTATTTGTATTAAGTTGCTTAAGGTGACCCGGGGATAAAAAAGCAATAAATCCTAAAAGTAGCTTAAATGCCGAATTTAAGGGCTTTGTTTACAAGTTACAAGGGCGTGTATAGTACAAAATAAAAAAATTTCCAAATATATAGCTTCTGCTACATAGGATCGGTGATGAATCCAAGGTGTTTTTCATAAGCCACGTCATGTTACAAACCTAAATAGTTTAAATCCTTTTGAGTCATCAGCTTAAATAAATAAATAAAAGGACTGTATAATTGGCAATAAATAACCATTCCTTGAGATGGCTTTCAAAGAACTCTCGATCAGCAGTTTCAACTTTCACAAAATTATCAATTTTTTTTCCTTGAAGAAAATTTGCCATGGATCGAAACAAGTAGTAATTCAATGGTGGGAGGTCTGGACTATAGGGTCGATGAGGCAGGAGTTCGAACCCATTAAGTCCTTCAAACTTTTCTTGGCCTCGACAATAATTGTGATGAGAAACATTATCTTGTTGGAAACATAAAACTTCTTTTTGGTTGATCAAAGCAGGATAACGATCAAACAACTTCGCGTACCATCATTCCAGTTGTTCACAGTAGGGTTCAGAATTTTTAGACCATCCGTAAGGAACTAATTCTTGATGAATAACACCTTCATAATTTCAAGAAACGCAAAGCATGATTTTTTTTTTTAATTTTCCTATTGCAGCAACCGGAAAAGCAGTTCGACCGGGATTTAGCTCTTGCTATTCAGATTTCGCCAGTGAACCCACTTATACAGGAGGCAATCCTCCTGTAAAATTTCATATCAGAAGGGTTATCAATAAATTTTCTCAAATGTCTAACCTCTTAGCTACTTGCTGAGGAGTACGTTCTAGGGGGACCTGTCTACTGCTCTTTGTCACCTTCCCCATTGAGAGTAGATGGCGACTAACGGTATCTTTCACCACACCATACTCCCTGACAGGTTCGCCAATGCTTGAGGACAAATTTGACTCAACAGCTTCCTACTAAACCCAGTCAATATTCACAAATGGTCCCCCAGAGCCCTTCTTCCTTTCCAACATCGAAACTCAACTGCTAAATTTTCAAACACCGCGCACCTTTACTTTCATATTTAATAATTTGACGAGTTTCTTCACTCAAACACAATGACTATCATTTTTTTTATTTCTAGCAGGTAGGATGGGAGAAATTACGAAAAACGTTTTAAACACATTTATTATGAGAACTACCTAACTAGTTACATTTCTTCAGAATTCACAATAAATTATTAGCTCAAGTGCTTGGGAAAATGGGAGACCTGTCAATGAAGAAATTTGACAAAGCTAGCTCAAGACCGACTGGGAGTGATGGAGAAGGCGAAAAATGTCCATGTTTCCTCCCTCCTTCCACATTTTAATGCACGCCTTAGTGTCGATTGTAAGAATAAAGCAGAATTTAAATAACTCAAAGCAGTGTTACTTACACGATGACCAGCAAGCTAGGACCCTAGTTATCTATAAGGAAAATTCGTCACACAGATATAACAGTAAATAACATTTCTAAATGTAATTCTATTCCGTGGAGTTTCCAAATATATATGTGATAATTCATTTAGAGAAAACGCTTTCGATAAAATGTTTTGTTTGTTCTTAAGTATATGCTTGCTTCAGGCTATGTTCGACGGAATTTATCCTAATTAAACCTCTGAATAACAGAAAAAAAAATCAACTAAGACAATGCCACAAAATAATAAATTAAGCAAAGTTAATACAAATTATTAACAAAATTGCTTTTAAATATTCATAGATTTTATACTTGGTCTCAAAGAACTATGAATTATGTATTTTCTAGTTCATAACTTCAGGAATAAATTACCAATTTAATAAGTCATTACTGGAGCAATAGCTCTGACCTCTTGCTGTTTAACATGATGTTAAACAACTCAAACCTTACAAACTATAACCTATCAGAGTCTAATCATAAGTCCTTAAGTGAATATCAGCTTTTGTACCCTTATTTTAATTATTAGGATTAAAAAAATAAGCTTACACTGCAATTACATCGTAATATCTACGGGGATCGAGAACGTCACTTCCTAAAATATTTTAATTTCAGTTTTAAAGGTACAATTTTTTAATATCCTGAGTAGAATGTTCGGATTTATTTAATTTTATATTTTTTTTCAGGAAACTTGTCAGATCCTATTAGGGGTTTAAAGGGTTTGTACTCTGGAGTTAGGTCATCTTTCAACCTCCTTGGAAATAATATCGATCCTCGTGGAAATAATGTCTACTAAAATAGTATTTAATCCAATCAATATCATAACTTATGAATACAACTATTAGGAGGATATGGAAGCCCCCTATTTTAAATATAATTGTTGAAACGAAATTCGGTGTTTCCGGAAAACCATACGGATCGTTTTTGGAGGAGTCTGTAAGGGTAACATTTATCTTTTGTGATCGAAATCGAGTAAATGGGAAAACTAAGCGAATCTTAAACAATTAATGAGAGGGAATAGAATAAAAAATCTAACTGTCCCAGACAGGAATCGAACCTGGATCTCCTGCTATCCGGGCCGGTGCATTTGCCAATTGTGCTACCAGGACGCGCCAGGTATCTCACTCAATTCCCTCTACATTGGTGAGAGCCTAACCTACGAGAAAGACAAGAACTTCGTCTTACACTGATAGGAGCTGACATTGTCAAACTATTTGTCGACTCTCGTCATTTACTTTATTTAATTTTTTCTTTATAAATATTTTATTTAGTTGTGGTTTTTTATCCCACGTAAATTTCGAAGTTCTTGTCTTTCTACAGGCAAGTTCTATCTTCACAATTGGCAAGTGCACCGGCCCGGATAGCAGGAGATCCAGGTTCGATTCCTGGCTGGGACAGTTAGATTTTTTATTTTATTCCCTCTCATTAATTGTTTAAAATTTACGTGGGATTTTAAGCGAATCTTTTTTCCTGTACCTCCCCCCATATTTTCACCTTTTAGGTGCTCAAAAGAGACAATACTAACTAATATTTTTGAAAATAGTTAATGTGAAGAAAATTTACCTTAAGCCCAGAAAACTAATGAGAATGGTAACATAAAATTAATAAAAAAGGATTATTAAATTTTTAAAATGTTAATATCTTCGTTTTCGATAGTTTTTGAATTACAGGATATGAAAAATTTAAAACATAAAAACCTTTTTCTTCGGAAAATTATACAATAAGAAAGGTATTTAAGAATGTAACTAGGATAAAGATTAAGCGGTCCCACATTTTTCTCCCTTAACCCTCCGAGAGCCGAACATTGTGGACTGCCTATTTCTCCTCGTTCCCTGTTTTCGGCTCGCAAGATTAAAGTGATCATTTACTCTTTCTTCTGCCCGCCTTTAATTAAACAACCTACGTGAGTTATCTGCCTTGGTTACGGCACTCCTGCCACCTCCCGTGGGCACTCTACGTGCGGGACCTTTCTTCTAGCCGCGAGGAATAGTGTTCGTTCGAAAATTCCTCAGATTTGAGTGGAGCTGCTTCATCTTGCTCAAATAATTACCTCTTTTTTTTTCCCACGTAACATCTCCAAGAGTTATGATAATGATTTTGGAGTTTAACTAATCTCCACCAAGGCCTTCGAAAATAGTATTAATATGGTATCACAATGACCCGGAGGTTTCACTGTGTGCCACTGGAAACACCCAGCCATAATTGAGTGTCTTTCTTCCTTGAATTGGAAGAAAGTTACATGGTTAGAGTAGATTACTGACCACATATGTCTTGGATAAATTCAGTTAGTTTTTCTATAAATTTAGTTCTTTTCATAGCCTCACAAAGTAGTTTTAAAGAAATAAATCCAGCACATTCATTCAAAATATCTACAACTTAACTATTCCATGGTAAATGTTGATCATGGGAAATCAACTGTGCCTGTTAGACCCAATGAGTCCCAATAGAGGAACTGATTGGCCTACATAAAGTGTTAATAATAAATAAAATATATACTGCAAAATATTTCAAAAAAGTTTTTTTTTTTAAATAAGAAAAAGTCTATTTTTATATGGATTTTGAGGAAAATTTATTTATATATTTCAATTATTTATGAATATATAACAATATCTATGTTAGTAAAAATGAAGCTTACTCATGGAAGAAAGTCTAACGTCCGTCCATTAACTAATAAGTTATAATTAACAAATTTCAACCCATTAAGTATTATGATTAAGTTATTTAATTAGGTAGCCAAGAGGGATACAAACTTACGCTTAAATTCCATGAAAGTCAGTTCGGTAGTCTAATCATTCATAGTTTTAAAAAATTTATTCAAATAAATTAACTACGAATAAAATAATAAAATAATTATGTTTTTTTTCATTTGCTTAGATTCCCAACCCTCCCAACACAAACTAATGAATAACGTTGGAAATACGACGAAGTTTAAGAGAAGAAAAAAAAACTCAACGCATTCGTCAAAATAGCTAAAGCCCCATAACGATAAATGTAACTGTTTAGCTGTTTGAAATATTTTCAACTTTCAACCATTAATGTAAAATTAAATGGTTCAAGTTCATATGAAATATATTTTCCTAACAGATAGATCCTAAATACCAATGTTTAACAAATTTGCAATTCCCGAAAAATTTCATAAACGGCAAACAGTAGACAGAGCTGTCATGGCAACATAAAACATATTTTAGATGATTTTAGTTGAGGTATT
Organism: Oncopeltus fasciatus; assembly: GCA_000696205.2. Taxonomy (NCBI): domain Eukaryota; kingdom Metazoa; phylum Arthropoda; class Insecta; order Hemiptera; family Lygaeidae; genus Oncopeltus; species Oncopeltus fasciatus. The sequence continues at coordinate 299,716 of KZ807450.1, forward strand.
CTTACCTCGACCGAACCCCATCTAAAATCATCTTAGAATAATCTCTACGGTCAACAAACTCTCCTTTTGAACATATTTTAGACGGGGTTGCAAACTCGACTTTTCAGACTATTTACATTAGTCAATTTTCTAATTGTAAAAATCATAATTCATTGATGGGGATCATTCATGGTTATTCAAGCGTCACAGATAAAACTCATTCCTTCCCCTATTTACAGTATATTTTAAACAGGAGTTAATGGTTGGGAAGACATTTTCTGCCGTTCAATAATAAAAACTTGAACAAAATACCAAGCCATTATTTGTTTCAGTCATTTATCGTACATTATTTAATTTTCAAAGAGTTACAAATCATTTAGGGAGGTAAATGAAAATATATATCAAATTTATTTTTACGGCAACATTAAATAAACATATACCTTAAATTACTGAATTGTCCGCAGTAAAGGAGTATTCTCTAGTAAATCATCCTTCAAGGACTCCAAATATTTCACTGAAACTTATGAACTTTACTAGCAAAAGCAGAATTAGAAAGATCCGAAAGAATAGTTTCGTATGGCTAAACAAGTAAATGAATATACAAAATACACGAACACAGTAGCTTTAAAGGTTTCGACATCTGTTACAGGAACGAGCGTTTCTACACTTGCTGCGATGAGCCCTATCTTGACATCACCTTCAACATAACCATGCGGCGGAAGACCCTCTTCTACACCGTGAACATCATCATTCCTTGCATGGGGATATCTTTCCTGACGGTACTCACTTTCTATCTGCCCTCCGACTCGGGGGAAAAGGTAAATGAAGCCACATTAATTCTAATTTATATTCCTTCTGGGTCTGTGAAACACACACCTGTTTCCACAGATTACCCTAAGTATGTTATTAGATAAATAATCTAAAAGGTTATTTCCACCACCAATGAATATAGAACTATCATACATTCTATTGCCCGTCTTCATTGGTTTCTGCTAACCATCTTCTGTTGGCGAGCGCTTTCGGACATTGTCCATCTTCTGGCCGAATACATGCGTTCACTGTCACTGTCTGTATTCAACTACGTTTGTATTCTCTGTTAAAATACAATACAGAATAAAAACGCAGTTGAATACATACAGTGACAGTGAACACATGTATTCGGCCAGAAGATGGACAATGTCCGAAAACGCTCGCCAACAGAAGATGGTGTGCAGAAACCAATGAAGACGGACAATGGAAGGCATGATATGTTATTAGACATTGGATATGGAATACAGATTATTTAAAAACATCCTACTCCTTCACCGGATTAATAATATAATATATATTTCTCCTGTTACGTTCTTAATACAAAAGAAAAGCAAGAGCTCAGAAATCTAGGCAGATTTTCCATATCAATGTACCTGAATGAGAGAAAATGAAAAAAAAAAATATATAGCTTATAATCCAGGTTCAGAGATGAAACTAAAAAAAAAAAAATACCATTATACCAGGAAAAAATGAATGGAAATAGTACTCAGCAATTATAGTTATTTATATTTTTAATTAGCATTTCTAGTAAAAATATTTTGAGTCATTAATTTTGAAAGTAACTCTAATAAAAACTTTGCATCTATTATGTTTAAAAAAATATTTTTTGTAATTCAAATAGAGACGAATATATCAATATAAAATTTTAATGCTTTAATTTCTATCCCTCCTTCTTAATCAAATTTCTACAAGAAATGAATTTATACAATAGCTAGCATGAAACAAAAAACCTAAATAACTAATTTTGTTTCTCTTTTTTAACAATACGAGAAATTTTATTTTTAAACAACTTAATATGGGTTTTTGAAAATTTTAATTTTAAATTTACACTTTTTTCTTTCAATTCTTTTTTTCCTGACACTATTAATAATCTATATATTTATATTTTAAATTTTTTTATGCCTTAAATCTCCCCCTCCCTCTAACCCCCCTTTAATCGATTTCAGCTACTAACGGACTCGTGCAACAGTTTGAAAAAAAAAAGAAAAAAAAAGGCTTTTATACCAATTGGAATTTCATTATTTTAAAATAAATAAAGAATTGCTTTCTGAAAGCTATATTCTGTTTCTTGTAAATCCTTTGCAAAAAATCACCTTAATCTCATCTTATTTTATAGTGTATAAGAGAACACTCTCTTACTCCATATTCTTTAAGAATATTATTAATAATTATTTTAGTTCATAATAAGTCAAGTTCAATGTGTTAACGAGGTATTACCATTCCATTCATAAAATATATTTATGAACCATGTGCCGTTATACGGCAAAACCATGAAATCAATAAGTTTTTTTTTTAAATATTAAATATGAGTTTTTGCTGTTCTCTCAATACGACCTTTTAAATAAATAAAAATAATAATAATAATTGAGTGTCTTTCTTCCTTGAATTGGAAGAAAGTTANTACTTATGTATGCAAGGATATAAGATAAATTTAATATTAGTTGAATGTATGCATTGGTAAGAATATATAGAGGAAAGTACTTTTTAGTACTGTTCATCAGGAAAAAATATCATTGTAAACTTAATAATTTCATAAGCGTGCTGACTTCTGTTCACGTCTCACCGCATGAATTACATGAATTATAATGTCGTCATCAAATTCTACAGTATAAGTAACTGAGATACACGAATGCTCGTACCTTTTACTACATGATCAATAGCAGAAAGGAAATAAAACTTACGAGCTAAATGTAGACGTCTTGGAATCCAATTTCGGACAATGGAATCAAATAGATATTAAGTAGTAACTTTGTAATACGATTCCGTCACTTATGAGCTAAGTAAATGTTTAATTAAAGGCAAAATAAGAGTAAATTGCTATCTATTTTAAAAGACGAAGGAGAAAGTAAAGGTAGAATGTATTTTTGCTGAGGCTGGATCTTAGCCGACATGAGGGAAGCATTCAACTCTCCTCTCTCATACTCAAACATCTTTCATATTGCACGTCCTTTGAAAACATGTTGAATAAGACACGTTTAAGAAAATTACATTTTACATTTGATATCTCGGGCTCCCTTCTCATCTGTGGAGTTTTATTCCTTTTAATAAAAAACGAATCCATTTAGAGATTTATAAAAAAAAAGTCCAAATATTATCATTAAAAAAATTACACTTTACCCCCCTTATGTTCTATTTTTTTTTTTTTATTTCAACAATTACACACTGAGTCAGTCATGAATATGTAATTCTGGGGACAGGACGTCCCCCCACGCTTTCAAGATACCCCTGAAGATGGCTCACAATGTAAGCCAAAAACGTCGGCAGATAATTGAAAAAAATTCACATTTAAAAGACATTTTTTTCCTTGCTCTACCTTGACCGAACCCCAACAAAAAACATCCTATAATAATGTCATCAAACATCAAACATCAAATACCAAAACAAAATAAAATCATAATTTTGTAATTTATTGATTAAGAATTAAACATAAAGTTTTGTTTTATCATTATTATTATATTTATATTCAAACTTAGGTTTAAATTTACATTTTTAATATTTATTAGGTTTTTTTTATAGTAACCTTGAACTTATATTCAGAAGGAAATGTAGAAATGAACTTAGTTTAATTATCTTGAAGTTTAGTCTCGAATTATTTTATTATTATTTACCTGTTGTTTTTTTTTTGTTTTGTTTTTTTTCTCTGCAGGCTGCCTTTTCCTTATATTAAGCACTGTATGAAGAATCCAATCAGTTTTACTTATTTATATTTAATCAAGATTTATGTTTTAATGTTTAATTGTTGTTTATTTTTCAGGTTACTCTGTCCATATCGATTCTCATTAGCCTCCACGTGTTCTTCCTTCTAGTAGTGGAAATAATCCCGCCAACCTCACTCGTCGTGCCTCTTCTTGGCAAATATCTAATATTTGCCATGATATTAGTATCTATAAGGTAGGACAGACATTTAACTTCTCTTCAGTACGAATAATCATGAATGAATCCTGTACATTTTTGTACAGATACATTTAATAAGATATTTACATTTTTTTTGTACTTTATTTTTTGTAATATATACGTTTGTTCATGTAATAATACACACAAGGTGTAGATACTTGACTAATATTTATCAGAAGAAAATATACCTCGAGTTCGTTCACTGAACAAGATGTCAACAGAGTAGAAATATTTTTGCAATAACACTGCGTTTATAAAAGCCCCTCTTTCAGGAACTACATAAGCTAAGCATATTTACCTTGTATTAATATAAATATACAATGCTACAGGATTTAAAGTTAAGAAAAATTAAATTTCTACCTATTATAATAGGAAAATATAATTATATTTTGCAAAATTGTGTAAAAATGATTCTATCGTGAAACGGAGATATTGGTCGTTTAATTTTGTCTTCATCTAAACACCCCATGCATCTGACTTAAGATAAAATCAGACTAAAACGGAAAATGCAAGAGCCTAAAATATAAATTTTTGATTTAGGTTTCAATTTTGAATAATTAAAAAGTTCTTTATGCAAAGACCCACTTTACCAAGTGAATTACTCAGTATATTGCAGTTGCTAAATAATTGTATATGAACATTCCTCCCCTTATAATTCCCTACGCTTATGGTACATATATTGTCAATAAACAAACCTGGGTTCAATCTCATTATATCATTCTAAATATTGCAGCCGTCGCAGCGAAAAATTTTTTTCCCGAATTTATATTTGAGCAATCCCAATTCCATATCGTACGTTCAGTAGCTAGTATACCCTTTAATTTTACGTTTCAAAGCGATATGCCAAATTTCATTGATTAAAACAAGTACTTACAGTTCCAAGACCATGAAATAAAACCTCCGGTGCAAATAAACCCTCAATCCTAATAGCTTTATTGGCTAATTTCCCCGTGTAACCCCTAAAATATGTCTTTAATCATTTTTAAAATATTTTTTAACAACATATTAAACTTTGTTAAGTTTAAATTCTTTAAAGTAAATATAATGCACGCGAAATCGAAGAAACTATTCTCATTTTACAGACGACATTTTAGCTAATCCCCCCATATTTCATGGTTCTATTTTACTCTTTGAAAAACTAAGTCTTTTAATTAACATTTATACATACATTATATGCAAAATTTCGTTAGGAAAAATGAAGAGCCTAAAATATAAATTTTCAGATCGTAAAGTTAAAAATTTACACTTCACGTAAATACTTATATTTACAACTATAAACTATATTGAGTTTCAATAATTTAAAATAAATATTATACCCATTGAAAAAAAGAAGTTGTTGTGAAGTTATGTTCCAGGCCAATATCTCTACAACCATGTATTAAATATAAACACTAAACCGCAACACATATTTGGATAAAATTCAACATTCGACGCACCTTCTTCATCAAACTGGTCAAACACGAAATTACATAATGAATTTAAAATACATTAAAACTATTTGAAATGCTTAACCCGCAAATTAGTTTATAGAGAATTCGCTCATCATAACTTAATAATATTAATGATCTATAACACTTAAAATAATATAGTAAGGAAGATATTTAAGGATTTAAAAAAAAAAAAGAACCCAAATTCCGTATTTTAGCTTCCTATTGTAAAACGTTGAATAATGGTTTTTGGTGGAAGTCGATTGAGGGGAAGAGGGGCTTTAGAATAAAACCAGAACTCCTGTTATTGATGTATTCTATTTCATTGGAGTTATGAAAAACTTTTTAAAACATATTCGACGGTAAATTCAAATTTCTAAATGACCTCGTCCCTTGGGTCAGCTATAGTGATCATTCCATTGACGCACAATACTCTCTGCCATTCACTCTCATAGTTGTGCACCTCAGGATTAGGATTAGGATCAGGTTATAGGGCGATCAACATCATGGTTTTGTGCACCTCAGTGAAGCACGGAAAAGTTCCATCTGCTTGGATTTGCAGCTCGTGCTCGGCTGGTTGTGGATGGTGACATTTCAGCGTAAAAAGCCCTCTTAAAAAGCCTCGCATTAATATTGGAGCCAGCGGCCTGTGTCCCCTGATTGCTTCCCTTCCACCACCACCTCCTCGCGGGTGCAAGCACCCTTGGCCCGGAGAGAGAGAGAGAGAGAGAGAGAGAGAGAGAGAGAGAGAGAGAGAGAAAGAGATTGTGTGAGTAAGGGAGGGATGGAGGAAGAGAGAGGGAGTGTGTGTGTGAGAGTGAGGGAGGGAGGAAGAGAGCGGGAGTGAGGGAAGGAGAGAGAGAGAGAGAGAGAGAGAGAGAGAGAGAGAGAGAGAGAGAGAGAGAG
>KZ807450.1:317341-327434 GCA_000696205.2 Oncopeltus fasciatus
TGAGCAACCTATTATATACTTAAGCAGATTTTTATATAATTATTATAATATTTTAATTCAATGAAATTCAAAACTAAATCCCTAATTACCTCTATAATAGCTACTGCTAAAACGAATTTCAGAGAAAATATACCAGGAATAATGGCAAATCTGTTTACTAAATTATGCTATAACTGTATGTGTTAATGGAATCACGTGGAGTTGTTAAGAAAAATATTTATAATATGTGGACGAGATTTGAGACTTGAAATAACAGTAGATTTTTGATCTTTCATAATTAGAAAGTATAAAAAAATTATTATTATATAATGAAGTTTTATAGTTTTATATATATATATTTCTAACTAGTACGCATAAAGAACACTTTTCCAGATGATTTATTTTAATTCTATAGATAAATAAAACTCATTCGTGAATGCTGAAATACTGCTGAAAGATGGGCTACCGCTAGTGCGTAGGAGCTCGGAGCTCAATCCAATATAAGTAATCTCTTTGTCCAATACTCTGTGCAATGGCTCTCCCGTCCAATGACGAGTGGGTCGGGGAGGGGCGTATAACGACGAGAAGGACTTATCGGGACGGGGCTGGATGGAGCACCCATTGTTTCCCGACTCCGCGGCACACTGCGAGCCGATCATTACCCGCTCTCTGGTCCCCTCCGAACCCACCTTACAAAGTGATCTCTCTGAGTGCCCTGCCCTTCTACAGTGAGTGCCCTTCCTTCGCCCTTCTTCCAAAAATTCCAAAGCTCCAAAAGTTTTAGCTAATGAGAAAAAAAATAGTAGATTTTCCTTCTTTTTTTTTTTTTTTTTTGGAAACCCTGCACACGTGCCAATTATTCCTTTATAGTAACTTAATGTTCATACTAGTTGGTATATATCAAGTAAATCATAAAACCAAGTATGGAAAAGAAAATATATACAGGGACATGACAAAAATTTCAAAGCTGGAAAACCTAGCTAATTCTGATTAAAAACTATTAAACAAATAATTTATAAAATAAATACTCAAAAACTATCAGAACACAGACATCGAAAACTACTCTGAGTGCCATCCCCTATTGATGTCTCACTCTTCAACTCATCCTCTACTTTCATATGTGATGGACTATACCTACAGAGTTGGTGTTGGAAGGCGTGAAGGAACTTGGAATATTGGAGTGTAAGGGCCAGGAGAACGGTAGGGGCTGAAAAGGCCATCCATCGAAAACTGCTTGGCCATCCACTATGACTGCCTGAATCCCACTCTTATACTCATCTGCTACTATCGAAAGAGATCTCATCTGCTATAGCGTAAGAGTCAAAGGCGTAAAGATAATTGGAATAATGATGTACAAGAGCAAGAAGATTAGTTGGGGATGAAAGGGACGAGTCTTTCATCCCCAACTAATCCTATAGATGACTATTGGAATGGAAGCTGCTCCGTCACCTACTCCCTCCATAATGTTTCCAACTACCATGTGCCTCCGAAAATTATTTTTCTTCATGAAGAAGCCATCACATGATGTGCGAAAGCTCGGCAAACAACTCTCATTCTCTTTTCAGCCCTGAAGAAGCCATCACATGATGTGAGAAAGCCCGGCAACTATCAACAATTTGACATGGTCCAACACGGAAGAAGAAACGGTAAATTCATTAAGTCAATAAATTCATTAAATGACAATTTACGGTGCTGTAGTTTGCCTCGTGCCTGGACATGACCTCCTGTTCGTGCCCCCTCCGTCGCGGGCGGCTTTCGACGGTCCACCTCCATATTTCGCGGCAAACGTTATGAACAATCATCCGTTACTGTACGTAAAAGGCATTAATGACCTAAGTGATTGGGATGCCATAAAAAAAAAAAAAAAAAAATCACAATTTTCTATTGACATTTACAAGTGCTCATACGGTATGGTTGAGGATCAACCTACATATAAAGGAGGTAAAATAATTTGAGATGTATCTTCTTACTTTGATCTACCTCAGCAAAAGAACACCATTATACAATGTTTCCTCGGTAAAATAAAAAAACTACAAACAATGCATTAATTACCAAATAAATATATTACATTTGGATAACCGATTCAATCATATGACAAGTTAATATAATACAAACCATAATCATATAATTATTATAATGAAGTGATTACAAAATACTAAAGATGCAAATATTAATAAAAAATATTTATAAATTAAATTATTAATTTATAAATATTTCGAGTGATGAAGGGGCTCTCCTATTTTTTAAATATGGAAAACAAATTTTTGGTTGAAATTGGATATGTTTTAGAGGGGTTAAGTTGGAAGCCAAAATATATATGGCAAATCATACTTGTAACTTCTTCGATGTTTTTTGAGTTATGAAAAAGTTTATAGATTATAATATGTGTAAAATATATACTTATGACGTTTATGTCATATAATAGCTTTACAAAAACGCTTTTTAAGGAGTAAAATTACAAATGTAACGGCGATGGGCGAGCAATCCCCCACCCTTCCTTCCCGGCCAGTCAAATAAAGAGCTTAGTGGTCGTACATCTGCCGCTTATTGTTCTCTCCAGATTGTAAATTAAATTTCGTCTTATTATCTTATAGTATCTTATTTATTTACAATTTGAAGGATCATGAATATCTGATTGGCTTACTCAGCCTCCGCCTGATGGAAACTAAATGGCTTAAGAGATCTAGACATCTTCAGAGTTTGTAAGGGTGCAACCCAGAAGAAAATGAGCAACCTGTCCTTTCTGTAATACACTGTACACCTAAATCGTGACGAACAAGGTAGGATTCCTAACGAGTAGAGCAAAATAAGAAAATAGTGTCAGAGGTATTGCTGCCATAGCCCAGTCTGCATTACATCACAACAACAAGCAGTTTTCAGACATTTATCCAACTCCCTGACTTTGATTTCTTCACAAATAGTCATTTCTTTTTCTGAATTAATAATTTAAGTTAGGCATATCAATTTTTATAGTGGTAATCCTCATCATTCTTAAAGGATCATCATTGCCACCTATTGGGATAAGCCATAAAGCATATCGTGCTTAATACTTGAGGATAGGTCCACTTATTGTATTAATTGTCTTAAGACTAACATTGTAGACTAAACGAAGTTGTATTTGTACTGTTGCAGTATTTGCGTTACGGTCGTGGTGCTGAATGTACACTTCAGATCGCCACAGACTCACAGGATGGCGCCCTGGGTAAAGAGAGTCTTCATACACATCCTTCCAAGACTGCTGGTCATGAGGCGACCTCAGTTCCAGTTCGAGTCCAACAGGTAAGCCATTTTCCTCTTTAAATGTTTCAAAATAATTTTTAATGTTCTCTTGGATCCAAAATTTAAATAAGAATTAAAATAAATGTAACATACATAACTTAATCAAACGAACATAAGTAGTTGGAAATCGATTGGAAACCTTAAGATGATAATTTAGTAAACTGTTTTTAATATTTTAATAACATATTGAAGAACGTATTGTACAAATTAAAGTAATTGTTAAAAAACAATATAATACTAATAGTATATATACTAAGATAAATCCCTAAGGGATACTAATGGCCGCAATTTAATGGAAATGTAGGATTGACCATGATAAAATTCGCAGAGAGAAGTTAATAAGTTTCTAAAGCTAAACTAGCTAAATGCAATAAAGACCAATATACAGTCCTATTAAAAATTAATCTTATCCTTAAAGACACAATAATATCTACAAAAATCTTTATAGAAATTATCGTGTTTTTTTTAGTAAGTATCATCATTTTCTTTCCATTTTTCTGTTTAAATTTATCATTTATGAAGAATCTCCCGATAAATATCCTTATAACCAAGTTATTATACCAAGTTATCTCTTAGACTTTTTTTCATTTATTTTAGAATCTTCACACAAATAAAATTTAAAAATTGGAAGTTGTAAACTCACAAAATGCAGGATTACAATTAAAAAATTATTTCTTAGTGAATATATAATGACAGATATATATGAATTTTTACATAATTTAAAAACCAAGTATATTTATTACATATTAAAATGATTTATGTGCTAAGGTATACAATTTATAATACGATATCTGCAGTTATCATATAAAAATGCATGCAATAAAACGAAAATTTATGAAATTGCCATACAAAATTTTCAAACACTTTGTTTTCTTGCACTTGAAATAAACAACAAATGATTTTTCACTTTTAATTATTAAATTTTGATATATTAAATATAAGCATTGTCAAAAAAAGAATTCAACTCCGTAATGAAATATTTTATATAACTCCAAATCAGCGATGAGATTATTTTTAATTTTAATAAAAATAAAATAAGTCGTTAAATTTTTATAGATATTTATAAAATGACTGTGTGCTGTGTGATTATATCTTTAAATTAAAAATTCTGGAAAAAGATCAAATCATGATAAAGAAGTAAATTAATTGATATTGTAGCAACTACGCCCACTATGCGACTAAACAGTTTGTGTAGATAAGTCTGAAGTCGAGAACAATGTTGTTGTTGTTGTAGGAAAAAAATAATAGAATGAGAAGTTAATTTACTGGTCTTAGGTGCAAACATTTATAAGTTTACAAAATTTTTAAAGATATATTTGAAGTCTGCATTTTGCAAGAATATGAATTATCTCGAAGAAGTTTATTAGTTGTTAAGTTAAACTTTTTTATGCTAATATAAATTTAAAAGTACATTTGAATACTGTAAAATACAAGATTAATACCTTATAGTCCATGGATATATTTGGACCATATACCTTCTTATTATGTTCAAGCAAAGTGAAATCTTTGACATTTAAACAGGCGGAGAATGATCATGCAGGCACGGTCATCATCCACGGTCTTCGGTATTATGTAAAAATGTCTACTCCCGATTCGGATCGTGTCAGATGATGTTGCGTTGCCAAGATATCGGAGGATGTACGAAAGCTTCGAAACACACCATCATCTGACACAATCCGACTCGGGAGAAGACATTTTATTTTATTCGCCCTAATCTATATTCTTCTGAAGACTCCTCTCGTGTCCTCTCTACCGGAAGCCATACTTTTTCTTCTTCAGCTTATTTCCAGTGCGTTAGATTCTCATTCTGTTTCTTCTAGCCCCTCCCAATTGTCCCACCTGATCTCCTCACGGTGGACATGACCTTAAGAGGTTACTTTACAAAGTGTTTTTATTATTTAAACCCATCGTTTGGAGGAAGAGAGCTATTTTCCTCAGCCGTAAGGACGATGGCTACTTGGGGAAGAAGAGGAAGTACAAAGAGAACCGAGTGGGAGGTAGAGATTGTGTCCTTGAGTGTCAGAACAAGGCCTCTATAGCGCTGAGAAGGAGGCCGATATTGCAGAGACAGACCTCAGGCCCTAGCTTTCATATCCTACCCCTCGGGAAAATATTCAACGAGCCTCCACACACACACGTCTCCTCTGCCTCGGCTTTACCACTCCGTTACGGACAGATAAATGTGTTCCTTTCTCTCAGACGACTGCCACTCGGAAAGCTATCACCTTGTAAACCTTTGTTAGAGCCATCCACTTTGGAAAATCTAGTAGAGTAGACCAGATATAACTTTGATAACCAGGATATTAATGGCCGTTCTCCATTAAAATGACTCCCCCTTAGTGTCCTATTCAAAATTCTAAAAAATCAGTTAGGTTGGAGCTGTGTTAACGGATTTCCCTTGTTACGTGAAAGGATTATGTGAGAGTTCATAATTAATTATTAAAAAAACTGTAAAAAATAATACACTGAGGAGAAAATAAACAGAAAGCTAGAACGGACTTCCTCTTGACCGACTTGCAGATATGAAGTGACAACCACTCAACCCTATTAACTGGACTATTAATTTTTAATATCCTTGTTATCTATTTCTCCTACAAATATTCTGGAGCATACAGGAAAATCACAATAATTCTTTACATTTCATCTAAAAAAGTTTTTTTTTTTGGCAAAATAGTTAATATGGATTCGGAATATTGGCTCGTTGTTTAGAAATTGCAAATTCTATACCGCTAACATTATATATATATTTAAGTGATGTTAACATGTTAACATGATGTTAAGTTTATTTATGTTTAAGTTTATTTAAATAAATCAATTATGAGAACAACCCCGAAATCAACATACATTCAGAATTCGCTGATAATTATTGTTCGTCTGTCAAATCATAATAGAAATTGGTGGTTTGAAAATTATTTTAAATATTACTCAAATTCACATATACACACACAGAGAGATAGGATTTCTATTATCTTATGGAAGATAAATAATTTATCTTGAAATAAAGGAACATAACATTTCCCCAGTTATACATTATCTGGGAAAATCAAAAGTATTTTTCATTTTTCGCCCGTAGCTGAGCCTTGAGAAATTCATGAAGCACTGTGCTCTGGAAACAGTACCGCCCTCTTGTGGGGAGACCTAGTTGAAATTCCAGTTGTGGAAGTCATAAGTAGAAAGTTGTCAGTGGCTGTAATTTACATATGCGAAGTACCTCTTCTGGAGAGAAGCCAGTTCTACCTAGCAGCCAAATTCAGCCTTTGTCAAAGCTATCCACTTTCATACAAACTGCTAGTGCTTAAAACTCTCCAGGCTATGTCATACATTACACTATCACAATATCTCACCGAATGCTCAATATCCATATCTCTTTTTTAAATTTTTGTTTTTTTTTATAATATTTGCAATAAAAAGAAAAAGTATAGATTGATAGAAATATCATTATCAATCATAAGTCATATATCAAAAAATGCCTAAAATAAATAAGTAAACTCAATTCTTAAGTAAGAAATGTAAAATAGGTTATTATAATGGATAACCTTCTTTCTGTTTGCCTTTAAGTCCTTCATTGAGCGGGTGTGCGGGTTTTGACAGAATAGATCCATAATAGTTGAGAGTCAATTGTTTTCGTCTGCGTTTCAAGAATGGTTTCCTACTCTTGGATATATGCTGTTCACAGGACTAGAACTTAAGGCTCCTCCAGAGATTCTTAGGAACAATGACTAACATTTTTAGAACATTTTCTGTGGCAGATCCGTAAACATGAACCCATATTAAAATTTTGACCTTATGAGGGACCTGTATAGCTTGAACATGGTAAATCTATCAGCTCCACAGGCAGTAAAGCTCAATTTTTTAAAAATATTCATAGATCTTGACGGTCTGCATTTAGGTTCTTTATGTGAGTACACCAATTTAGTTTAGATCATATGTGAGACCAAGAAATTTGACAGACTCCCTATATTCGATTCGAGCCTTTTTGATGTATCTATGATAAGATACTAAACTATCTTTCATGAAGAAAATATGATGCAAGCAGTTCTTTTCAATAACATAGTAAATGGCCTTGTAAACTAAATAACATGCTTCGATATTATTCTCCTTCATACACTTGACTTAAGCCATATATATCCGAGTACATCACACTTAGATGAGATATTTTATGGAAAACATGACTTTAAATTGAAACGGATCAAATATATTTCTTACGTTTATTATTAAATAAATATCATTCTCTTTCTACATTTGCGATATCAGAACAAAGTTTAAAACGAATAATTATTCAAATAAACTAAAATGGAGCTATACTACTTCTTTAAGAACCATTGAGAGACACGCTGTGGGTTCCAGTCTCGTCAGGGGGAAGTTTTTGCCAGGAAGTAAAACCATGTCTAGAAACATGGGTTTTTAGAGTGGCTGACTCGTTGTTGTCATGTCCTTTCATGAGCCAATATAATTTTTAATGAGGTCAAAAAACGAAAGAAGAGAAAAAAAAAAGAAGATAACTTTTATTTGAAATTACCCTAGTGATTGACTCCATTTGACAGCCTTTTGAGTACTTTGTCACATATAAATAAGGCTTTTTATGTTTAAAAGTAAAGAAAAAAAATAGTATTGTCAGAAGACTATGTGGCAATTCCAAAGCGCTTTGTAATAGGCAAGTTAGCGTTTTTAGGGGATGATAAAGGCCATTGGCTAAAGAAAAGCCTTATCAGAGGACTATTTACTGCAAGTGTGGCCGAACCACTGTAAGGGCCGTATTGGCTGAAGGAGATGAGCCATCACGGACTTCCTCCCTCGCGGAGGGGCATAAAACGAAAGCACTGGGTCTTAAGGATCTCGCCATAAAGAAGTGTGGTCTCAGTAGTCAACCGGGATTTGTCTGGGAACATTGACATTCTGCCCGCTCCCGACCTCCCACTTCTGACACTCTTGTCCCCCCCTATCAATCCGTGGTGTTCTATGGTGGTATGGTAATCTGACCAAAACCCTGCCCGACACCTCTATCTTCGACTTTTTCCATATTCTAATTCATATGAACTTTCTTTCATTAATCTAATTCTCAGTGTTTCTAAGTTTATTTATTTCACAAATACTTAACATGCCTTAAAAATGTCCTTCTAACAAAAACTGCACATTTTAAACAGATTTCCCATGTTCATTAAAGGTGATAATATATAAGAGCAAATGGCCGTGATAAATTGGTACAATTTTTTATGTGGAATGAATATTCAACAAATCGAAGCATATCCTTTTGTATTTTTCAAAAGAACCCTCAAATAATAATATCTGTTCAGAGAGTGGCAGCAATTCTGAAGTGTGCGTCAATTTTGAAAAATATTTCGAACTACAGACAAGACATAAAATATACAATAAAACAAATAAAACTTTTTTTTTTTAAATATAAAAAATGACGAAAAAGGTTTTTCCCCCCAATGTCGTTTATACCTTATTACTATTATTTTTAGGATAAATAAGGCTCAAATACGATTTACAATATGAAAAACTGTTATGTTTATTAAATAAACACGAAAAATGTTTTTTTGCATATAAGTTTTGTTAATGAAAACACAAGATTGCATGTTCTTGTTCATGAAGTTAACCCTAATAATAACCCTAACTCTAAAAAAAAAAAAATAAGGCTCTAAGGCTCCAATAAATTCTGAAGTCGAATAGAGAATTGATTTAATATTAGAGTCTGAGTGTATCCATACGTGTGTTGGTATTTTTTGTAATTTTAAGGTTTCAGATTATACGTAGTACAAAAGCTTCCAGTGGTATAATAAAAGACAGGAAATCTTCTAAAATTATTGCAGTACAATTTTATGTACTTAACTATTGATACAAGGTTCAATAAGTTTCGCACTCTGAAAAGTTTTGCCTCATTTTCTGCAGAAAATCAAACAGTGATTTATCTAATGGCTAATATTTTATTGACAACATACAACTTCACAACTCACAAATTTTATCAACAAATCAAGGGCCTGCCAGGAACCCAAAATTTTAACAGAAATATTTTAACAATGACCAAACAATTATTACTTACGACAATCTACCCTAATACGTAACAATTGATATGATCCAATTTGTTAGTGTTTAAGTAAGTTAATTAGAAAATTTAAAGTAATTTAGAGAGTGGTAAAATAAAAAAAATTAAATTTAAAAAAAAACTTAGTTTAGACAGGATAGGTTAACTTCCTCTAAACAAAATCCCGTTTAAAGAGTATCTATTTGACGGAAAACAATCTAAATCGGTTAATCTGTATGACAGCAAATGTTCATTTGCATGTCATTCCAGTATTCTGATTTACTTTTTGCAAAAAAAGATAATGTGATCCGGTATGTTTTAATCTCCTCAAGCAACCACTAGCGACCAGAAGGGGTCCGTTTTTTATTTTTCTGGACAAAAGTCTGCCTAGAGAGGAAATCGAAACCGCAGCGCCAAGATAGTGGCATAATAAAATAAATTTAACACAAATTTTTCTCGGACTGAAGCCTATATGGATAATATCAATCTATATATATTTATCATATATAATACATTATATATATATACATAAAGTATTAAATTTAAGTTTATATTAAAAATTTATATTCCTCGCTAATTTTGTTAATTATATTAACCATTAACGAATGTTAATCTTCGTAAGATGTCGTCACAAAATATTGAACAATATCTTCTGGTACCTCAAAGTTTTGACAAAATCACCCAATAACTAATGATAATATATATAAATATAGGGTTAGTCACCCTTTCTACCACTTTACGGTCATAGAGGGAGAGAATATCTACAGGTCGCCACCCCATTCTAAACACCCATGGTGCAAATTCTATACC
>KZ807450.1:327760-362368 GCA_000696205.2 Oncopeltus fasciatus
TATATATATATATAGATTGAATATATATGAAGCATTTCTAATAATATAGAGTTGAACGAAGGAAACAACTCATTCAGTTTTCATAAGTGTGTTTGCTGTTCATACCGTCATTGCATATTCCACTAAGGATGACTAGTTTGCTTTAGGCTCGTTACTAGTGTATCATACTCGATTTATATAGACTCGACTATAAGACATATTTGTAAAATAATATTAGTATAATCTATATGATGTATTAAAATGTTATAAATGTCATTTTCAAAATATCGTTTAATAATGTATAATATGCAGATAAAATACATAGTAATCTATAATTCTGGCGCAAATGGCGTCAGTCAGCCAGATCTAATCAATTTAAAAGTTTATTTATTTATTAAAACCAAAGAAAAAATTTCTCAAATGTTCATTGCAGCTTGGTTACGTCCTCTAAGCTCTGAGGATCGATGTCGCTCCCCTCGACGCTGGAATCCGGCTTGTCGCTCGAGTCGTCCTCCAACGCTTCGCCCGTGAAGTAGAGCACGGCTCGCGGCACTAGCTTTTCCCTGGGTGCAGGAGACTTAACTTAGCGTGGGTGCTGGCTATGAATCCGATAGCGAGCTTAACACGCTTCCATGCCCTCACATCTGGCCGAGCTACTTGGAACCAAGTGTGCGGAGATCGATCGGCCAACCTTTGCCGTTCCCCAATGGCAATAGGACAGTGGCCGAAGACTACGAAATATGTGAATTCATGCCGGCCATAAATGGTCAAAGATTTTGTCTAAGCTAGCTAGAATGATGCTCCACAAAAAAATATTTGTTTTGAAAGAACATTATATTAAACTAGTAATAGCTCATTGCGAAACTAAAAAATATAATTCACTTTTCTTAAAAGGATTTTTAAAATTTTTTTTATCAAGCATGACCGAACCCCAAAAATTCTCTATTCTCCATAGTCAAAACTCTCAATTTGAATAAATGTTGTAAATCATATTGATAAGTGACATGAGTTAGGTCTCATTTCATTTTTTCATAAGTACATGTTAGTTGTTTTTATTATTAATAAATACTAAATAAAAAAGGTTTTGAAGATATTTTGCATTTAGTATTTCGCATGGCTAACTGATCCTGTTGAATATTTGACGTCTAGCCTAAAATCAGGTACAAGAATTTTCAGTAGGGTAACAGCTAAGTGCCTGTGTAGTGCTTTGAGTGTTAGTGCCTTTCTGTGGTAAGGGAAGCATCTGGCGTCCGGGAAACCATGTTGCCGCATTGGCAACTCCGACTTGGCGCCCTGGATATCCTACTCTCGCAGACTTGTTAGCGTTCAACTATATTCCATTTTGGTTATAATACGATCTACAGCGATCTCATCATTTATACACTACATAAATGTATACATTACTCATCATTTATACATCACATAAATTTATACTATAAAAATATACAATTTGAGCAACTAGGTATAAATAAAAATAAGAACACAAATCCCCATTGTTGTACTGCTACAAGCCTGTGAATTCTGACGAAGGGGAAATAAGATTACAGAACTTCATCTTTCTCTGTAGTTTTAATTTAAGCTTAGCAGTTTCGGATGAGATGATTCCATCATCAGAACTCAAATACAAGATATTGAGCTCAAGAGGGCTAACCAAGATCTAATTGCGACTTGAGTCACCTGTTCACTATCCAATAGATCACCTTGTAGGGAAAGTTAGAGGAAGTAGAGAATTTGATTTAATAATACCCAGCCCATATATCATAAAGATCCAATAAAAATCAAATAGATAATTAAAAATTTAGAAATTGTATAAACATTGAACGTAAACAATTTAAATTCGCAAATCTTACATTGGAGTTGGGCAAATCAATAAAAAAAGATAAACTAAATGTATAAAAGAAATTAAAATATTAAATAATTTTATCTGGGTATTATTTAATAAGTAATCATTTATGTTGGTANCACATAAAATTAACATTAATATTGTTATCGCTTTTAGCCTACAGATGCCGCTGAAGGTATTCTAGATATTCCAGAGGCAGTGGCAGTCCACAAATGGCAGGCCACCGGCAGTCACCTGCGCAGAGACACCCACCTGACGATGCGCTCCAGGTTGCGCAAAGCTAGCCGGGGGCGGCTGGAATGCGGCGACAATGAGACAGCCTACCGGGTGAAAGTTCCAAATGTTGGATTCCTTCCCCGCCATGAGATGGGGATTTCTTCTTTGTCAGTCTCATTCTTTGTTTGGTTTGTTTTGTCGCCAAGCTCTTCCCTCGAGTGTGGGTTCAGCGCTCCTTTGAATTGCTCCATTATCATCAGGGGTGGGTCTGTCGAGGGCCCCTTCTAATTCAGATTACACATAACTTCTGGGTTTTCTCTTCTCTCGCGCTTGCGTACGGCTGAAGATAACTTGAGACATTACCCTTAGTTCCTTAATGAAAGCGCAGGCCAAGGAATCACCGACCCGATTTTACTCATTTTAAATTGTATGCCGTACGTCATGGGAGTTAAGACAATCGTGAAGATATCTCTTATTTCTGCCATCACTCAATTCTTTTGTGTGTCTGTGTGTATATTTGTTCGCGTTGTAGTTTTTAATTCAGTGCTTCAGTTCTGAAAGTCATACATCCCTGATTAAAAGTCTTGCTAAATGAGCTGTTTCTATAAATACATTCTAATAATAAACATGAAAAATTACATTAGATAAATTCTATTTTATAGAAACCGAACTCTGGTCTTGAGCATCTTTTTGCAAAACCTTTGATAAGTTCGTTTTTGGCTGAAATTCTTTAGAGGGTGATAATTTTTTATTTATTTTCCTTATGACAGTAACCCTGCTATGAGGGCATTTATTTACTGTACATGCCATACATAATAATTGTATATAATGTACATGTTACATAAAAGAAATTAAAGTATTAAATAATTATAAGTCTAAATAAAGTAAATGTACATAATAAAGAAAATGGATTAACAACAATGAGGAGGAAACAATTGAAGAAGAAAATTTAACTAAAATGAACATAAACGAAAATAATTTTATCTGGGTATTATTTAATAAGTAATCATTTATGTTGGTAACTCATCATGGACCTTGGCTTAAATAAAGTCAATTAATCGAGGCAATGGAAAAAATATAAACAATTTCTAGATTTCATCTGTGACTCCTTTACTTTCATCCTGTAAATTTGTCAACGGACAAAACATAGGCCAAAGTGGATAAAGGATATTCAGTGAAGCAGACTAACCTGAAGAAGCTGCCGATCTCAAAGTCGAGGTAGAGGAAGCTCGAACAGCTGCGAGAGGAGGAGACCTCAGGTGTGGAGTTAGGCTGGAAGAAGTTGAAGAAGGACATGTTTCGAATGGCCTTCGTCACCGTTCGCACTTTGCCCCGGTTCGTTTTGTGCCGCTGCTTCTTCGTCACTGTGGCCTGCGTCACGTCCATACCTGAAACGTGCAATAGACTCATGTTATATAAATCTGTCTGTGTGGGAACTGCATACGCCGTACAGGAATATGGGGGGAGATCGAGAAGCTGCGAGAGGAAGAAAACTTCGACGCGGAGATGAGGAAGGATGACATTGTCCTTCTTCACAGTTCCCACTTCATCTATGGCTGTTGCACGACAATACTTACCCATACAAATTTAAGTTGAATGCTGTCCAAAAAAATAAAAATATGTATGCTAGGCAAACTTTGCACACTAATGTAGCTCAAATGACTGTGGTCTCATTATTAGGTTTTATAACAAATTTTAACTGATAATAATTGTTGGCATATCTATCACATGTAAAATTTCAACATTAGAATAAAATACAAGACTGAAACAGAATATAACCCAGCTCACACAAGAGACAGGCTTCAGGAAACAAAAAAAAAAACTTCAAAGAATTTAGGTTATCAAATAACAACCAATTCTTCTCACTTCTCACATATTTTAATCGCTAAGCACATTCGGAATCACTGATTCCACCTTTGGAGCTCAGGCACCTTTTTATGTGTAAGCGCATGGCAAAATGAAAAGTGCAAAGAATTGGTTATTATTTGATAACCCCTGTCATTAATATCGCTAACAGTACAAATAAAATTATTCTTCAAAGAATTTTGAACAGTAAATTCAAAAATATTATTTGTGTTCTTTTTTTTTTCTTTTTTTTAACATTGATATACTATTTTAAGTAGTAGAAAATCAGAAAATTTAAAAATACTATGACTAACTATATTAAAATTACTATGAGGAAATTTGTAGAACCTTATCGGCATTAATAACAGTTCGAATAATGGTTTAGTAATATAATATTTAACACCCAATTTCGAGGATGTATGCAAATAGTTCTTAATATATTGGAGGACAGCTTATGCACCCTATTATGTCACACTCTACAATGACAAAGAAATCTCTAATGTTAACGACCTTATCTCTTCCTGTTTAATAAAACTCCACTCCAATCTTTACTCGCATCCCAATCCCTTAATCTATCTAACATTCACCGTTCTGGCAGATCACTTCGCCGCCTGCAACGTAAATTTACCACTTCACCTCCTTCTTATAAGTTCTTCATAATTCATAATAAGATGGGGGGGGGGGGATGTAATAGCAATAAATTTTTTGGAAAAAAAAACAAAATTTGTTGTCATGGAACAAAACTTTACCTACACATTTGGCATATGCCATATGGCTGTTATTTATCCTAATTGCTTTTTATGATTCCAAAATGTATTTCCATTCAAAGTGGCGGGAATGTTCTTGATCCATTTCTCAGGCAAGTTCAATGTCTCATGTGGGCTGCTCGTTAGATATTTCTCAGTGATGGAGTGAGAGAGCTTGACAAGCGGAAGATAAATGAGATCCTCTGGACTTCGAGCGCCGGCCTGGATATAAACTTGTTTCCCCGATAGATCGGAGAGTTTAGGGCCGCCCTCGGAGTGTCCCAGAATCGCGCTCCCCGGGGTCTAGTCCGTCTAGCGGTGTGTACCGTACGTCCGTGGAGGAGGCCTATCTCTTGAGCTGGACTTGCTTCTGAGATCCTAGACTCTCCGGGCAAGTTCCCACATAACTTGTCAGTCGTCGATTGGGTTGCGAGAGGCTTAAACAACAAGTTCACTTAGGCTCAATCAGTTCTAAATCTATCGGCTAAAGGGGTAAAATAAAAAAATAAAAAAAAGTACCTCAGAGGAAACCGAATTTTTCCATTTTATTTTAAAGCACTGCACTGAAAAGCCAACTAAACGAATTTAGTTTATACATCCTAAAATTATGGGGGCCACCTTACCCTCGAGGTTAAACATTAAACACGTATTAAATATATCCCTTAATATGTTTTGCTTGTATTTATGTGCTGGATTTAGTAATTAATGTAAGAAAAAGTAATTTTACTCTGCTTATAATCAATAATGTTTTTCCTGACTACGAATAACGAAGATATTGACGTTATATTAGTCAGTTATATCCCCCCCCCCCCTAAACAAAGTTATCTAACATTTGGAAAAAAAAATAATCTAAAAACCTAGTTTTTTTTAAATAAATTTCGATTTTTATTTTTATAGGCACACACACACACACATATTTGAACAGACCTTATTTTTTGCTTCTCCTATAAGATCAGCGAAGTTGTCTTAAATCATTTTTATAACCGTCTCATGACACTATAATATACAGGCGAATAGCCTTTAATTCCTTAAAGTAAATCTTCAAGAAATGTAGTGTGAATTTAATCGTGCCTAATTAATGATTATTTATTTTAAACAGTGTTTTTGAGATGAATAAAATAAAATATATTAAAGAAACAGAATCTAGAGACCTGTATAAAATTAATTCAAATCACATATTGATTAACTACCCAAAATGCTGAACTTGTTTTGTCCTCCATCTATATCAAAATAACAGGTGTTTCAGCTGCATTGTTATCTAGTCGGCAGAATTCACTCTCGTAGACGAGAACGGATACACGTCCATTAAAGATGGCAACGCATCATTCATTCCAGAGCGCTGGACACACAGAAAAGTCAGAAGTAGTACTAGCGACATGTTTGCTTACCGCTGAACCAGTCTATAACGGTCCCGCTGGTTTTCACGATCTCAGGCCCTTCGAACGTCCATGGCGAAGAAGGGTCAACCTCACACTCCATCTCGTATTCCTTCACCAGCGTCTTATTGGCGAAGAATGGATTTTGGGTGAAGACGAAGTGCAGGGAAAAGGACATTGGATGAGAATCTTTCACTGTCACCTGTGGCAAATATTGGTAGCGTCACTGTTGTAACAGCTGACAAAGTTCACGACTTTGTGCTAAAAATCTCAAACTTCACTAAGGAGTCTTCCTTTTAGCACTTATTATTAAGATGATTGATTAATGTTTCACTCAAGTATTTCTATTATTTAAGCATTCTTTTGAGACATACATAAATAAAGTACAGCCAAACCTAACGAAATACTAAAAGTGTACAATATTGAAATGAACTTGAACAATATGTACCGTGCTATTCGTACAAATTGGGTTACTGGAGTAAGTATTTCGCGAAAATGTTCATTTTCATGTCACCTACAACTTAGTTACATTTTCCAGTGGAATTTCAATAATTTTTCGTAACACAAAATCTGATTATTTGTCTGGCTCATTAAATATAGCTTTCTCACATTAAGATATTTAACCGTTTTTTTTTTTTTAATATTGGCGGGGGGTTATTTTACATCTATATACAGTAGTATTATAGCTAAGGTAGGGTAAATTTATGATGGAAATTAATAACAAAATAATTTTTAAGCATTAAAAAGTTTGGAACTAAATAACATTTAAATATAATATTAATATAGCTTTTGATTGGAAAAAAAATAACCTTTTATAGATTCAAAAGGAGAGTTTGTTGACCGTTGATATTATTCTAAGATAATTTTAGTTGGAAACACAAATTGTAAAAATGGATTTTTTAATAAAGGATTATCTGCCAACGTTTCGGCTTACATTGTAAGCCATCTTCAGGGCTTCATTCATGAAGATGAGAGAGGACGTCTTGTCCCTAAGTTCACATTTCCATGTTTTTTGGATCTACCTTGACGGAACACCAACTAAAACCATCTTAGAACCTTTTATAGATTTTACTTTTGTGGACTTTTAGAGTTACTAGAAATATGTTATAAATAGCATGCCTTAAAATGTTATAGAAATTGTTACCGCGTATGTTACTTAACTATATATTTTATTAACTTATTAATATTATATTAAATAGCTTTAACTCCTTTATTTATGATTGTACATTATCGACAAATCAATGAGAATTATTTTCATGACAAAAATTACTTTCATTTACAGTTTAAAAAAATGGAAAATGGGAATGTTTTTATTTCTCGAAAGTACATGACACATACAATATAGTGAATGGAAGGTATTGGTTTTTACAAAAGTAAATTTCTGGAAGATTACTGAGCCCCAACAGTTAGGCTTTTTAAATAGACAAACAACATAAAACATGTTTTACACATTTTTATAATTTTACAATCTTTCAACAGAGACTAATAAATTACCACAAATTTATTTATTTCTTTTTTAAAGCCAAGAGGACAATTAATATTATTAGCGTTTACATTTAATTTTAAAATCAGTAGAGACATACAAGATTTGCTCCAACGAGATGTTAATTCTTAACCTGTTATGCGTAAGGTTACAATTATCAAAGACTTAAGGGAAGTTAGGAACGCCGATTTCAAACCCAAAGTGGATGTTTACGTGGGAGATTATTCAACTCAAAACAGTTTTTGAAATTGAGGCTGTAAATAACAGAAATGACGGCAAATCTTAATTCTATTGGTTTGGAAGGTAGATCGACCTCATGATGTAAACCAATCGAATCCTATCTTCTGTAGTAGTTTTCAGATTATTTCGGAATATTTAAATTGTGAATTACATTTTCCCCCGAACATGTTGACTGAATACTGAGTTTGAATATAAATGAAATCCATGTTTTAATAACGTTGAAAGCTTTAAAAACAAGACTATCAAAGGAGCAAGATTACAATGATATTACAATTAACACGATGGCACTGATGCATTAACTTTTAACTACTTTAATATTTGTGTTGATTCCTAGGATGTACTCTGATATGTTTCCAACAGTCAAGATTATTAAAAACATTTTTATACAATAGCAATTATTTTAATGTGTGGAGTACGATATAGGTTGTAAGCTTTGATTACACAGTTCTCCAATGAGAAAGCTGTTTACATTTTCTAGACTAACTTTTATGTATTTTGGGGTGATAAAACCGAAAAAAAATTGAAGAAATTTCTAGACATAAGAATTTGCCACGATTTAGCGACATGTGTGGTGAATATACTGTATTGAAGGAACAAGTTAACGTTACTGATTTTTTTTTTTTTTTTTTTTTTTGTACTTCGGAATGTATCTTGGAGATCAAGAAAAGTTTGGGCGCTTCACAAAGGTGCAAATCCGCGTTGAGGAACCTTTGTTCGAAAGAGTGGTTTAGGGATGGGAAAAAGTCGTTCCGTTTTGCGATACCTATGGTATGGCGAGAGCAATAAAACCATTGTGACGATTGATACTTTTGCTCTTGCGTTGTGAAAGGAACAATTCTCATTGCAACCTATCTTTTCATACCCAAATCTTCCCTCGGCAGTTCTTCCCATCAACAATCTTTCAGCGCCATGAATCCGTCACTGAAAGAAGGGTGGATTGCTCTAGTAGATGTGATGGAGAAATTTGTAGGCAATACAAAAACTACAAAATGTAAAAAATATTGTGGAGCGAATGCTAAGGGCATTTCAAGCTTTAGGTTACCTAATGAGTTTGAAAGTGCATTTCCTCCAATCCCATCTCGACTACTTTCCTGAGAATTTAGGTGCCCTGTGTGAAGAACAAGAAAAAAGATTTCATCAAGACATAAAAAGGAACCGAGGAAAATGGAACACGATGATGGCCGACAACTGTTGGATGCTTACGAGAGACATCCCAAAAGCTGCTCACAAGCAAAAATGTACTAAGAGAAGCTTGACAGGGAAGAAGACTTTTTGGTTAGTTAGTTGAAACTAAAGTCGATTAAAAAAATGTTTAATTAATAATTAAAAATTTGATTTTAGAAGTTAATTTTGTTTTACTTGAAGAGTTGCCATAATACCTAAATGGTTCATGATGGTGTCTTATAAAATAAATGGAGTTCATTTTCAAATTCAGCACACCAAAAAATATTAAAATTTTGTGGAATATCCTGAACAGCTCTTAGAAACATTTTTTTTTTTTTTTTCAGACCTGTGTTATTCGTAAATTAGATCCTTAGATGGCGTTGCGCCAAAGTGCCCTAAATAAATATTTTGAAATGTTGATACACGACTTGTTTGAGAAAAGCTTTCGATGGCGGGACGTTCCTATCTGCTGAAGACTGAATTACTTTGATGTCGATGAGATGCCTAAGGACGGGCTCGTCGTGGGGGTAGATCATGTCAGCTGTGAGCTGGTTGTTCTTGAGGACGGTCAGCCAGAACTCCGGGATGCCGGGAGCCCCTGCCAGTACCTCTCGGTTGATGGACAGCTTCCCGCGGAGCTCTTCCAGGCCCTGCTGGTCGTCGTCGGCGGGACTCTCGTAGCCCTCGTTCATGTCGCAGTCCTCGGCGCTCGGCTCCTGCCGTCCCGATACTATGTTACACCTTCGGGTGTAGTTATCGCTCAGCTGGTACTGATATCTAAAAAGAACATTATTGCACTTATAAGCACACATATTTTCATATTTCTCCTGCTGTCGAGGGCCTTCAGGGCAAGCAGCAGAATCTAAGCGATTTTCCCCCCCAAGCTTGCGGAGATAATGACCGATCAAATTTATTTATAATTTAATAAAACATAATAAGATGTCTAAGATGATTTTAGTTGGGGTTCGGTCAAGGTAGATCCAAAAAACACAAATTTAAAAAATTTATTTTTTAATAAAGGATTATCTGCCTGTAAATGTAAAAAAATACATTTTTAAATTTGTGTTTTTTGGATCTACCTTGACCGAACCCTAACTAAAATCATCCTAGAATAATATCTACGGTCAAAAACTCTCCTTTTGAACATAATAAGATGTGTTTCTATCAGATGTGTGCATCTTCCCTCGTATGTGTATAAATTTGACTTGTCTGGGTTACTACCATTGTTTCGTTAACGTGTTCTTCGGACACAGTTGCTGAAATGAATTTTGTTTACTTTGAGTATTTTAGTAAATTATAAATACATGCGAGTTAGCATGCAGCCTCACCAATCATGGAGCTTGGATGATTTTTATCGTAGGAAGTTTTACTTATTTGTCTTGAGGCTAAAAGAACGAATTGGAAAAGTGTAGTAGCAAAACCTGGTGATAGTAGACTGTATGAGCTAAAAAATAGTAAAAAAATATGCAAAATGACTTCAAAATAAGGTCAAATAAAGTTTAGGCTTAAGTATGATTGTTTTTTCCGGAGATACTCGTTCTTGATCAAACCAAAGCTTTCATTGTTCAAATCAAGCTGCAGAAGAGATGTGTGCTAAAGGCGACTCCTAAAAACTATCTCGAGAGAGAATGAGACTAAATCTATCTCTCAATATCCTCAGCCAGGCCATTGTTCTGGGATATATCTCAATTCATGGTAACAGCAGGAGTTACAAAGATTCCAAAGATTGTTGTTCAAAGATAACAAAGGTTACAGAGAATTCCTGCAGGATTTCTTTCTTGTCAGATTCCTAGAGTTCGTGGGAACTTGCATTATAAAGAGAGTATTTCTCAAGTCTATTTGTTGCAAAGTATACTGCACAATTTATACACAATAATACAGTATTTCAGATTATCTAATCATTAAATGACAGAATTTTATGGGCTTTTTAATGATGTCAGGAGAATTCAACAATGTAGCAAAGTATCCTAATCAGAACAGCAGAATACAATTCACATATTATAAGTGTCCTATGTTATATTGAGAGTAAATTGAAAATTCTGAACGCCATAGATAAACAATTGCGAGAACTTAACACTGAGATCTAGTTGAATTTCTCGCCAAGACATAATGCTTGCTTGCGAGTATACCTCACGCCTAGAAATAATTATGTGGGTGTATTATATTATTTTATGTGCGAGTTTTTGCATGTAAGAACCACCAGTTTTTTTTAAACGATCTAAAATAGTCAAAGGAAAATCATAAAGAAAAATCATTATTAAAAAAAAATTATATAAAACCAGCAAAACAGATGGGTTAGTATATAGAAAGTAAGTGGACGGACAAGATGTCCGCCAATCCTTCAAGTAGCTTATTTACTTATCCCCTGTAATCTACTTTCCTTCCCTCAAAATTTTTTTTCAGGGGGGGATTCAACAGGATAGATCTCACCCAGGTTTTTTGCGAGGCAAAAGACCGAATGTAATAAGGAGTATGGGATATAGAAACAAAATGAAAGTCAGAAAAGGCGTTGGCCTGAGGCCATGATGGGAATCATCTTCCACGGAATCACAAATCGACCAACATATTTGTGATATCAGTTAACTCAAATTTTTAAAAATGCTAGTCTAATAATATATAACCACAGAGTTTATATTTACAATATTGATTCTAAAATTAAATTTAAATTTGGAAAATGATTTAGTTAATTTCCTTATAAAAATCATGAAAATAGATATACCCTTATAGAAAAAAGTTAATTTATATGGTTAAATTTATATAGACAAAAGAGGTTGGCCATTCATTGATCATTTAGATTTATTTAATTTCAGTAATATTTCTACAAAACCTATACACTATTATCATTGAAAATATGTGAATGAAAATGATATATCTTCATTGAGTACTTATCCATAAATGACTAGAAAAAAAAAATTAAAATTAAGGTAAGTAAGATTTTAATACACAGTATTAGAGGTAATTTTAAGAAATGAAGAGGAGCATAAACTACCCTTTGTTGAGGGTGTGGAAGGCAAAGTTTTGTGAGTACATGGATGTTTAAAAAACTGTTTGCGGGCGTGAAAGAGAGATAATAGAAAGAAGTCAAACAACAGACTAATATAATTGATTAAGCTGTGACGGGTTTGTAGCTTCGCCATCGTTGTTTTTCCTTATTAACCCGTTTTTAGTTTAGGTTGAACCGACTTACTGAAACGTATTGGCTTTGAAATAGAATAATGAGACTTAACTTACATAGGTAAATAAAAATCTTAAATTTACATTAAATAGTATTTTTTGTTGTGGTATTTTATCCCACGTATATTTAAACAATAAATTCAAGGGAATAGAATAAAAAAAATGTAATTTAATATTTATAAAATTAAAAGTAAATAATACAATACAATGTCAGCTCCTTCGAGCATAAGACGATGTATTCGTCTTTCTCGGAGGTTAGACTCTCGACACTAGTACGGGGAATTTAATAAAAACTCGCTTGCCCGGATAGCAGGAGGTCCAGGTTTGAGCCCTGGCTGAGACAGTTAGATTTTGTATTCTATCCCCTCGCATTTATTGTATAAATTTCCAATTATCCTCAGAGATTTGCTTTAATTGGAGGAGTACGTAAGACACCACTGGAAGCATTAGATAACGCATGAGCTACCTGCTGTCAAGTTTGTGAAGCTCCTGGAAAAACTGTGCCTGGAGAAGCATAGTCCTGAGTTGAAGTTTCTTCAAGGCCTTCACTCTCCTTCGTATGGGCTGCGGGAGCAGGCTGTGCAGCGCGTACATCTTCCGGTTGTCTGTTGCAATCAGGTCGCTCTCGTCCACGCTCATCTCTCACCTAGAAGTAATATGCAATTCGTCTTCAATACAATCTTCTTATCGTGTTAAATATGGATATCGATTATATTTGTGGGCAAAACTGAAATGCCATGTGATGGACTTCATGTAACAGAAACATAATGAATTTTTCTATAAATAAGTCTTTTGCAATAAAATTCAACGATGAAAACATAAATAGGTTCTGTGCAAACACATTTGTACTGTCAAATGGATTCCCGATTCAATCTTTATTCTGAAGTAATTTTGATTCCAGAATAGGCTATTCATCTATTAAAAGGCACGGCATAACTTTTTAGGAGAAAAAATATCTAATGAATCATGTTTAAATAACTCAAAATGTTTAGGACCCGATGGGACTCGAACCCGCGTTTTCCAATCACTAGCCAGATGTGCTGACCTCAACGCTACCTTTGCCCTAATTCCGCCTTGTCAGAAACTTCTCCCTCGAGGTCTCCTAGTCTCCCAGGTGTGCGTATTAATTCGCCCCTACCGACGGGAGGTGCAGTCACTTTTTATAGACCCATACATACAGGTGGTACCATAAAAAGGAACTTACAATTATAATTGACATTCTTGTAATACAATTAGTATAAGGACTCGAGGGTTCGAAATCGGTATGCTTTTTCTGATTACTAGCATGTGTATGTAATACTACTCTGCACTCAGTTAAAGTAAAAAAATGAAAAAAAAAAAATATATTAAAGAAGATATTTTACTAGTATAAGGAATAAAATACTGTTAAACTTCGATCAG
The DNA here is from genome assembly GCA_000696205.2 of Oncopeltus fasciatus. NCBI lineage: Eukaryota > Metazoa > Arthropoda > Insecta > Hemiptera > Lygaeidae > Oncopeltus > Oncopeltus fasciatus. The sequence goes on from KZ807450.1 coordinate 341,228, forward strand.
AAATAATGATATCTCTTATTAATAATAATATATCATATTAAAGCTGAGCGCTTTCGAGACTCAATGTCTCATCCTCGGAGCCAAGGAATCATTCAGTAATGGACAATCAGTCTAGCAATGGACAGTCAATCAGAATAGAGTCCAATACTAAACCCTCGTCTGAAAGATTCCTTAGCTCTGAAGATGAGACATCAAATCTCGAAAGCCCTAAATTTTAATAAATAAATATCATTATCATCGAACTATGATTAACAGTTTTTATGCCTTATAATTGTAAAGCTTCGCTCCAGTTCATTAAAAACAAAAATTTAATAAAACATTTCACTAGCATAACCTGATTGAGCAGTATTGTTTACTAGAGATAATTATTTTGTCTATCAGTAGATTTTCACTACGAGACCGAGCTATTCATATAAGTATATATATGTGTGGTATTTGTGCTTATGTACGTAACATTTTTCTCTTCGTGCCCTTGTCTCCGCAACATTTGCATAACAAATGGATAATAAAACATATTAAGTAATGATTAATGTGTTTTTCATAACATCCTTTACATAGTAATAAATAAATATTAAACGGGAAATGTAAAAAATTAAACCAAATTATTAAGGCGATATGAATTTCTCTTTTAAGCACAAGTAGTGAAAAAAAAAATTAAACCATCAACACATTTCTCATTTGTCTTTGCCTCTAAATATGCCTACCAACTAAATTTTATATCGAGCCTCATCAAGTACTAAACTTACAGGACACTTTTCAACAAAATTCTCTCCTCGACACAAATAATTTTTCATCATAGAATATATATATCCCTCATAAAAGAAAAATAGAAAAAATAATAAACTTACAAAAGAATTGTCAGCGGAATGCGCTTCTTGGTATAAATATTTTGCGATAATGGAGGTCACCATGGAAATTCAACGATAGACAATATCCGGCAAAAAAATAACACATTTTTAAAAAAAATTTAAGAAGTATATATATACAGTAACATTCTGCAGAACGTTAGCTATGAATAAAACAACATAATTGACACGGGCTAAAATTTCCCGGCAAAACACCTACACTCCCAAACGCCGTAAAATTTTTAAAATAGAAAAAAAAAATTATAACAGCATAGATGGGACGCTTAGAATCTGAATTTAACTAAATTGGGTTCAGCCATTTTCTAAAAATTTCGAGTACTATGTACAGAGGACATATTTTTATTTTGTTCGGTTTTAAAATTTTACAAAATGTAATGCACAAAAATTTTTAGCAGGAATTATAATTTTCCAGTTCGTTTGCAATAGTTTTTTTTCTTAGAAAACAAACTAAAACTAAAATAGCAGAATAAAACTACCGAATGAGAAGTGGAATGAAATAAATACATTGCAAAATCCACTTTTTTTTTATTAGATGTTTTCTTGCTGGGGTTCGATCAAGGTAGATCAAAAAAATAGAAATTTAAAAAAATGTGCATTTTTTAAATTACCTGCCAACCCCATCATGAAAATGGGATCTTAGTGACACGACGTCCCCTCTTGTCTTCATGATAGCCCTGAAGATGGCTTACAATGTAAGCCAAAACGTTGGCAGACAATTTAAAAAATACACATTTTTTTTAGTTTGTATTTTTTTTGGATCTACCTTGACCGAAACCCAACAAAAAACATCTAATAATAATATTTATGGTAAAAAAACTCTCTATTTGAGCACTTTTTTTGTATTTGAAATTTGATTTAAGTTCATATATTTTCATAAAAATTCCAAACCTCTCTGCTATATATTTAATGCATAAATCCTAGGTGAGGCGAAAAACCTTGAAGTCTATGCTATACATAACCACTAGGCTGTGAAAACCCACTCGTCTATTATCAAGTTCTTAAGTCTCTAACCGGAAATATTTTCCTTTGATTATTCGAGCGTTAATTAACTTTGCTTATGTGTAGTTAACGTAATATTACTCCCTTTTTCTAGCGTACATAAAGGCACATTACGGCTAGATGTAGAGTTACATACACCCATTACATACAAGTACATTCAACTGAGCGTTACTTCATTATATAAGTAAATAAAGTAATGGTTTTCACTTTGTATATTTTATAATGAATTTAAAACAGAGGTTATTTTAAGTGTCCTTAGAGGATTATTTAAAATTGTCTTCATATATGAATTTATTCTAAAGGAGTACTTTAAATGTATAATGTGTTTAAATTAAAATATTTTTCCCGACAATAAGTTAAATTTAACTTTCGTTTAGTTTACAAATAGATTACTTTTTCTTAGTAGACAATTCAGACTCAAACTGTTCCTTCACTACAGAAATCAGCTATTGGGAAGGCTATGAGATTTTTTTTTAAATATTCATATCTTATTCAAGAAATCAACGATGCCACAAAACAAAATAGAACATTCCTCCTGTTCTACTTATTATAAGTTATAAAAAGTTACTTTTATTAAGTAATTGCTAAATAACTTTTTGTTATATGCAGATTTCATATAAAGTTGCTTATTATGCAAAATGTATCCTCTCAGCTACATTCTTGAGAATAACATTACAGGAGAGAAAAGTGGAGGAAGAGTGAGCTAATCATATCATACGTATTAAGATATTCAAAATTACCTATTTTTAAGTAATTAGTTGGTAATAATTATCCATTATTATAGAGATTATATATGTTTTTTTCGTAAAAATTTAAAGTTATAGTTTTACAGTTAGGATATCATAAAACTCTAAATATATTCTTAAACAATTCCTTTCATAAAAAAAATTTTTTTTTCCTTCTAAATTCCCTGTTCTCGATGAATAATTGATCAAAGCAACAAAATCAAATAACGATAAGCACAACGAAGTCCAAACATAAAATAATTTTTCCCTATATCCTACGATACAGGTGCTCTCACATTTCTTTTAGTTACATTCTTAATCAGCGTTATTAATACTTAATAAGCGTTTTCGTAAAAATCTTGCATATTATGTATATCTCAGAAAATTACATTTTACAACTATTGTTACTGTGATATTTTTATTAGAACTTAGCAATTACTAGAATATTAAGATCCTGTAATTCCCCGGATAACGAATAGACAATTTAAAACGCAACATATTTCAGCTTTCCATAAATAGAATCAGTGAAGAAGTAAAGCAATATTTTGTTGCGTCTCACACTAACAACTTGAACAGTTTCCTTGACAGAAAACTGTTCAGGGACTTAAAAGAAAATATCACTCCTTAACTATTTTTATTATACTCCTACTATTATTAATTAGCGGTATAATCTACTTAAAAAAATTATTTTTGGCATAAAAAAAAAAAATTTGTTTTTCTCAAACAGATAATTCTTATTTTTACACATTGATAACATTATCTGATAACACATAGAACTCACAACACATATAACCTACTTTCACCGCGAGAAGAGTGACATTTTCAGTAAAATAATTTATAATTTTATTAAAGGTTTAATAATGCTAAAACTAACCTAAATTATGATTAAATGATTATAAAATGATTGACGACTAATTTTAAAAAATCTATATATTTCACTAAGCTTGCAGAATAATGCATAAAATTATATATGCATAAGGTTATTTTTATGACAGCTTTATTGAAAATTTGTTATACATTTTTTCAATAAAGCTCTCAAAAGAACAACCTTGATATTTAATTGGAATTGGCCAAAATAAAAGCATAATGTTTTTAAAATAATACAACTTACCATAAGTGGCATAATTTTGCCACATCCAATGAGGTGAAATGTCTGTGATACTAAGGAAACAAAATAAAACACAAATTAAAAACAAAACTAATTTGGGTACCAATAAATATATATAAATGAATTAGTATATAGAAAAAATAATAAACTTACAAAAGAATTGTCAGCGGAATGCGCTTCTTGGTATAAATATTTTGCGATAATGGAGGTCACCATGGAAATTCAACGATAGACAATATCCGGCAAAAAAATAACACATTTTTAAAAAAAATTTAAGAAGTATATATATACAGTAACATTCTGCAGAACGTTAGCTATGAATAAAACAACATAATTGACACGGGCTAAAATTTCCCGGCAAAACACCTACACTCCCAAACGCCGTAAAATTTTTAAAATAGAAAAAAAAAATTATAACAGCATAGATGGGACGCTTAGAATCTGAATTTAACTAAATTGGGTTCAGCCATTTTCTAAAAATTTCGAGTACTATGTACAGAGGACATATTTTTATTTTGTTCGGTTTTAAAATTTTACAAAATGTAATGCACAAAAATTTTTAGCAGGAATTATAATTTTCCAGTTCGTTTGCAATAGTTTTTTTTCTTAGAAAACAAACTAAAACTAAAATAGCAGAATAAAACTACCGAATGAGAAGTGGAATGAAATAAATACATTGCAAAATCCACTTTTTTTTTATTAGATGTTTTCTTGCTGGGGTTCGATCAAGGTAGATCAAAAAAATAGAAATTTAAAAAAATGTGCATTTTTTAAATTACCTGCCAACCCCATCATGAAAATGGGATCTTAGTGACACGACGTCCCCTCTTGTCTTCATGATAGCCCTGAAGATGGCTTACAATGTAAGCCAAAACGTTGGCAGACAATTTAAAAAATACACATTTTTTTTAGTTTGTATTTTTTTTGGATCTACCTTGACCGAAACCCAACAAAAAACATCTAATAATAATATTTATGGTAAAAAAACTCTCTATTTGAGCACTTTTTTTGTATTTGAAATTTGATTTAAGTTCATATATTTTCATAAAAATTCCAAACCTCTCTGCTATATATTTAATGCATAAATCCTAGGTGAGGCGAAAAACCTTGAAGTCTATGCTATACATAACCACTAGGCTGTGAAAACCCACTCGTCTATTATCAAGTTCTTAAGTCTCTAACCGGAAATATTTTCCTTTGATTATTCGAGCGTTAATTAACTTTGCTTATGTGTAGTTAACGTAATATTACTCCCTTTTTCTAGCGTACATAAAGGCACATTACGGCTAGATGTAGAGTTACATACACCCATTACATACAAGTACATTCAACTGAGCGTTACTTCATTATATAAGTAAATAAAGTAATGGTTTTCACTTTGTATATTTTATAATGAATTTAAAACAGAGGTTATTTTAAGTGTCCTTAGAGGATTATTTAAAATTGTCTTCATATATGAATTTATTCTAAAGGAGTACTTTAAATGTATAATGTGTTTAAATTAAAATATTTTTCCCGACAATAAGTTAAATTTAACTTTCGTTTAGTTTACAAATAGATTACTNTAATATGTTATGTATATTGTACACTATTTTAATATAAAATTTCTTGTATAATAAAACCTCTAGGAGGCAACATAACCTCATGTATGGTTGTCTGTGTATGTGAGTTATTAAAGTGTTAGTCACAGTGCACCGAATTCCTATCTCTGAATTATCCCTTCATAAGGCTTTCATGTATTATTTAATTTATGGATCATAGTTCATCATATACGTGAACAAAATTTGTTAACAACATCAATTTACTTGAGATTTTATCTAAAACAGTTCATACATCTTCTAGATATTGATCCATCTCAACAGACAGAAGTCCTTTTATGTACTTAAACCTATACACAAGTGATGTAGATTCCTTTTTTTTTTCATCTCAGCAAACATATTTTGTTACCTATCCCAACTGCGGCTATTCCCTGGCTCCAAATTCCTTGAAACCTCAATTTGGTTACTGCTTTATAGTTTATCTGTACATCTGTCATACCCATGATTAGATTCCTAAGTTTCATACATATATTATCACATCCAAGTCTAAATACCTATATACTTTTTATAACTAAATTTACCAAGTCCATTTCAAAATATCTAATCATTATATATCCACTGGCTAGCCAAGGTTATCTTTAATTCCCCAGCATTCTGCAATTAAGTGTAATTCATTAAATTGTAGACCAAGTATAACTATTGTACACAGCCTTCTAGTTTCTACTTCTTTAAATCAATATAAATTAAAGTTAGGCAGCATTTTTATTTTCCTTGGGTACCTCAAGTAACAAGATTATTAGTATACATGCCACATTCAATATGAATTATAATCCATACATTTTAATTCTAGGTACTTTACTGGTTCCATTTTGCTCAATTTCAAAATGCATATGGTTTGGTTTCAAAATTATCAGATTCAATTTACTTTTGAAATAAATATTTATGCTAACTATTTATGTCAATAGCTATTTTCAAAAACCTTACCATCTAATACATTTTTACTTTACCATTCAATCTAATACATTTTTAGCTTATGACTAGACTTATTTTTGCTTAAATGCTGCATAAATATGATTTAGTTTCAGTATAGTCAATAGTAATTATATATACGCATATGTTTTCATTTTCTATTTATTACATAATAGATCTTGAATTCATACATTTAAAAACTATTTTTATTTTGAAATTGTTCATTTTTTTCCCACCATTAGAACACACTCACACACACACACACACACACACACACACACACACACACACACACACACACATATATATATATATATATGTAATTTTCAATGGACCTTACTTTTATGACCTATTTTTGGATTTTCCTATCTTAAAATCAAAGAACTTTTTAAAAAGTAACAACATGGATATTAAAAAAAAAAAAAAAAAGCCTGATTTTCTTTAGGAAAATGGATAAAGGAATCCACTTTTTATACTCTTTATATAGAACTAATACTTTGGAAGAATTTAGTATATTTCTTTTAAATTGTTAATACTGATGTAGATTATAGGGCTAAGTGGAAAATGACCTCCACTCCTCCTCCCACACACATGCACGTGTGTGCATTAAAATGTGTAATAAAAGGTTCAGCCTTAATTTAAAAAAAAAAACAAAAAAAAAACTAAAATTTAAAATATATACATTTAATGTTAATGTGAATATTTTTTTTAGTTTCCTTACCATTAAATTACTTAGGATCATGAAGGGAGTGGCTGTCTACAGGTATCCACCCTACTCCAAACCCACATGGTACTGTGTTAGCTTTTGTTCATTTATAAAAGCTTACCCAGGGGCTCGAACATGTACTCTTAGGCTTGGGAGCTTCGAATGGATCCCATTGGCTTAACTCTTTCCTAAGTTTATGTGTTACATCGATTTTAGTTTCTTCTCAACATTTTGAAAACGAGTAATAGGGAAAAGTGGTAACCTGACTGACAATTTTCATTTGAAGATTTACAATTTTTATGCTCATAATTTTATTTATTTTGGAACTCTGGTGCTTAGTATCTTCAAGTGCTAGGTAAGTATTGATACTTCTGAATCTGTAAGATGCTATGGTTATATATATATATATATAATGTGAGAGTTATCGACTAGGTTTTCAGATTAAGTTAATAGGTAACTGAGAATTTAAGTAAAATAATAATTCTCGAAATATTGGCCTAAAACTATTTGACCAAAACCTCAATAATCTACAAACTTTAAATTATATATATATATTTTTTCCCATTCATGACAGTAACCCTGCCACATACCATACAAATATTGTATACATGTTTAGTAAATAAATACATTAGTTGGTTACAATATACAATAAACAAGAAACAATAACAACAGCGCTAATAATAACTAACAACTAAAGAACGAGAAGAGAAGAATTGTAACAAACAATAATGAACTAAATGAAAAAGGAACTTTTAAATAAACTAAAAATATGAACAAGAAAAGAAAGAAAAACTACACAAAACTGAATATTTATATAAAATACGGTTTCATACATATATATTGTAAACTCAATGTCATAATTTAATTATGAGTATCTCTCATTTATGTTTTTAATTTTTTCAAGAAAGATTTTAAGGAATGTTATGAATTCTGGTAGTAATTTGTCCATCAATACATTTTCTTCTACTGGCCATTTTCCGTATTTCAGCAGTGACTTTCTTGTTAGTTCTGTCCTAGTAGCAGTGTACAGTCGTATATCAAATGTTGGTATGTCTGTTCGGTGTAAAGTCAGAAGGGCAGTAAGGAGAATCTATAATTTTAAATGTCTAAAAATAACTGTTGACTGTACTGTGTCCTGTAATAGATAGAGTCAGGTAGAAGTCTGTCCATATGTTTTGTTTCATATTGCACGTCCGTATGTCAAGCAAAAATGTGTATAATTGTTTAGATTTGCGTGTACTGTCCCATCTTGATTGCCAATGTATGTATGCATGTATGTATTTATGTTGGCTGCGTAAACTAAACGAATTTCTCAGTCGATGAATATTTATACATGAACAATGCGTTATTCCAAACTTATAGAATATACCTTTCATCATTAAAAAAAAAAAAAAAATCTGTCGTTTTTTGCATTGCATTAAGCTAAACGCTACGTCCTTTGAAATATAAAAAAATTTTTTTTTTTACTTGCATTTGACATTTGCACTAAATCTCCTTCTCTGATTGGTTCAATGGGTTTTAAACTTATGGTCCAAGAAAATTCCCACTTCGCTATGTAACTTCTGAATTATGATTTTGGATTAAAAAAACAAACCTCTCTGAACATTCATTACACTAAACTAAATATTACCACCGCTACATTTGAAAAACTTTTCTTACGCCTACTTGATATTTTAGGTAATTCCTCTCACCTATTGATGCGATTTTTTTTTCCAGAGTAACGAACCTAATCTTAGCATTTCGGTTAGTATTTGACAGAAAAACGTCTCCAATTTTTTTCTTTCTTTTTTTAATGAAATACTGACATACAACCCACATATATATAGTTGCTATTATTTTTGGTAGCTAGAACAATCTAAACAGCTACATACCCTCGGAATTCCTGTAAGGAGGGAAGAGTAAGGGAGATGTGGCAGATAAAGGAATGACCTACACTGAGCGAAGTGAGGCACTCTGCCAGATGAAAGCGACAACTTTTCCTGCAGATCGGCGGACGACTCTATCTGTATTTGGAGTATCGCTACATCTGTTCGGGGCGTCACAGGGCAAGCAAGAAGCCAGCCCTTCAATTACCTTAGTGGAGGACCTTTGAAGGTAATTGAAGGGGATGGGAGGGGAGACGAAACCTTTACTTATTTGTTCAAAAGGAGAGTTTGTTGACATTAGATATTATTCTTAGATGATTTTAGTTGGGGTTCGGTCAAGGTAGATCCAAAAAACTCAAATATAAAAAATGTATTTTTTAATAAAGGGATTATCTGCCAACGTTTCGGCTTACATTGCAAGCCATCTTTCAGGGCTGTAGAAATACAATGTCATGAGAAAACAATCATAATTGAAATTAATATAATATAGAATTGCAATAATATAATGTGATATCAAGAGTATGAATGTAGAAAGCTATGTAAGAGAATTTAAATTTGAGGCATCAAAGGCTAACAATTATAATCTTATAATTAAAAGTTTTGTAAACAAATATTATTTAATTAAATATTAAATTAGAATTAAACGGAGTACGATACACTTTATTTTCATTAAATACACAAGCATATAAAAGGAATCGGAGGCTTAGCCGAGAGATATGTTCAGGCCTTCAAGCTTGCTACTACAGGTTCGAGTCACATTCTGGACAGACTTTTAACGATATAGAAGCAGTACTATTAGATCAGGTGATTAAATATGTTAGACTCTCAACAAAGGTTTTGCTTTCGTTCGAGTAACAAGTCTATTCTTGGTGCTAAGACATAGATAGCAGTTTGACGGCGATATGTTACAGAGATCCCGTTCAAGGAGACGCAATAATGACTGGGCTCGGGTGCCTTTTCCGCTACCGAACCAATGTACATGCAACGGCAGGAGGAACCCCAATATAGGGTGTGATAACATTTGGATTTCATATAGGATATCCTTCATTCTTCTAATTTCAAGTAAATTTGTAATTTTAGTATTTATATCAAACAATTTGTCTATTTAAAGTTTCTATATTATATTGAATATCATTGAGTCTGTTGTTAAAGTTATTAATTAATTCATTATTAATAAAAAACTAAAATTTTAACTGGTGTTAAAATTTAATTTGATTTTCTGTTATCTGTTTAAATAGATTATCATATCTTCCACCATCATAATTATCTAAGTTTCCTGAAATTTTCTTTAATATTAAGCCTAAGCATTAATTAATCCATGTTTATTTATTTTATTATTTTCTCTATGTAATCTAATATACTGAACTTCATTTCCTATATTTGATAAAGTTATATTTATAATATTACAATAATAATTTAAATATTTAACTTAACTTTTGTTACTATTTTGATTATATATGTGTCTTAAAATTACATTGTATTGTTCTTTTGTATTCTCATATTGAGAAAGTAAAAGGTCTAGTTTATATTACTATAAGAACGAATGTTACGTCAACTGTATTCTGTTTGTCCTCGTATTATTCCTCGGTTGTCAATAGTGTTCTGTATCTTCTCACCATAAGAAAATAGTGGAAGCAATCTAAAATTGGATAATGTTTTATTAAAGCTTATTTTTATTACAATTTTTATATATTTATAGTTCATTTTTGGATTATTTTAAGCTCATATAGTTATTTAACCATTTCATTTATTTATGCATTCATTTTATTTATTCAATTAAACATGCTCATTGTTGCTAAATAATTTTTTTAATATTAAATAATAATTATTTTTTATATGATAAGAGTATTTGATATTTCATAATAAGATAATGATATTTATAATTACTATTCATAATATANTAACTGTTCTGCACTTTTCATTACATTATTTAAATTAGACATTATTCATACAACATATTTCTTGATAGTACGGAATTTGTTGGGGTTTGTTCAAGGTTGATGCAAAATATACAATTTTTAAAAAAAGTGTGTTTTTTTAATTAACTGACGACGTTTCGGCTCACATTGTAAGCCATCTTAAGAGTTATAAAGGTGAGAGGGGACGAGCTGTCACCTGGATCAAATATTCATCATTCATGAACATTTCCCATCTTGTCTTCATGATAGCCCTGAAGATAGCTTACAATGTAGGCCGAAACGTCGGCAGAAAATTTAAAAAAACAAACTTTTTTTTAAGAATTATAATTTTTGGATCAACTTTAAACGAACCCCAATAAATTCTCCACAGTCTCATTTGAACATATTCCTCGTTGTTCTTATTTCTTAAAATAAAAAAATAGACTTATTTTAAACACAGTACAAATTTTAAAATTGGTTTTACCTATTATAATAATACTATAGTATAGTTTAATCTATGATTGTCTGTAGATTTAATGCTTGAGTTTTGTGTACTAGGAATGTTTAATTTTGTATATCATTTTGAGTAATTTTTCTAGGTCTTTTTATGTTTGATTGGCATATTTTTATAACAGTATTTTTATGATTTGGGTTTATAACTCCAGTTTTTAATTTGTTTCAGTTTCAATTAAAGTTTCTATTTTATATTTATTTTTTTAGTTTTGACTATTTTTTTTTATATTTTGTACAAATACTTTCATTGATGAGGGTCCTTGTATTTGTTTGTCAGTTCTTTTGATATTTGCTTTCTTAATGTAATTTCTTTTTGCCAAAATATTTGTTTCCTTAGCTTGTTGGTAAAGTAATTTTAATTTTTCCCTGTAGTTGTCTAAATAATTATTATTTGTCTTTCAATTTCTACATTGGTTGGGTCAGTTTCATTTAAATGTCCGTTTATGATTTCAAAATGTGCTAGTCCTGAAGTGGAATGTATTGTTTCATTGTAAGCCAAAATTTAGTGTTATCTTCTTAACAACTGAATCATTTTTTAATTCTTCCCTATTTTCTAAAAGTTTTATGTGTTGAAGTAAAGTCGAGTGAAATCTTTCTTTTGGTGAGTTAGAGAATTGATAATCAGATTCAATTTCAATGAAGAATTTTAGACGAGGGTGATAAGAATTAAATGCAGTAAGGATCTGGGGGATTGTGTCCTGCTTGAGAAGGAGGACCAAGTCATCAACATATTTTTCAAGGAAGAAAATGTCGTTTTGAAAAGATGGAAGGTTAGAGACTAGGAGGTCATTAAGGGTAATACTGGAAAAGTTGGGAGCAAGATTATTACCCATAGCCAGACCGTTAATCTGGTTATAACCTTGGTAAAGGAGATAGCCGGAAGTACAACATAGGAAAAGAGATTTGAGGTATGTAGGCTGGGATAGTGTATGTGGTCTTGGATGGTAGTTCAGTGTTTATCCACAATTTGGGGGGCTTCCTTAGGCTAATCCGCAATAATTCCTATCTTTTTTCCTGGTATTGCCCCCTGTAGATACAGGCTAATCTCCCTTTGGCTATATATTAACATATCTCCCCCACTGGCTCATACCCCCCAATCTTCTACCACCCACATTGTCCATCTCATAAAATTTCTTTTAATTTCTAAACCCTACCTCTCAGTCATATATGGGATCCTAGTGGCAAGACATCCCCTCTCGCCTTCATGACAGGTAGGTGCTTTCTACATAGTTGTTAATTTTTTTTCTCCCAAAATATTTAATATTACATTACTTTTCGTTATGACAATTCTATGTAATAATAAGTAAATCATTTAATTTTTTTTTTCTTATAACATTGTATTTCAACAGCCTTGAAGATGACTTACAATTTAAGCCGAAATATTGGCAGATAATTAAAAAATACACTTTTTTAAATTGTATTTTTAGATCTACCTTGACGAACCCCAACAAAAAAACATCAACTAACTAATAATCTCTACAGTCAAAAAACTTTCCATTTGAACTTATTTTACTAAGGTGTTATTGAATTAATTTCCATTGTTGCAAGTTATTTGTTGTGGGATTCCATGTTGTGAAAATAAAATAAATAGTTTATTTACAACATCTACTCCTTGAGTAGATTTTAAATTGTAACTTAATCTATCTAGCTATGCATCTTTAATCGTTTTCTCATTTAGTTAATATATCACTAAGATTTTATCTTTAAGACTCTATCACTTCGCCAGATTGATCTAGCTTTTTTGCTGCAATCCATCCTGGGCTGTTCCAAGTGAAGTTGAATATTGAATACCTTTCTTCAACATGTCTTGAATTCGGTTTTGAACTTCATCTCAATAGACACAGCGGCATCTGTATGATTTAGTGTAATTTGTGGGTAATTCGTTTTTAATCCTAATTTCAGATTTTATTTAACTAGTGAAATTAAGAGATTGGTCATCCATCTGAAATTAGTCTAGGTACTGTTATACTAAATTTGTAATTTGTTCCTTCTGTTATGTGTTCATGTGTTCTGTCCTGTGGTTCATGAACTCAAAATTTATTTTGTTATAATTAAAATGATTTAAGTAAATATTAAATAAAAATAATTAAAGTATTATTTATGTTTGTTCTAATTTTTTTATTATTTAAAACTATAGGGTTCTACTAAAATAAGGTTTTTAAATTTTAAAATGTAACTGGTTTTGTTTTAATTTTGGATTTATTTTGACATTCTTTTAGGTGCAGAAAATTTAAAATTAATCAAAGGTCATATAAAAAAAATTAATAATTCCATATTAAGTCCATAGTTCCACATTAAACTTCACAAACAATAAATTAACTTGTTTTATTTTGTTTTTTTTATTTACTATAGATTCAGGGATTTCTAGATCTCCTACTTTTAAATATGGGAATATGGCATTGCCATTTTTTTTTAATTTGAACTGGGCTTGAATAATTTAAATTGTCTGGGGTTTGATTTTATATGTTTTGTCAAAAGTATTTTGGTCAATGTTATTACAATAGAATTTTTTGTTTTCTTTTAGTATTCTTCATTTTAGTTTTTGTAGGGTTTTTATAATTGCCTTTATTTTCATATTTTTTTATCTCATACAATTGTAAATTAATAGTAGGAGTTGTTAATTTATTGTTTGTGAAGTTTATATGGACTTAATATGGAATTATTAATTTTGGTTATATGACCTTGATTAATTTTAAAATGTCTGCACCTAAAAGAATGTCAAAATAATTACAGAAATTAAATAAGTAAAATTTAACTTCAGGGTGATTAAGTTTAAATAATTTTGAAAAATTAATAACTGTTCTGCACTTTTCATTACATCTACCATGAGTAATAATTATTTCAAAAGGGTCTGTAATAATTTTATTATTAATATATTTATATGCTATTTCCGGTTTAACAAAAAATCGAGAGCTACCAGAGCCAATTAAGATTTTCAAATTCAGATTAAGGTAAATGGTCTGTTTCTACTTCTGTTACTACTGGTTCTGTCGTTTCAGTATATATTGTTGAAATTTACGTATTTAGTATTTTCGAGCCTTCTTTAATAATGAAATCTCGTACCACTGGATACAGTTGACATGGATTTGGTGGTATCGCTTTCAGTCTGTGTGTTGTTGTTTGATTAATTAGGGGACTTGATTGTGTTATTTGTTTGCCTGGACTCCAAGGAGTAAAATAATTTGAATTAATAAAACACTAAGTGTTGAGGGTTTGGTGGTAATGGACCTTTTGGCATAATTTGGCATAAATTTCTTTGATGTTGTGGTCATGGTTTTTTAATGTTGAATTGGTAGTCATTCGTTAACACTGACAGGTCCAGGTCAAGAGTATCTGGATTTCTCGTACTAAGTAGTGAGCCTCTTTCAAGGCTTTTAGTAAAACTTAGAGGGCGATATTTCTGCAGTATTTCCTAAGTGGTTCTGCAAAATTATCTTCGAGGTGAGATGTAAGCAAGCTGTAGATTAAACAATTTTATTATATGCTCGTAAAAGTGAAAGTGGGATTCATTGGGACTTTGTTTTAATAAAAATATTTCTAACTAGTGGGTGTAACAGACTCGTTTAAATTCGCAATACGAATTTAGTAAGATTGCTCTAAGATGATTTTAGTTGGGGTTCAGTCAAAGTAGATCCAAAAAACACAAATTTAAAAAATGTATTTTTTAATAAAGGATTATCTGCCAACGTTTCGGTTTACAATGTAAGCCATCTTCAGGGCTTGTAGAAATACAATGTCATGAGAATACAATAATAATTGAAATTAGTATAATAGAGAATTGCAATAATATAATGTGATATCAAGAGTATGAATGTAGAAAGCTATGTAAGAAAATTTAAAGTTTATGAAAAACAATTTGAAAAAGACCCAATTTGAAAAAAACATGCAAATAAACAGCAAATTGACAAGAAAAAAATTGAAATATCATTAAAGCAGTAATTTGCCACACCTACCAATCATGAAGATGAGAGAGGACGTCCTGTCCCTAAGTTCACATTTCCATGACTAAATTATATAAATTTTACTTTTACACAAAGTGAGAGGTAAAAGGAGTGGGGGGAGCAGGTACAAGGCGGAAGGTGTAAATGGAAAGCGGCCTGTTGCAAGAAAGGGCAATAAAAAGGACAAAGGAAAAAAAGGAAGGGTATTACTGGGAATAAGTGACTTTGGAACTGGGAAAAATGTTTGACAGGTTTATTGAGACGGAGGGCTTTCAGAATGTTGAAAATGTTAGAATAAGTTGAAGAAATTTGTTCTATGTCTGTTCTGTTGTTAACTGGATAGTATTGTAAGTTGATGTGAACGGTTTCAGACAAAAGACGTTTGTGTTGATAGGGTTCAGTGGAAAGAATGGTTAAGCTCTCGAAGTCAAATGTGTGTGCTTCATGAAAAACATGTTTGGTGAGGGCAGTTTTTATTAGTTTATTCTTGATGTCATTTTTATGGTTATTAATTCTGCGGGAAATCGGGTTTTTTGTTTGTCCAATGTAAGAACCTTGGCAATGCGGTGTGGAACAGGGAATTTTATAGACGACATTAGTTCTGTTAGGAAGGGGGATGGGGTCTTTGAGGATGGTGTAAATAGATTTTAACTTGTTATTGGTGGAAAAAGAAAGCTTGAGGTTAGGAAAAGTTTTTCTGAGGGATTTCTTAATATTTTCAGACAGTTTTGGAATATAAGGAAGAGAACGGAAAACAAGGTCGTTATTTTGGGGGAGGGGGATAGTTGGAGAAGAGGAAATAAAAAATTCTTTAAAAAGTTTTTTAATGGTGTGGGTAGGGAAACCATTGGACAGGAGGATGTCAGTAACACGTTTTATATTTTTTCTGTGGAAAGTCTTGTTAGAGAGTGTTAGTGCTCTGTAGATGAGGTTTTTGGCCACATTAATTTTTTGATGATGAGGGTGAGATGAGTTAAAATGGAGGAGACCACCTGAGTATGTGTGCTTGGTATACCAGTCAGTGGAGATGGAGCCATTGGTGTTCTGGATGATAAGGGTGTCAAGAAAGGGAAGTTGATAATCCGATTCCTTTTCTATGGTAAATTTCAAACGAGGGTGGTATGAATTAAATGCAGTAAGGATCTGGGGGATTTTTTCGGGACTGAGGATGAGAAAAAGGTCATCGACATATTTTTTAAGGAAGAAAATGTCGTTGTGAAACGGGGGAAGGATAGAGTCGAGAAGGTCGTTAAGGGTGATATTTGAAATATCGGGAGCAAGGTTATTTCCCATAGCCAGACCGTTAATCTGGTTATAGTATTTACCTTGGTATAGGAGGTACCCGGAAGATTGCTTTTAATTGCATCCAGTTGGTTGGGGAATGGGTGAAAATGGACTCGACTGCTTTGCCTTTTATTTTAGCTAACATTGAATTTATGAAGTATTCATTCTGAAAATCTTCAGGGTCTATCGTACTATAAGATCTGTTAACGAATTGTTTATTTAATTTTTAGGAATCTGTGGAGTGTTTCAGAGGTTCCATCGAACTCTGAAATCATTGAACGCATTCCCTTTTTTAGTTTGGGGGAGTTTGATTTAGGAGCATCTATCTCTGTACTTGTTCATTAAGTACTGGTAGTCTAATCAATGGGTTTGTGTTAGTGAATAAAATAAAAGTAAAATATGACAAAAATTATGATTGAAAGCATGTTTAAGATTCTTAAAAATTAAATTGAATTATTAAAAAGTTAAAATAAACTCCTTAAGATCTATTACAAAGGAACTTACAGAAAGGTGAGTGCTTTAAAACTTAATGTTACCAACACTCCAGATGACATGCTCGATACTAACTTCCTTCGTGCCAACTTCCTGAAGATCTTAGGGCAAGCATAAAGTTTTTCTTCTATTACAAGTTCTACGGATTCCTCGAAATAATAATCTGGTTTGACTGCACCAGTTATACATCTTTTCGGTTTGGTTAGGTTTTAAAAATATATGTCTTTAGTTTAGATCCAAATTTAAAATAAAATTATTAAAACTTGGGGTCTTGTTTAGATTAGGCCCGCCAGTTATTTTATGTTTAAAAATTCATATTTCCGGTTCTACTGGTCAGAAAAAGTTTTCAAATGTATATATATTCTTAGAAAAATTCAAATAATCAGAAAAAAAATATAAAAATTTTTTCCCCAAACCCCCCTCCGGGGAAAAATGTTGGAAAAGTATTTATAAACATTTTTGAAAAGTTTTAAAAAATTCTATCGAATTTTTTCTAAGTTTCCTTAGGTAGAATTCCTCTTTCTTCAAAAAAAATCCTGGCTCGTTGTTCTTCTTTGCATAAATCGTAAACATCAAAAACATTCATTTTGTAATACTTTTATAACCGCAATTACACAAACAATACTAAATTAAATAATATTTAAACATGTGATTTTATTTCTGTATAAAATGTCAATATAAAATATCTGGCCGGCCTAATCTAAACAAGACCCAAAACTTGTTAACAATAGTTATTACAGAGGTACAATTGTAATGAATTAGCACAATATTGTTGTATTGGTACTAGAGTAGGGGAACTCTTGGTACCAGGATGCGACTTATAATTAGATTAGTGGAAAGTTTTTAATACTCTTTACTGGTCCTACTTAGTAGAAGCTAAAATTATGACACAATTGATTTTTCTTTCTTTCTTTGCTTCTGATAGTAATGATCTAGGATCATACTCTTGGGATTACCTAGCTCTAACTTGGTATCATTCTTCATTAGTTGGGGTAAAATCAGGAGGCAGAGCAACACATTTAGTGTGCAGTGGATTAGGAATAAAAACGTGAATTTGTTTCCCCCTGATAATCTGTAGCCAAGCTAGGTCTGGTTAATTTTCTTACACTTCCAGCTGGCAATGATATGTATGTATATATATTATTAGCTACAATTTTCTAGCTAGTATGAAACTGATTATTTGCCAGTAAAGAGTTAATTGTTTTAAATTGAAAATAAGGCCACAAGACATTAATAACAATAGTTTTATTCCAACTAAAAAAAAATTTGTATAAGGAGATATCATATAGGGATATTAAGCAATCCATATTGATCCCATGACGAAAATATAAATGAATCTTCACCGATCCTACACTGAAGATAAAAGTATGCCTACTTTAAAGAAAAAAAAGAAAACATATCATTAAAAGTAACTAAAAAAATTTGAAAAAATACATTTAAAAAAATTATCTTATTTTACTTAAGAGTTATTGAATTATACACAGTTCAAGATGTGGCTGCGCTATTACAGAATTTTTAAATTTAATAAACATTTATTTAATATAAACAAAAATTGTTTCACAAATAACTACTAATAAATGAATATTAATACATTTTGATACATTTAAATGATTCATATTATATTTAGGTTGAAAAGTACTTACAAAATGCAGAAAATATCTTCTTCTAAAAAGTTCATTATTGAAATTAACTGTAAACTTTATAATATTATCACTCATAAATAGAATTTCTTCTGAAGGATCCATACTTTATTGACTGAAAATTCATTTACATTTTTAAAAAACTGATTAGCCCATCACAGTAAGAAGACTGACTTAAGTCATGAAGCTAGCTATCGCCTGCAGTTTTTCAACAAAAGACTGACACACTGTCATCTAATTACTCAAATAATTTTCATATAAACTATAATTTATTTTTCAAGAACTCTGTAACAAGATTAATTATTTAATTAATAAAAATATAAATTAATGTAAAATATCAAACATATTTATAAAGATATAATATAAATCCAATATCTCACAAATAACTAAATTAATGATGTACCTGAAACGATTTTTAAATTCTCAAAGAATAATATCAGACACATAAATTTATTAAACAAATAAAAAATTGTGCTTAAAACTGTAAAATAAAATAAAATGATTTTTTAAAATATAGATGAATCACATATTCCGATGTTCAAAATTGAACTACATGTAACCTTCTTTGGCGGTTAAATGTTACAACTTTAATAAACAAATCAATGCAAAGAAATGGCAGCAATACTTTAAATTTTGTGCTTTACATTTAGTTCAGTACTCATATTATGAAATTCATAATGAATAATGTTATTATTCATAACATTAATTTTTAATTTTGCACTCTCACATTAAAAACAGTATAACTTCTTAATTCAGTGTTTCTAGCAAAAATATAGATAAATTTGTTATCTTTAGGAAAGCCTCAACACTTGCAGTGCTATGATTATTAAAGGTCTAAATAATCATAGCCCTGCAAATGACTAATTATTAAAATATACAATAGAGTTACTTCGTGAAGTAAACTGCTGATTTCATAACGGAATGTTTTTCCTCCACCAACCTTGCATTTAAATGTATTAATTCATTCATTTATCTGTATCTATTCTACATTAAAGTTACAGTACATCAAATTACTAATTTAATGTATTTAGGATATAAATATTTGGAAGAATGTTTTGCTCATAATCCCAATAAATATTTTAAAGTTAATGTATTTAAATCACAAGTATATCCATATATACAGATACAACATCCGTAAGCATCCTACTAAGTCTATTTGCTAACTGTTGGATTATTTTCATAGCAATCATATTCGCGGTGAAGGGATTTAGGGGAAGATTACAATTTATAGTTGTAATTTCCTTTTTATTATTGGCAACATGAAAAATGCTTACAGTGTAATTTTCTTAAAACATGATTTCCTCACATTAGAACATTCTATAACATTTTTTTATGCAAATTGCATAATGAAAACAATATTAAAGATTAAATCAATTAGTGCAAGGGAATAGAATAAAAAATCTAACTTTCCCAGCCAGAGCTCGAAACTGAATCTCCTGCTATCTGAGCAATTAGCCATTTACGCCACCAAGACTAGCCAGATAACTTATTAAATTCCCAGCACTAGTCGAGAGTCTAACCTAAGAGAAAGACGAATACCCTTTCATACGAAGGAGCTGACATTGTCGAGCTATTTATCGAGTTTCATTATTTACTTTTTTATTTTCATTTATAAATATTAATTTTATTGTGGTTTATTATTCCACGTAAATTTAAAATGGAACAACTGGCCTCCCGAATATTTAGCTCCCCCTCAGAAGATATTTAACCCGCAACACACATTTTGGAGAAATGCACTCCTTGTTTCATCATAAAGGTGTGATCCACGAAATTCCTCATGAGATCCAAAAATTCAAAAGTAGTAAACCCACAAAACATATTTTGAAGAAATGCTTGAAAATCAACGTAGGTCATTAACAAATTATAGTAAGACCCTATAATACAATAAAACTATCTAACATTCTAAAACCATCAATATACATTTAGAATAAATTCAATAATTTACACATGCTTGCATCATACGTAGGTCANAAAAAAAAAAAAAAAATATTGATCGTAGTAGGTGTAAGACTTTATTTTCTGACATTTATGATCTATAATACTTTTACAATAAGCATTTAATAATGTAGCTATAATGGTTGAGGATTTCCCCTTCTCCTTTCTCCCAATCATTCCAGAACAAGTACCAACAAGCATGCCTTTTTCCATTCATTGCTCTCTTCAACTTGAAAAATCAAATAATATAGACATATTTACTCTTAAGGGTTATTATTATTTCTACCACCAATGAATATAGAACTCTCATACCTTATATTCTCCGTCTTCATTGGTTTCTGTACATCCTCTCCCAATGGCGAGCGCTTTCGGACACTGTCCATCTTCTGGCCGAATACATACGTTCACTGTCACGGTCCGTATTCAACTGTGTTTTTCTGTGTGTTAGTTGTGTCAGGTAGCTGTAGGGGTCACTTTTGTCGGCGATCAGGTCTGTCGCATGTGCGAGTTATGAGGGTCATCGTCCATTATTCCAGGTATAAGTTGAGGTAGGGATTAGTTGTAATCCCCTTTGTTGAGGTGTTCTAAGTGTTTCGAAAGTTTTTTGTAAATGTGTTTGTTTGCCTATGGATTATGCTGTCTTCTGTCTTTTTGCGTTGTCG
>KZ807450.1:380233-399996 GCA_000696205.2 Oncopeltus fasciatus
TTGGAAGACTATATAAGTATACACTTTTATGTGATTAGTAATGTTTATTCTTTGTCTTTAATTCATTTTTCAGTTATTATTTATTCATAAATGATTAAGAACAGCCATGGTTGATAGTGAATGGGGGAACCAATATTCATCATAATTAATGTATTAAAAGTTACTTATAAATATTCTATTATGGATTCTGAATAAGTTTCAAATATTTGAAAAAATATTTTCCAATAAATCAACCTGCTCAAATAAATTTTCATAGGACTTTTGTATATTTCAAAAATAAAACAAAAATACGTAACTTAAAGAATATAAGGGTAGATTTTACAAAATGCACCCTAGATAAATATTATTCTTAATAATAATAGTTTTATATGTACATAATGATGATAGCTGTTTGTCATTTAGATTGTGATCATTGTGTTGGAATAGGTAATTGTAGAATCCTAGATATTGTTGCAAAAATTAAATAAATACCACATACCCTAAAACTAATGGATGGATAGTTTTATATGCCTATATATATATGTATTTAATGTGCCATTAATATGTGCATGTAAACATACTAGGTGGAAAATATATGTGTGTAATGTTTCCCCTACTCATTGGTGTGGACTTTATGATTTGTTAGTAACTGTTAATTGTTTTAGCCTTGAACTATGAATCAGGTCGATATTGTTTGCATTTAAATGGTATAATGTTAATAAATAGCAATGTGCTAAATTAAGGAAATCTTAAAATAAAATAAATATATGAATGATAAAGTTTATACTGTTGATTTTTATACATAAGTAAAAGATAAATAATGTATGGAGTAAAAATTATTATGTAATGTTCGAACAGTATTAAGCTATTCGGACATTTGTGTCTTAATGTTAGATTCTAGGCTGAGGAAAGCAGTAGAGAATAATAAAGATTGCTATGACAATTTTTTATTTTTCATTACCTAAATTTAAATTTGTCACTGGTGAACAACAATCCATCATGTTCACGTAGGCTTCGACGGTCGTCAGATAGAGAGAGATAAAAAACTCTTTTACAACTCTCATTCTCTTTTCAGCCCTGAAGATGCCATCACATGATGTGCGAAAGCTCGGCAAATATCAAAAACTTGACACGGTCCAACCCGGAAGAAGAAACGGTAAAAACAATCCATCACCTTTTTCAGATTTAATCAATATGTTAGTAGTTTATGTAAGTAAATTTAATGTAATTGAATTTAAACATACTCAGCACAAGAATACCACTATTTTTCTGGAGTAAATGGAATAAAATGAAAAATAAATTAAAATAGTGTGCTTGTTCACCCTTAAATGAAACATGCTATTTATCAGAATACTTAATTACAAATTTAATATTCAGGATGTTAACCATTGATATAATAGTGAAAAAGATAGTAGAGATATGGTTAATGAGTTTTAAAATAAAAACTAATTTGTTATACGACAGGTTTTATTTTTCCTGATAGTAGGTTTTCAGATGTTTTTCAGAGTAAAGGACTAACAAAAAGGCTAAGCCACATACAACATAAGTTAGCTTACCCTGCATACATGGCTCTCTCTTGCTTCTTTATCCCTATGCCTTGAAGATGGCCTGAAATTCTTGCTGAAACTCATTGACCTTCAATATAAAATTATTTTCATTAAAATTTTCTGAACATTATAAATTAATTGAGATTAAGATAGATCTAATTTTCCTGTAGATCCAGGAAAAAAGTTATAAGCTGTTTTCTTTGCACAGTTTTAAAGAATTCTATTATCTAAGCAGTGCTTGTATCGCTTTGATTTTGGGAATAGAAGACATTTACTCAGATGGTTTTGATATGTTTGAATTATGAAAGTTATTTTCTTTAGGGCTGCCTTACTTTAGGTCACACAACCAGAGTCTCTTTTCCTGGTAAGCAGTGGAATAAACTACTACCTGACCTGGGGTTGGAGGAAGTCAAGAGAGACCACATATCTCTCGTATGTCTTCATCTTGCAGGGTAAATGCTAAAACACCAGCAGGTACGATTCTTATGTAGATGGCAAGATCTGGATATTGAGAGCCCTTCAGAAATGAGAGCTGGGCATGGGGCTAATGACTCCTCTGTTCATTCAAAATTCATTCAATGCTCGTTTTTATCCTAGCATCCTATATTCATCCCATTTGACCTCTCCATAAAATTTGTTATTACTTTTGATTAACTTTTAGTTTCATATCACATTAAAAAAAAAAAAAATTGTAAAATCTATAAGGTGGTCAGAACTTGTAAAGTTGGTCAACTGGTATTTATCTAACTGTTCAGTTTTATAAGAAGGGCAAAAGATTTTAAATAGAATATCTGTCCCTGTACACATTTTTATGACAAAGCCTTGCTTCATTATACCATTAAATAGAGATCTGTTCTCTAGTATTCAATCATTCTGGTAAAATACACTGTAGCTGCATAAGAGAGTACACTGATAAAAGCCAGCAGATCATTCTGAGAAATTTAATTTAATTCATTATAATGAATTCAAAAACTTTAAATTGAACGTCTTCATAAAATACATACATTTATCTTCTCCACTAAAATGTCCAAATTTTTATTATCAGTTAATAGAATAAAATGTTGAGGGTCAGTTACACCTAGTAAAACCTTTTATTGTTTTCCAGAAGTAAATAGGAGTTTGTATAAGAAGGATGGAGGTATCAATGAAAGTAAGTCAAACAGGACAGTATAAAGTAAGAAAATTCCTCAGTATCGTAATAAAATAATTTTGTTATAAATAAGAATCTCAGTTCTACTTGTTTGATCTTGATAAATATTAATCAAACTCATGTACATCAATTATGTGAATTTAAATCTGATAATTTTAATAATAATTTCGAGAAGCAAGGTGGACTAGTGGTTTATGTCCTGGACTTCTGAGCCAAAGATTTTTCTTTTTATGTTTCTTGTAATGACCTAGAGGAGACCAGGCGTGATTCTAGGGAACACCCAGCTTAAATTGGGTACCATTCTTCTTTGAATGGAAAAAAAATCAGGCAGCCAGAATAATGTGCTGACCTACACCTGCTCTAGTGCCATTGGTCGAGAATAAATAAATCCTCAAAATGTATTTCCACATCATCCCATATGGCCTGTCATGGGACTGTTAAAAAAGAAAATAAATCAATAATTTGCCTATTTTAGTCTACTTGCAATTTTTAATAGAACAGTAGATTGCAGGTAAACCTGATATCAACTTAGTACAATCTCTCTCTACCACTAAGCAGTGTGGGGGTCAGTTGGATTTTACAATGTAATGTGTTAGGTCATTCCTGGGCTCTTGCGCCTTACTTACACCTTGGCTTTGTATATTGTACAGTCAATTTTTCTTTTATGCATTCTTAAGAGGAGCCCAAATCATTGGAGCCTGTTTTCCTCTATGATTGTCTGGAGTGGTTTTAGTGTGAAATTGGACCTAACTTTTGCCTTAAGAACCCTATTTCTAAGGCTATACTCCAGACAGATCCCTAATACTGTTTCAAATTCAATAAAGGGGCAATTAATGTCCCAACATAGTTTCTCAGCCCTTCCCAAACCAAAAATGATGGCTTTTAGAGATTGACATACACATAAAAAAAAATGAATGTAATTTTTGATATCTACTAGAAAGGATCAGAGATAATATCAAGAGAATTCTATAACTATAATATTTGCATCCTCAACATTGATGAGCTGTACTTTTGATCCAAAGAAGGATCTGAACTTCATGATATATATACATACATGCATACATACACACACATATGCACGCGTGTGTGTTATTTTGTGGGATACTTCATTCAGTCCTGGATATTAATAAAAATTAATGCACGTAAGAGGATTTTATCATGCCTTCACATTCATTTTTCCATCAAGGACAGTGATTATATTATAAAACCAGTGGCTTTTAAAAATACAGATCAATAAAAAATAAATCCAATTAATTAAATTTTGAGTTTAAAATAATAATTTAACAGGAATGAAGAATTGAAAATTTAAAAATCCTTATTTAAAATTTTATTCTTCATTATTCAAATAGGAATGTTTAACGACAATATTTTTGAAAAGCCACCATTAAATTGAAAAATAAATTAAAAATTTAAGAAATTATAACCTAATAAAGAATTAATATTTTTTTTCTCGACACTAGTGCTGGGAATTTAATAAGTTATCTGGCTATCCCGGTCGCGTAAGTGGATAACGAGCTCAACCTGGATAGCAGGAGAACCAGGTTCGAGCCCTGGCTGGGACTGTTAGATTTTTTATTCTATTCCCTAGCATTTAATCGTTTAAAAATTGATACTTAAAGTAATATATTTACATATATCACATTCATTAAAATGAAAAAAAAGAGATATACAATATTTGAATATTATACATATAACTCTTTATTTAAAAAAAAAAATTATTCTGTACATATTTCATACACTATAATTTTTGATGTGGTTCATTATTGTCCTTGCTCGTCTATCCCGGGATGTAACCCATCCTCAGAGAGGAGCCCAGGTTAACCCGCGTTAGACTATCTGGCACCCATCTTCTCCTTGTCCAAGGATAAGAAGGAGGCTAGGCAGGGAGTCAAGGCGGGAGTGAGAGGGGGAGAAAAATGCCAGTGCATTCACTTCCTTGATATTTTAACTTGAGGCATCGGGGAGGGTAGTCGAGATGAACGTGGGATACCAGGGAGAGGACTAGAGAATTTTGATGTCTTTGGAGGTTTGTGTGGAACTTATCAAACCTGGAGGGGATGAGCTTGGTAACAAAAGGTACTTGCAAGTCAGAATGGATGGTTATATTGGATACGTAGGAAGGAGTGTTGAGGATTGTGAGAAGGAGTTTGGACTGTAACCCCTGAATACATTTAATGTTTGATTGCATATACAATATTAAGAAAGTATACAATAGGCCTACAAAAGGTTTATAAATATGTTTATTTACATCTGCATACATTATTCCATAAATTAATTTTTTTTTCTTATTTGAAGGCATGGCAAAAATTAATTATTTAAAAAAAAACAATTAAAATTAGGGCTTTAAAAAACTATTTAACGAAATCCCTTGGAAAATGTGCATAATGAAATTATGCGAGAAATAGTGGGATTCGGTCAGTAACTTTTAAATTTAAAAAAAACTGACAACCATAAAGATGTAGCAGATTTTCTATTGGAAACGTAATTTGGTCTATTAACTCCTTTTTACCAACCATTGATTGAGTTTTTAAATGGCTAAAATTGGTTTAGAGGGGGACTGAAATTTAAAATATTATTTTTATTATTAGAGCTGTGCTTAGTGCCTTAGTTCCATATATACCATGCGTACTAACTCATGATGGATAATTCATTTATTTACTCTAATATTAGTTATTAGAAATTTGTAGTGTTGAAAGAACCAAAGTCTCCTTTGGAACAGTCCTTTGTTATTTTTTATTCTTTGGAAGGCGCAGCAGCTATTGAAGACAATCACTAATATTTATATGTAATATTTTATTTTTGTGTGTGTTCACTGCATTCTTTATCCCACCTGTTCTTGNGATTGTAGAAGGTATGATAACAAACAATATTTTTATGGTAGACGGCATCACTGCTAAACAGTTGCACGCCACAGTGCCAAACTTGGTAGTATTTTGTGTTCCTTGAGGATCTACGTTTAATTTTCTAAGTCACACACATTTTTAAAAAAGCTTTATGAAATTTGCTTTCTACTAAAAAGGCCTTGAGGGTCTTTGCCAAATCTAATGCCAGTTAATTCGGAAAACAACCCAATATGCCAGGCTACAGTACTACACCATTTATTATACTCCCCTATGAAAATTAGCAAGAAGATAATTAGATGTTTTGTTTTTATATTTGGGTTCGGTCATGGTAGATCCAAAAAATACAATTGAAAAAAATTTGTATTTTTTAATTATCTGTCTAATTAAAGATAATCAGATGTTTTTATTTTTGGATTCAGTCAAAGTAGATCCCAAAAATTTTAAAAAATGTATATCTTTACATTGTATTTTGGATCTACCTTGACCGAACTCTAACAAAAAAACATCTACTAAAAAAACTTTTTATTTTAACCTACATTTCGGCCTGAATCTCAGGCCATCATCAGGGCTGAATATGAAAAAAAAAAAAACATACAAAAATAATATAGAAACATGTCAGTATGTCATAAGCTAACAAATGAATAAATAAATGAAAATATAAAACTGTGTGTAATCGACTACATAAAATGCATGAAAACTGGATACTACTGAACAAATTGGAGGGAGAGAAAAAAAAAAGTTTCCATAATATTTTTGTACTTTTTTTTTTTCATATTCAGCCCTGATGACGGCCTGAAACGGCTAAAATAACAAATTTTTTGGTTACAAATTAATTTTTAATTCTTTAACTACCAAGACCATATTGCTGATAATACTCTCTTCATATTTATTTTCTGTTCACTTCTAGCATTCATAATTTTAAAATAAATAATCTTAATTCTGTACTAAATTTCTTTCCGCAAAGTATGAGGCAAGTTTCATAAAGCCTGAAATTTATCAAAGGAATAGTTGACTTTGAGAAAGAACAAATTCAAAATTCATAGTTAATGAAGGAAAGAAAAAATTGTAGAATGTAATATTATAGTTATAATATAATATACATACCATTTTCTAACTTTTATCTTCAACAACATTTTTTTAATGAAAAATGCTTAATAAGGATGATATATAAGCATATAATATACTAAAAAATAAATAAAGTGAAATTTTAGAGACTTAAAATTTAGAACTTTTTAAAACATAAATCATTAGAAAAAAGTC
The DNA here is from genome assembly GCA_000696205.2 of Oncopeltus fasciatus. NCBI lineage: Eukaryota > Metazoa > Arthropoda > Insecta > Hemiptera > Lygaeidae > Oncopeltus > Oncopeltus fasciatus. The sequence goes on from KZ807450.1 coordinate 387,013, forward strand.
AATCGTGCAGTAGCTGTGTGAACTAATAAAATAAAATTAAGCACATTTTGGGCTTTCTCATTAATAAAAGAGGAAGAATAGTAAAGTGTGTCTTTAATCAAATTGAATAATTGCTCAATTATCAAATCAAATGATATAATTGTTATTAGTTTTATGAAAAATTATACAACACATCATAGGCTTAAAATTTAATTTTTTAATACTTTTTCTGTAGCAATTTTGCAAAAAGATTTTTATGAAAAGATGTTAAATAATGAAGTAAAAGTTGTAGTCCCTTTACTGATCCCTCCCTAGTATCTTAGAATCCAGTATCAAAGGCATTGCTTTTCCCCTTCACTGTATTATTTACATTTTAAGATCATATTAGTCATTTACTTTTATCTATGTCCATATTTTTTTTTTTTTTAAACAGGGGAATTCTCCTTAGTTAATGGAGCTCCTGCATGGGAGATTAATTTTTAAAAGAGTATTTGGCAATATCTACTGTTTTTATCTTATAGGGTATGCACTGGCTGCTGCTAACAATTTCAATGCTTAATTGGACCAGATATAAGTTTTAAATGTTTTCTTTAGGTTATAGAATGGGATGCACTGGGGATCTCAATTTTAGTGCTGTGGGTTCAAATCCCACCTGGGCAAGCTTTTTGCATAATTGTGAGCTAATAAATAATTATAATCATATCAGCAATATCAAAGACATTTTTGTCTGAGAACCTTAATTTTTGGGCATTTTTTCTCAGTAGATCGATATCTTTTCCAACTTGGCGACAATTATATTCTTTTAAACAATTAATGAGAGGGAATAGAATAAAAAATCTAACTGTCCTTAGATTCCTAGGCTGGGACAGTTAGATTTTTTATTCTATTCCCTCTCATAAATTGTTTAAAATTTATGTGGGATAAAAAACCACAACCAAATAAAATATTATTATATTCTTTTCTTTAGTTAATCTACTTGATTAATTTTAATTAGCTCTTCTGTTTGAAATACTGAATGTTTTGTTCTAAGTTCAAGTCATCTCTTTTTTAATTTGTTTATTTATTCATTATTTATTTCAATTGAACAACATTATTTATTTCATTTTAACCTTTTGTAAGATAGTTTAAAAAATACTTAATTACTTTAAATAATTTCTAATGACTTTCTTATGAATCACTGGTGCTGGTTTTCATGTATCACATGACACATTGTTTATCTGGAATAAATTTTATATACCTCTTGGTACAGAGATGGTGAATTATTTTTTAGGATATCGCCTGACAAGAACATATAAAATTTTTTATTAACACAATTCAAGCTCCTAGGGAGTAAAATTCTGTATGATGCCAAAGAAGATATTATTATTAGTTGAACTGATGAAAATATCTGAGTATTAACATACATTACTTTTATTATAAAATAGAACTTACATTAAGTAAATAGAACCTAAGTCTATTAAACAAGAAAAAAAAACAATCAAGTCAATGAAGGAGCATCATTATTTACCTTCTATTATTTCAATAAATAATATAAAAATAACTTAAAAGTACAGCAATATTTACAATACATAATATGACAATAATAAAAAGTATGAGATTCACTACAATACAAAAACTGTATTATATGAACTTAAAAAACAAAGGAATTCCTCCAAAGCAAAATATGTAAGCCATTCAAGCCTCCCCCTTCCCAAAAAAAAATTCAGTTCAAAAAATCTTCTTATAGAGGCTCACTCCTGACGATGATTGAAATTCTTCTCTTTCGGTTTACTTCCATTCCTTTAAAAAGAGACATCTTGCTAGGGAGAATTTCATGTGTGAAGTCATACCTAGCAGATGCTTTCATAACATACAGAGATCTTCTCTTAATAAGCACATCACAATAACAGTTGGTCTCATGTTTGAAACGCATCAAAGCATCAGATAACAGATTCAACCCAGCAATAATGTCACCACAAAACCTAGTACTATCAATGTGTGGCTTTATGAAGCCTTTTTCATGCAGATCTAAAATATGCACATTTGGAAGACAAGGTGAATCAGCAAATACGGAGTCTTGCAACCTTTTAATTATGCATGAATTGAGAGAATTCCACTGATAATGTTCTGTTTCTCTGAAGCCATGAATAGCATTATCCCAGTGATCAAATTCATAATTTTTTCTTCTCATTTTTGGTTCAATCTCAGCTAAAAGGCTTTCTTCTTCACTAAAATTTATGAAATCAGAATTAATTACAAAAGAATCAGAAAAAACATTTTTCAAAGGTTCTTTAAAATCAGGACTGAATTCAAGATAATTTTCCCTATTATCCTGAAATGGATAAAGCTTTTTTAAGAACTGATGTACAATTGATAAAGAATACTGATGAAAATATTCTCTTTTAATTTGTTTAAGCACAGCAATTGATTTAAGGAACATACAGGTATTCTAAAGTGGCAATAAATATATTTTATACCAAAAACAATTGATAATTTTGTTTTACCAGGTGATTCATACTAAGTAATTGATTATTAAGTTTCTACCTAATGATAATGACTGAGTATAGAGAATGAGGAAGGATTACAAATTTGTACTAATAGTTTATGGCTACTCCAAATGAAGTGCTGGTTCATATTCTTACAGTTATTTCATTTTGAATTTTTTTAATTTTTGAATGCAATCTAGAGTCATTAATTCTTTGAGCCAATTCATGCACAAAAAATAGGATGGAACGAAACCCACTTAAAAAACAAGCTACCTTGAACGAACTAACAATCAAAGAAGTACTTCATATTTTTAAAACAGTCGGCAATTCTTAGTGAATAAATTATTACTGATAATATATTTATATTTTATAATTATAAAATATCACATTTGTAAGTAAATGGAGAATCTGGAAAAAAAAAAAATTTATTTTAAAATTGCAACATATGCAAACATCTCAAAGGAGAGCCGAACCCCCTAAGAAAAAAAAAGAAGCCTAATAATAATCAGGGAAAAACGTAAATCACTTTTTGTATAGGTTGGTATTTCTTTACAGATTCGTATTTTATATTTTTAACACGGATAATTGCTTCGCAAATATCTTGGGACCCCCTAAAACATTTGGTAGGCGGTTCGGCAAAATTTTTTAAAAATTTGTTTATTGATATTTAATCTATTTATATTATATCTATCAATCTATTGATTGATGTACTGTAACTTTGGTGGAGAGCATGCTAAGATAAATGAATAAATTATTATACTGAAAACGGGTGTTGATGGTAGAAAAACATTCTGTATTAAAGCCAGCAGTTCACTTTATGAGAGAGCTTTATTGCGTACTTTAAAATTTAAACACTAGTATGTGCTATGAATTGTTTTAGCCAGTGATATGACTATTATAAAAGTTGACTATATTTTCAAGTAGGACACTGAATTATAAGGTTATACATTTTTTAAAGTGACAGTGATAAAATGAAAATAATTGTGACTTTTCATATTGTATTTACTTATAGACATTCATTGTTCCTGAATGTTTCAGTTTTATGACTGAAAACACTATTAATAATATTATTTAATTTGAATTTCATTATATAAGCACTGCACTAAATATAAAGCACAATTATCTTTAATCTACAGTAAAGCGGACATTTCTTTGCGATTGTTTATGTTGTAAAACATAACCGCCTAAGAAGGTTACAGCAGATTGATTTTGATGATCAAAAGATATGGTCCATCAATAATTAGAAAACACATTTTATTTTATTTTACTGTTTTAAGTAAAGATTTTTTTATTCAGTAAATTTATGTGTATTCTATGAGAATTAAGTATTATCAATAATTAGTACAAGATCAATATTTATGTTACAAGATTTGATCCCTTAAATTTTTATATTAATTTATATTCTTATTNATTAATATTAATATGTAATTTTAATGAATGAATTATGATTTATATGAAAAGTATTTCTGTAATTAATAAGTCATACAGATGATATTTCGTCTTTTGCTAAATACTGCAGAAGGAGAGAGCACTGCTTCTTTAATTGAGTCTCAGCGTTAGAACAATGGAAGACCTTGTCAATTTTTAAAAAGTGAATTTTCATTTTATGAAGTATGTGTCCTTTTAAAGGAAATTTTATTTGAAAGTGATAATGTTATAAAGCTCACTCAGTTAATTTTGATAATTAACTTTATACAGGTAATTGGTTTCTTCTATTTGGTGAGAACTTTCTAATTACTTTTCAAAAGACAGATAATATGAATAATTCATTCATTTATATATAATAATATTCAATTATTAATAGTTATAGTCGGTAGATCTTCATTATAAAGTTTTCCACAGCCGCATGCTGTCGAACCCAGTAAAGATAACTCATTTCTAATATATATATATACTAGAAAAGAGTTATTATTTTACTTGGTTCGTAATAATAATTACGAATATTATTACGAACTTATTACATAATTATTTTAATTTGGCAAATAACTTTTAAATGCAATACGAAAAGCTAACTCTTTATTTGAGTAAAATCTGGTTCATAAGAGTGGGGATTACTTGAAATGTCAATCGCAAGCAAATAATTTTTTTTTTTTTTTTTTTTTTGGTTCAGCGAGAGTAAAATATTACTAGAATAAAAAAAAGAAACTAAACAACATAAATATTTTAAAAGCTAGTCAGCAAGATGGTGGTGATTAACCTGAACCTAACTTTAATTTAATGCCCTTATTGCATACATTGGATGTTTTCTTAATGAAAATTTGCATGACATTTGTAAATGCAGAAATAAAGACTGAATTCATTATTAGGCAAAATCTAACGATTTTGCCTGATAAGTCATGTAGGAATAAATAAAGGTTTTTGGATGCAGCGGGCGTCATGTTAAGTTTGTAGTACAAAAACTCTACACAGATTATTTTATCGATAAAAAAAGGAAAGAAATAGTGAACAAAGATAAAAAGGTTCCAGTACTTATATGTTTTTCTTAATGAAATTGTACTTGCAGCTTTTATTTTGAGCAAAATATTACCAATTTGATAGGGGGTTTCATGTTTTTGTTCTAACGACGAGTTTCGAGTCCTAACCTGGACTCAATTTTGTCGGGAAATAAAAGCTTGCAATGTGTGTTCAAAATAGAGTGTCTTCCTTAAGACAACATCTCCCTCTATGACCCTGAGTTGAAAGAAAATTAAAATAACATGACTTGGGGAAATATTTAATAAATGTGATGATTCCTTCGAGAAACAGAAAAGTATGAGGCTTTTTTTTTTTTTTTTTTTAAATTTCTAAAACGGAAAGAAAAATAGTATCTAGTATGACAAAATCCTATTCCACCAGATACGCTTTTACTGGCTTCTTTAGCACTACATTGTTAAAGACTAAGGAAGTAGATGGCGTGTGGACCAGAACTATACGAAAAGGGGCCAATTAAAGAATGAAACCTGCTTCCTTTGTCTTGGGAAAGGAAGAAGGGTTACTTGGAAATCTTTATAGAATTTTCTAGGCCTATCTCGTCACTTCCACGAAGTTATAAAAGCAGCTCACCAGCGGCCTCTCGAGTCAGTGATAAGTTAGTCTTCATCAATGGCAGATTCTATATGTGATCGTGTGTCGCAGAGCGTCGGGCTGGTCGTAGCCTCTGCAGTGCCGGTAACAGTGATAAGTTGCAGAGAATAACAAGTTATCTTGAGGCCTCTGTGTTTATTTAATTTATTTGTTCATAATAATTAATTTATTAACTGCAAGTAATTTAACTTTTCAATTTATTTATTTGTTAGTTGTTAAGGACTGAGGAATTTATTTGTTAGTTTTCAATGGTAGCTGTAATTATTAGAATTTCTTAGTTCTTATAATAAATTTACTTTCATTTATGTTACTCTCTCTCTCTCTCTCTCTCTCTCTCTCTCTCTTAAAATGGATGAAAATATCAAAAAGGTCGGTCATCTGGTTCGATCTGACTGTGAGTTAACAATTTGTTTGATTGCTAAAACTGTTGGAATAGAAGACAAAGTGTGTGTGAAAGTGGTGCCTCAAATTCTCACAATCGAACAAAAAGAAGCTCGTAAAAAAGTGTNGTGTGTGTGTGTGTGTGTGTGTGTGTGTGTGGATGTGGAAGGAAATGCGTGTGCCAGCGTGTGTATGTATATTTGTGTATTCAGTCGTGGTATACAAATAAGACGTGAGGAGTGTGGCTATGCAATATCCCAAGTCAAACTACTCCTTTCGCGAAAGAAGGAGCAGAGGAAAGGGCGGTCGTGTCGGCTGGGATGGCCCTGGTTGAGGTCGGGATTAGGCAGTGTTGACAGTGAGCCTGCCCTCTCACTACGACCTGGAATCCAAGGCATTCCCAAACCCCCGACACAGCCACGTCTCCTGCATACTCTAATTCCGCGCTTCTCCTGTACCTTTCAATGGGGGCCGTCCCGGCGACACTCTGTATTCTCCCCTACACACAGTTTCTGGAAATGCCCTGTTCCTCCCCCCCACATATGGTTTCTCCTAGCTGCGGGTATTTGTTAGTTATTCCAATATTCAGTGTCGATATCTCTACCTCCACTCCTTCAATCTACACTCCCCCAAACAAAACTACAATAACTGAGTACTCTTAAACTAGTCCTTAAATCATCCTAAGTCTGCGTGGAAACTCATTTCATTGCCAAGTTTCTATGCAATTAGAGTGTCTTAAAATCATTTAAAAAAATACCATATGGTTTGTTATTACCTTTTAAATAACTAGTAATAGCACTGACAATTATTGAGAAATTTAATTTAGTAGTTGAAGAATTAAAAACAAATTTGTAACCTAAAAACAAATTTTTGGTTACAAATTAGTTTTAGTTTAGCTCCCAATACCGAATTCCTGACGATCCTCTCCTCATTAAACTCGACTGTCAACAAATTTACCTTCGTAATTAAATTTATTTGCCTGTTTTTATTCATCACAGTGAATTATTCAAATGTCTCGTCGCTTTTTTAAAGATATTTTTTTAAAGATAATAACCCAGTTTCAGATTATTTTTTGTGCGTTTCATATGTATTGTTTAACTCTTTTTTACGAATGAAAAACCACCGTATCTTCATGTTGAAAAAAAAAAAGTTTTATTATTTTCTCATTTTCAAAGATACCAGTGTTTGTTTAAACAATATGTCATGCAATTAGTCTTAAAAAGATCGACTAATTGTTTAGATTATTTCTAGTTATAGTCATATTTAATCTAATATCAAGTTATTTGGCAGAAATATGTTTTTATAGGATTGTGTTGTTTTTCTCTGGTTTAAATGTGTTTAAAATTTGGCTTTATAATAGCTTATAACAAAGGAGAAATTAATAAATTTAAAATTCTATATTGACATGGGGTATTTACCCCTATTTGTTTCCTCATCTATCAGACCTTTATCCTCTTTATTCACTACTTTGTACATCCCCTTTCTTACCCTTCATCCATTTTGTCTAATAATGCGTGTCAATTTCAAGTGCGTGCCACCTTATGAGGCTTACAAATTCTTAATGTTGACATGTCCAACTCTAAAAGTTTTGATTAAGTTACCCTTTGTAGACCGAAGACTGCAACTCTTCCATATATAATCCACGCATTGCTCTCGAGGTAAAAGTCATGGCTATTCTATTGTCCCAAGTATCATTCTGGATATTAGTACCCGAGAACGCACTATATTTTACTCCTTGACACCTCGCCAGTCCTCCACCAATCGCTTCAAACTTTAATCTATGCTTAACTATAATTTTTAAAATCTACATTCATGTTTAGTGAAACCTCCAGTCCGTTCTAGGCAATGTGCAAAAGCATTTGTAGTCTCTTTCTTTTTTAGACATATTTTGGATGTTCACAGAAAGAAATTTCTACAACTATCATCGGTTGTATAAAAAAAACTTGATCATTAAAAAAGGACAATGGAATCGATGCCATTTAGACTGAGCGTTTGTTAACCGCATAGGAACGCAATATCTCGAAAAAAATGACAAAACGCTACGAAAACAAAAAAAAAAAACAAAAAAAAAAACGACCCTTTAGGAATGGTATACCCTAGGAAATTAATACAGCCGTCATTGGACTGAACTGCAGCTCAAATGACTAATAATTGTCAGGCAGTGGATTAATGCTAAAATAAATGAAAATTCAGCTAAGAAGGTTGAGTGGATCGCCTTTTTTTATTATATCGAGAAACTTAATTCGGAAATTAGCCAAATTCGATTTTGATCAAAATCTGAAGCTTAGTAAAATGGAGAATGATTAAAAAAAGATCTTGAATAATTGTTTCTGTTTGAATTATTATTAATGTAATCAAAATAAGAATAATTGTTATTTATTATTAGTATAATTTATGATAAAAACGTAATTTTCTTGCATTTAATTTATAAAAATATTTTACCTATGAAATGCAACGAAGAATAGAGTTAATGTTATGGGCTACTTGTCATTAACAATTTAAGAACAGAGATAGGTACAAGTTAATTTATTATACCAAATAAGTACTCCTAATAATTACAGCTTACAAAAGAAACTACTGCTCTTATATACTAATAGATAAATGAATAAATAAAAAAAATACATTACTTAAAGCTTATATATCAATTAATATGAACAAATAAGTTAAATATGCTTATTTACAAAGAGGCCTCAAAGGAACTTGTTAATTACTGTCACTAATTACTTAACTGTTACAGACACTGCAAAGGCTATGGCCAGTCCTACAATCTAACACAGGAGATCTATCACGGTAACTAACTTATCACTGACTCGGGGGGCGAGCTGCTTTTCTAACTTCGTGGAAGGGACGAGAAGAGACTAGAAGGTAGGATTTCTAAGTATTTTTACTTCTTTTAAAGCAAGGAAGCATCTGGTAAACTTCAGTTGGCCCCTTCCCGTACAGGTCTGGTCCTCAAGCCAACCACTTCCCTAGTCTTTAATATTAAGATTCTTATTTCCTCACCCAGTTGGTCTAGAACCATTCTGTGACCATACCTCTTTGTTCTTCATTGTATTTTTCGTCTTTTATGAAATTAATCGTTTATTATATTCATTTCCAACTTTAATGAAACTTTCTCACTAAAAATATTTGTAATGCATGCCGTTCTCTCTGAGCTTATAAATACTTGCCAGATCAATGGGTTTTATCCTTATTTATTTAACCTCCCGTTATGAGCCACATAGGATCATGGAGAGAGAGTTGCCTAGAGATTGCTATCTTATTCTAAACAGCCATGGCTCTAGGCAAACTTTTATTGCTTGATAGAAGTATGCCCTGGGCGGGATTTGAACCCGCAGCGTCAGGTTTGCGTGAACCAAACGAATCTCTTTTGCTACCTTTGCGCCCCATGGGCCTCATCAAACAACCACCGAACGAGTGGGAAGTAATTGTGTATGGGAGATAGAGGTTGTGGAATAAATGTTGCCTTACTTCCCAGACTACATTTAAATACATTATTGTAAATATATCTTTCCCAGGCTACTGTTACAAAAGTTCTGTTATCTGCTAGTTATTCCCTAGAGGTCAGAACTTTCTTGTTCGAATCATTCTTGAGCTCTCCCACGTTTCCCATACATTTAACTGGCAAGTAGTATGTAACATCAACCTTTTTATTACTGTATTAGTATTTAAAAACCTGGCATAATATTTCATGTTAATGTTTTTACTATTTAATACATTAACAATTTACAAAAAAAAATTTGGGAAAATTTACTTTCAATAATATGGTGTTTACGGCAGAGGTTCTCACGGCAGAATGACCTAGATATCTGCTTAGCCGTTCAAGACTACATGTCTACACTTGAGTGTAGTCTACAGACATGTAGATGACCTAAAAAATCAGAACGACTCTTATATCTGAAGCATCTGACCAACTCACAGAATGCAAACGCGGTTGAATACAGACAGTGACAGTGAACTCATGTATTCGGCCACGAAGATGGACAATGTCCGAAAGCGCTCGCCAACAGAAGATGGTTTGCAGAAACCAATGAAGACGGATAATAGAACGTATGATAGTTCTTTGGTAGTGATAATAACCCTTTTAGATTATTTAAAAGAAAATAATGCCCATTTCCGTAATTTTTTTAAATTATGAAGTAGGCGAAATTTAACTAGTTAAATTTTTTTATTTTTTTTTTTTATTGTGGTATAATATTCCATGTAAATTTAAAACGATTAAATGCAAGGGAATAAAATACAAATCTAACTGCCCCAGCCAGGGCTCGAACCTGGATCTTTTGCTATCCTGGCAAGTGCGTTATCCATTGACGCCACCTCCTGGCCAGATCCATTATTTGGCTCCCACGGTGGCGTAAATGGATAACGCGCTTGCCCGGTTAGCAGGAGATCCAGGTTCGAGCCTTGGCTGGGACAGTTAGATTTTTTAATCTATTCTCTTGCATTTAATCCTTTAACTTGTTAAGTTTATATTATAAATGCAAGGAAATAGAAAAAAAAATCTTACCAACATTTTTATTCTATTTCCTTGCATTTATTGTATAAAATTAATGTGGGATTCAATACCACATTTAATACAGTATTTTACTAGTTAGGGTTTTTTTTTACATTTTATCTTCCATAAAAAATTAATTTAGTATTGTTTTAGTTAACATAGATTTCCTTACGCTTTTTCTTAATCTTTTAAAAGTAATTTGGGTTTCAGTATGTCTTCATTAGACATTTAAATGGATTATTTCGTTTCATTCATTTCAGTACATATAGCGTACTTGATTTTAAGCTAGAAGCTGAGCGGAACATCAACACTTTTGTTGAAAGGTAGGATGACTATTCCAATTTTCCCAAATGATATCATATTAAAAAACTTACATTAATAAGGTCAGTAGTAAAACTTGAGACTGAGGATAAAGAAGCATCAGCTTAGGCCTCTGTGCGGACTTTTGAAACATTCTTCTGCAAAAGGGTATCCCCCCCCCCCTCCATCAAATCAGAGTAGGTTTTTTAGCCCTTTTTCTCCTCCCGTCTACATGTATGTACACACAAGCGTTATAAATAATACATAAATTGACTCTTCTATACTGTCACTATTGCGTTATATCCCTGTACAGTACGTAATATCCTGGACGCCCAGGAGTAGCTTACCGCCATCTACCGTCCCAACAGCAGAGTGGCATTGTTGGTCTTGCCAATATTCATGTAATTGCAGTATACGAAGGAATGAAAATTGATTGTGCATGATTCGAGATTTCAGAAGACATTAAAAATGTCCGTCATGCATGAACTGCGAGGTTAAGCAGATTTCCCATATTCCATTAAATATGAATATAAAAAGGAGTTAATTAAGAAATTTAGATTACAAGCCGTAGAGGAATCAGCATTAAAGTAAGACCACAAAACTTTCTTTTAAGCTGGTCGGAGTTCGACAGCAGCAATTGTAGAGAGAGGACGTGTTTGTTAGCTCTCTGCAATTGTTTCTTTAGAAGTGATGTAGCCAGCCTGAAGACAATTTCACCGAGGAAAAAACGCACAGGAAGTGATTGAAATACTCTTTTCTTTTTTTTTAGTAGCGAGGAGCATATAGGCCAACGTGCTTGGTCAAGCTCCCCCCAGCCAGCCGGCTGTTATCGGTGGGCTTAGACTAGTGGCTAAGCAAATTAAGTAATCTCTGCTCGGTCCCCGGCTTAGTGATAAAGAGCAGTAAATATTTATATTTACTTTTTATTCATTACTTACGTAATGGGAGATGCTTACCATAATAAAAAAAAATAGCCTTGAAAGGAAAGCGCCCTCATTCAGCTGGAGGCTCACAAATGTCGCCCCCCCCCAAAATAAAATAACACAAGAAAAAAACAATTCCATGAAGACACCTTCATCTTCCAGCCTAAATGATGACCTCAACCACAAGTAGAACTGCATCGCCGGTTAATAACCCACAGCAACCAAAAGTCTCACCCTCAGATACCCTCAGATACTCGGTCAATTACTTCACAGCTCACCATTTTTCACAGCGAACCCATTCTGTGTGCTTCCCAATGGAGAGACAATGGAGACCCCTGAAACCTCACAGCAAGCAACAAAGCCCCCTCCAATATTCCTTAAAAACATATCAAATTTTGGCCTGATGTACAGAGAGCTAGATGAGACAACCTTCCTCGTCGACTCAAACAGAGATGGCCCCGTGACCTCCTGGTAACATTTGTATTTAATTTGAGAGTGGTTTCATTGGTCACCTTCTCTCCTCATGTGATTGACATTGAATGTCATTTTTATTTCATTCTGATCAAATTACAAAATATTTTTATTTAACAGAATGCAATAAATAAAAGTTTAATAAAGTTAAGCTGGTCGAAAAGGTGTAAGCGCTCATCCATTGTAGTTACATTCGTAAGTTTCTTCCTTTCCTAATGTTTCTTGTAAAAATGTAGAATATAAATGTAAGAAATTACTTTTGACATGTATTATATCCTACAAACTCTTACATATCACAAATAACAGTTAAGATTATAAATTTTGTTTTCTCTCTAATCCCACCTTTACCTTATTCGATTTCGACCGAAAATGAATTATTTTAGGTGTTTTCTATAATAAAAAATTTGGTTCCTATATTTGAACAATTAGAGGATCCACCTAACACTTAATGAAATAAAGTTCTTAAATATATTTCTTAATGTGCGTTTTATTGAAATGTATTATGGGATGTAAATAATATAAACATCAATTTTACAACCGAATGGAGACTATTTGATCGTAGAAATTGTAGAGAACAGCCTTGACTGAACCCCAACAAATTCTCTAAACTATTTGCAATGTGCCTTTTAGGCCGACTGAGACTGCAAATCCACGTCTGCTACACAAGGGGTAGGTACAACCATGTAATTCACTATTTTTATTAACAGTGAATTAATGACAATAGTTTTCTCCTCTCATAACGACCACTACTTAAGACTCATTTTTTAAATAGTTTGAAGAATCAAAAACTGGTCGTGTAGAAGGACGAGGGCTATTGAGAGACATCTTTGTTATTATTTAAATACGAATAAAAGTATTTTTACGGGTCAATAATAATTATGAACAAAGATAAATTGAAGTTAATTTA
>KZ807450.1:400306-422068 GCA_000696205.2 Oncopeltus fasciatus
GAGAGAGAGAGAGAGAGAGAGAGAGAGAGAGAGAGAGAGAGAGAGAGAGAGAGAGAGAGAATGTGAGAGAGAGAGAGAGAGAATGTGAGAGAAAGAGAATGTGAAAGAAAGAGAGAGAGAATGTGAGAGAGAGAGAGAGAGAGAATGTGAGAGAAAGAGAATGTGAAAGAAAGAGAGAGAGAGAGAAAGAGCGTCCGAAATTTGTAAAATACTTTAAAAACCAAATTCGACATCGACATTTGACGGTTTTTTGCAAACCGTCGGATGAGTAGGTTAACGGCTTCAGTCGGGCGAAGGGGTTTCATGGAAGACAACAATTTGAAATCTTAATATCTTCGTTAAAAAAAACAGTGAAACATAAATCAATCGAAGAAAACAGTATTGTAAATGTAATTTTATAACATTTATACTGTACAATGCTTTTTACAAAAAGTAAAAATTCCTAATTTGCAAAGAGATATTGAACATTGTTCTAAAGATCTTAATATTAAGTAAGATAGTTGCTAAGAAGATCCCCCTAGAAAAACTGCACGCACTCGTGCGTGTGTGTGTGCGCGCGCGCTCGTGAGGGAGAGAGAGAATGAGAGAGAGTGTGTAGGAGGGAGCGTGGGGAGGCATATTGTTTTTTCCTACACATAGCACTCTCCAAATTATCAAATATGATTCGTCATTTACTCTTAGTGATATATATCTTTGGAAAAAAAAATTGTAAATTGTCATCGTTTACGCAGCTCGTTCGTGCCGATTTTTTAAATTATATAAATGGCAAATGCTTGAGCCGATTGGACGAAGAATTATACTGTTTACGGATACACAGGTGAGTAGTGGGAGTTAGAGCATCTGTTCTTCACAGCTGGAACTACAACAACTACAGAACGTATGTAATGTACCGGAGACGAAGTATATTTATTTCCAAAAGGAGAGTTTGTTGACCGTAGATATTATTCTAAGATGATTTTAGTTGGGGTTCGTTCAAGGTAGATCCAAAAAACACAAATTTAAAAAATGTATTTTTTTTAGGCATTTTTTAAATACATTTTTTAAATCTGTGTTTTTTGGATCTACCTTGACCGAACCCCAACTAAAATCATCTTAGTATATTTATTTCCCTTTGTTAGATACCGTAGCCGACCTTACTTAACGTTTAGACGCCCTCAAAAGTAACTATGGTAATAACCTGCACAACGCATCTTGGCGCACTAGTAAGTGTGTTGGAACGGACATTTTGAACTAACACACTAAGTGGGGTTGGTTTAGGGCTTTTAGACACTTTAGAGCAGGAAACAGTTTACAGAGCGTACACAGTACCTAGTTACTTAGGGCCATGGGGTTTTCAAATTCAAATTCAATATAATCACAATAAGTGTTATTAATGTACATAATCATTTATTATAATTGAATATATGTGTGTAAGAGATACATTTATCAATCAATAGTATCAGTTTATTAAAAAAAACGTTACACATAATAGCTGACACAGCAGAATTGGTTGGAAATAAGTGTTTTCGTTAAAGGTACAAACAAATAAATCTATCTATCTCCTGCAGTCTACAGACAGGAGAAGGGAGCATTTCCCGAACGCCGGACTAACCATCCCTCACCCTGCGGCAAGGGAAAACAGGCCGTGTGAGAAGGGCTGGGGTTGAACTCCAGTATGATGAAGTAATCTGGAAAAGGGTTGGATGTTAGGGGAGGAAGGCTTTAAAATAAATTGTATCCGCTTTTCTACTTGAGAGAGGCTGCCTACCTGCGAGAATCAAGTAATTACTTAATAGACTTCACTGGTACAACCTGTTTGGGTTTAAAGGGACTTAATCGTGATTATTGTACGGTTCTTTCTACCACACGTTCATGTTTGAGTACAATTTTAGAGAATTTCAAAAGATTGTAGCTATTAAGGTTGTTCCTGTGGTATCTTAAAATTTTTTTTTTCTCTAAAATTCCTAGTATTTCACCTACTGGACACAAAAATAAAAGTCACTAAAATTTGTGTGAGTACAGGCCAGTTTTTAAATTTTTTAATTAAATTTGCTGCATCGCTTTCAAATGTAGAAAAAAATACTGAGAAAAAAAAAAAAAAAAAAAAGAATAGTAAGAATAAGAATAATCTTTGTTCTCTTCAGTTTTTAAATTACATTTCCTCGCACACGCTCATTTATATCCATCCTAAATGAAACATGGGAAATCTGCTTTGATTACCGCAGTTCCTAAATAATGGTTTTTTGAAGTGTTTATTATCACTACACAAAGAACTGTTCCTTATATTATTAGGAGTACGTATTTTGAGTTGTCCAATACGTTTAAATATTTTAAAAACTAATCATAGGATTCTGTTTAGCCTATTCCACCTAAAACCAGAGATTCGCGGCTTACCTAATTTCGAGGACCACTTCCCCAATCTCTCCCCAATACAGCTTTATTTTGTTTCACTGATGACTATATAAAACTTATTTTAATTTTATAAGTAACCCAATGCCTGATAAGCCCCAGGACTCATTCATAAGCATGTTTTCTAATTTATTTGATTGGTTCTCTTAAGGAAATTGTCATTTTGATGATTTCGTTAATTGCATATTTTATAATTATTCAAAAGGAGAGTTTTTTTGACCGTAGATATTATTCTTAGATGATTTTAGTTAGGGTTCGGTCAAGGTAGATCCAAAAAACACAAATTTAAAAAAAGTATTTTTTAATAAATCATTATCTGCCGACGTTTCGGCTTACATTGTGAGCCTTCTTCAGGGCTGTTGAAATACAATCTCATGAGAAAAACAAAAAAAAAAAAAAACTATATGAATTACATTATTATTACATATAATTGCGTGACTAAAAGTAATGAGATATCAAATGTCATGGAAAAATAATAACAAATGTGTAGAAAATTCACCACACCTACTTATCATTATGAGAGGGGACGGATTTTCTTCTGAATCAAATGTTCATGACTAAGAACTAAGGTTTTTAAAGTAGAAACTTTTGGGATAAATTATAATCTTTTATGACCGAAATATTTATNACGACCAGTTTTTGATTCTTCAAACTATTTAAAAAATGAGTCTTAAGTAGTGGTCGTTATGAGAGGAGAAAACTATTGTCATTAATTCACTGTTAATAAAAATAGTGAATTACATGGTTGTACCTACCCCTTGTGTAGCAGACGTGGATTTGCAGTCTCAGTCGGCCTAAAAGGCACATTGCAAATAGTTTAGAGAATTTGTTGGGGTTCAGTCAAGGCTGTTCTCTACTATCTCTACGATCAAATACTCTCTGATCGTATATATATATATATGAATGCACGAAATCTGCTAAAACGGCCAGGCTAAATTACACCCACGAACCTCCTCATCACTTCTAAACTCCTATTTTCTCTGTAACAATACAGATAGGTATACTTACTGTAGACAAGCCCAGCACCTCCCTCCGCCACTTGTGGTATATGACATATATGAGGTAAGGGAGCTCTCCAAATATAAAGCATATTAAGAGCTTTACAGCTCTAGCTCTTCTTTGAAATATTCCTAAAACGTGAGATATAACATATGGAGTCTTGGAGCTGTAGAAAGACTGCAATAATTTCTTCGAGTACAAGTAACCGAGTACTATTATTTCTTTTTATCAGAGACTATCTTGAAAGAACTCACGTGTGTCATACGACAGGAGTTATGAATTATTTCTTTGGTACTTCACCAATTTGTTTCTTATTTCTTTGTACGTAGTGCAGCGTCCGACATTGTATAATTAAAGAAACCTCATTAGGTTATTGAACGTCTTTTATTAACCGCTGGAAGGGTTCCTTAATGACGTAAATCTATCGAGTGGGTAGAGGGTTCAGAGGAGAGAGACAAAACTAAAATATCGCGGATATCTTCGTTAATGTTTGAGTTTTGAAATAATTTCAAGAAAATTAGTAGATAACATATTAGGGTTCGGTCAAGGTTCATAAAAAAAAAAAAAAATACAGTTAAAAAAAAGTGTATCTTTTATTATCTGCCGACGTTTGGGCTTACATTGTGAGCCTTCTTCGGGGCTATTATAAATAAATATAATAGTACAAAAAAAAAAAATACAGTTATAGCCAGAATTACAGAATATATTTTTATTTGATTGATACAGCGCATGCAGTTATTTAACCTTCTAACCTGAAGAGTGGGTAAGTGGTAGTTTTCTCTCACATATTCTCTTGATTCCTTGACTAAAGTTTGCCTATCAGCAATCAGAGGCTTATCCTCAGGAGCATAATTTTTTTTCTTNTCTAAAATAACTGATAAAAAAAATTTTGAAATGCTACAGTTCAATAATAAGTTTATAGCCTATGTTACTTTCTTATTTTTAAAAGAAAAAAATATGTGTTAATAGGCCGCGGCGGAATTCGAACCATGTTTTCCGACACGAGCTTCCCGCAGTATCTGAGCCCCAAACCTGCCTCGTCAGAACCTCTTCTCCAGAGATCTCCTCCAATTAATTCACACACATGGGATACTGGGAGTTGGGTGGCCTCTAGATAGGCGCTTTTACATAGCGAAAATGGCGCCAACATGTCAATTTTATCATGTCTTGCCAGTGATCTGGAAATGTACATTCGAATCCTGCTTTTGCACAAATTTACTTTTTTATATGTAATTATGGAATTATTACTTCCTATTTTAAATGAAATTATAGAATTATTGTCCTATAACATTTTATAGGGGATGGCGTATTTAGGAAATTCTTTAAAAATATAATTTCATAGTTTAGGAGGGCTCTTTTATGTTTAAATATACAAACCATATTATCAATTCAGAAGGAAGGAAGTGGAGGTTTAGAGGAGGGCAAAAAATTATATAGAATGCCATCGCTTTTAGATATTAATTTCTTTAACTCATATTAAAAAGGTTTTTAAAATATGTTATTAAGGCTAATATTTTAGAGCCGCCAGGCTAGCTCAGGGGATCCGTACGGGTCTCGCAATCCTGACGCCGTGGGTTCAAATCCCGCCCAGGTCAATCTTTTATTTATAATATAGAAGCTTGTCCTGAGCTATGGGTGTTTAAAATGGGGTGGCAACCTTTAGATAGCCCTTCCCTCCAATGACCTTAAGTGGTTGCAAGGGAGGCTAACACAGCAAAAAAAAAAAAAAAAAAAAAAGGCTAATATTTATGTACATTGGAAAGTTGAGTGCTCCACTCACTCTTACCTCCAGGGCAGTTAAGAATAGTCTTTAGTGATTTTGCCTTTTTCACTCATCCTCTGTGGCTTGATACCTTTAATTATGTACATATTTAATGGAAAGACTACTTGGTTGTACTGCAAAAAATTCTTAAATGCCATCTGTATCGTTGGACAATGGATGGGCAACAAAATACAGGGTATTAAGTCGCTCGCCATACCATACTGCAGAGGCTAAGACCAGCCCGGCACGCGATCTGACATGTAATGCGCCACATTCAGAGATTGTTCACAGATTATTTCAAATATCTCTGTTGCTACGTAACTGATCAACTAGACTCGTACAAGTAAAGATAGCCCGTTTTTAAAAATGGGAACATTCTTTCCTAATGACATATTGAAGCTTTAACTTCAAAAACAGATGAACAGATGTATATGGTCTCTCGTATGGTGTTGAGGCATGGACTCTGAAAATATCAATCATCAATCGCATTGAAGTATTTCTGAGATGAGGTTTTACATACGAATTCTCAAAATACCTCAGACAGCTATGTAGACGTACGGGGCCGTTCTTAGCAGAGCGAATGCAGTCCGAGATTTACAGCATATTGGGTGACATATTGCGACGAGGCCAGTATAGCGTCTTCCCTTGGTTATGTTGGGTAAGATTGAAGGTCGTAGAGGAATCGGAAGGAGTCAGACCTCTTGGCTGAAAGATAATGGATCGGGATAAGGAAGGATAAGGATACTCTTCATTTCTGGCAGAAGATAGAGAGAGTTTCGCCATGCTAGTCGCCAACGTCAAGGAGACTTTATACGACACGTAAAGAAGAGGAATTTATTGGAAAATTGGAAATCTATCCGTATTCGTATACGTAGATCCCGCTTAACGGCTACTTTTCATATAATGGAACTATGATAAAACTATTACTTTTTTTTTTTGTTGTGTTAACCTCCCTTGCGACCACTTAGGGTCATTGGAGGGATGGGCTATCTTCAGGTTGCCACCCCATTTTAAACACCCATTGCTCAGGACAAGCTTCTATTTATAAATAAAAGATTGACCTGGGAGGGATTTGAACCCGCGGCGTCAGGATTGCGAGACCTGTACGGATCCCCTGAGCTAGCCTGGCGCCCCAAAAAATCTATTACTTTAAAATAAATACTGGAGCCTCACTCCTGCCACTATAGGAAATTTCTTGTGCTCTTGTCTCTGGCGGCGAGTCAGCGGTGGGTCCCCTAAGAAGGGTTAGGCTTTCAGAGATCGGGGGAGATCGGGAATGTCCGCCCGGCAGAGCCGAACGTCTCTCCGCCCTCCAGCCGGCCTCAGTCGCTGTTAACGCTCGTGTGGGGGTGTGTTGCTGTGCATTTTCTCTCTGGATACGTCTAACCGGTACGTACTTTTGTCTCACTCTTCCCATCAACATATTCAATTTGCAAATTTTTTTTAGTTCTATTGTAAGATGAAGAAATCATCAAATAATATAATTTAATTTTTACAACCAGCTAAAATGATTTCAAATACATTTTCTTTTGCTTAATTTTTTTTTATTTGTTCATGATTAGTACGAAAATAATCGTATTTTTACTTTGTTATAAGTAAGTAAATATCCAGGATTAATTATTCTTTACTTTAAGTATTTTTCATCTTTATATATTTAAGTGGAAAATTACGAGTTCGCTCCTTCTTTTGTAAGAGAAAAAAAAAATATTTAGTCGCTTTATATAACCATACTCATTAGAGAGCACTAAATAACTTATGCTGTTAGACAATTTTTTTTTTGTGTGTGTAGAATCCGGAACGATTATTACTGCATTGTACTATGTACTTTATCTTGATATATTAATTTCATAACTTAATTTTCATGAGTAAACATTATGTGGAAGCTCAATGTAGTTGTATTCAGTACACATATTAAAATGATGTTTGAAGTTACTACAAAGTGATTTATTTTTTGAACTTGCTACACTTACTCGGTGTCGCACTCTTTTTTTTTTTAGTTAATAACATCACACTCCCAATTTTAGTCCTTTTTAATTTTACATTTTGTATTTTTATTATTGTTAAATATTCTGCAAAGGTAACAATTGAGTTAATAAAGGCATTTAATAATAAATCACTCATTATACTTTGTATTATAATAGTATATATATGAAATAAAATCTATATTATTATAATAATATATAATATAATATATATTAACCTTTATTGTAATAATATATATGTTTATAATTTATATCACTCTTCTTTCGAAAAAATCCGAAATATATCAACCTTTGAATTATGGTAAAAGGCATTATATTATTATTTAAATAATAAAAGTTTTAAAAATTCAGTTTAAAAATCACTTCAAAAATCACATTCTGGCCCCAGGAAACTATTTTCAGAAGAGAGGATAATCAGGAATTCGGTCTTGGTAGTTGAAGAATTAAAAACTAATTTGTAGCTAAAAAAGTTTTTAAATAATGATATTAGTTGTGATATGTAATCCCACGTTAAATTTTCTACAAGAAATGCAAAGGGAGCCAGAAAAAAAAATCTTACATTCTTAGCCGGGATTAGAACCCGTTAAAGATTTTTTTTCTGGCTCTCTTTGCATTTCTTGCACAAAAAAAAGTTTTTATTTTAGCCAACGTTTCGGTCAGAATTTCAGGCTTTCGTCAATAAATTTACCTTTTATATTTTCAATTATATTTTAAATGCAAATTACTATAACTACATACTATTTTTATTGTAGGAGGAGCTCCTTAGGGGAAATTTTTGAATAGTTTAAATAGTGTAAAAACAAATGTGTAACTTATTTTTTGTTACATTTTCCTTCTAGATAATCAGACTGTAATACACAAAAGAATGTAATTAAATTGACGAAATTAAATTTAAATACAATAATAATTTTTAAAAAATTATAAAAGTTACAAATAGAGGAAAAGATAAACATAACAATATAATTGTTACATTCACCGTATTAACGAACAATGTTGTATTACCTTGGCACTTTTGGGTCCTCGTCTCGTCCTTCACTTGAAACTTTCAAATAATTAACCGCTCTTCCGTTGGTAGCTTTCGGGATGCTGGTACAGATAATTTATCAAAAACTTTTAGTATCAAAGACTGATGGGCTTTCTACAGGTTGCCACCCTATTCCAAGTACGGAAATTTATTGATAGAAATTGTCAAATTCTTAACTTAATCCCGCTTTGTCAGACGTAAGAGAGCCATTTGTATCCTCTCACATAAGCCAGTAAATAATTAAAAGTCCATTCTAACATATAGATATATTTATCTTTGTCTAACTTTAAAAATTAAATTACATTAAATTATTTAAAATTTTTGATCAGCTCAATCGATAGCAAAACTATCCAATAAGTGTAACTCTATTTTTACTGTCTGAATAATGAAGTAAATCAATGCATTATTTATATTCCTCTTGATTGAAATAAACTTCTATACATTTTTTTTTTTTAAACTCCTGAGTTTCTAGAGCCCAAGTGATCTCTAATTTTTTTAAAATAATAATATTGTATTTATTTTTAAATATGTGTATATTGTACGCTCAGGCGTATTAAAGTGTTTTAGCTGAAATCGCATCTCCGATATACACCGATCTGCGAAGTTACTCTCACTCGAATTGTACACGGTTTTGTCTGTGAAAATTCCTCATCGCTGAAGAAAGTGTTAGTTCTAGTTTTCAATTCCTCTAATTCAGTTTGAAAAACTTAAATAATATATAATCTATATATANAAATCCAGTCATCGCTTACCATGTTCCCTCAAAGAAGATGGGGAATTTTTTTTTTTTTTTTTTTTTTTTTTTTTTTAATGGATAAAGGCTCAAATGATAACTATTTACTTAACTTAATTGATAATATGAATAATTGTGGATATAATTTTAGGATTATTCATTATTCTAATGATTTCGAATACAAATAAATATCGGAACGAATAAAACTTATTCCTTCAGAATAAATAAAATCAAATCTGTGTAGGTAGTGGACTGAAGTGTGTCTGCCTCCTTTCAGAATGCTGGGAGCTAGGTGGTGGAAGTTTCCCCAATATTTATGGGTATATTGTTTTTAAAATAATATTTTAACTTTAAGATTCTTAAGTGAGCGTCAATAGAGAACGAGAATTCATAAGATCAGAATAAAGATCTCCTAATTAAAAAATATTTTTCCTGATAGCCTTTTGTTTTGGTTTTGTAAGTAGGAAATATTATTTCAAAAAAAAAAAAAAAAAAAAGGTTACACATTTAAAATGAAACCTTTTGCCACCAAGCCTACATCAAAAAAAAAAAAAAAGAAGCCGAAATATTGAATTTACTTTAAATATTTAGAAAGAAGTGGGCCTTACCAACATTCTTAATTATCTATTATGTGTTATTCTAAAAATGTTTCACATTTGATTTCATTTTGGCCTTGGCTGTAGACAATAATGATAAATCAAATTAATATTACGAACAGAAAACCTATTAATTAATTGTTTTGTTCATGAAGAGGGAGTTTTTTTTTTAAATGAAACTTTGATGTCTTCGTACAATAAATGAAAGAGAATAGAATTTAAAAAATCTTACTACCTCAGCCGGGACTCGAACCCGGATCTCCTGCTGATAATGTTAGCTCCTTCGAGCATAAGACGATACATTCGTTTTACTGATGGGTTTAGACTCCCAGTAGAGTGTGGGGAATAGAATGAATTATCTAGCATGCCTCGGTGGTGTAAAGGATAGCATGCCTGCCCGGAAAGCAGGAGATCCGGGTTCGAGTCCTCGCTGAGGTAGTAAAATTTTTTATTCTATTTCCTTGCGTTTATTGTACAAATTTTATGTGGGATTAAATACCACAACTAATACAGTATTTTATTATGTTCGGTATACCGGTGAATAAAAATATTAATGTTTCATTTTGAGCATTGTAAGATATTAGTTGATAGAGGTAGAAGGAATTTAAAATTTCTGAAATTATTATTAATTTTAGGAATTTATTTATTTTCTTTCATTTTCAAAATCATAGCAATAACAGTAATTAGGAAAATATTATTGTCGAATGAAATTAAACAAATTCAGTTAATTTTTAANTATATATATATATATATATATATATATATATACATACATATATATAGACTACGTTCTAATGAAATTATAAACTAAGTTTATGGATTAAATTTCAATTAGAGCTTAACGGAAGGATTTTTACTTGCTTTATATATATGAGTAGAAATGATACACGCGATATTCACTTTTATTAAAATGGTTTTAAGGTATTTTTATGTGAGGCAAAGTGGTTCGAGTCCTGCCCTGGGAAATCCTTTATCGAGAAATAAATTTTGCACAGTACCAAGGAGGTTTAGAAAATAGGGTGTCTGCAGTTGCTCTTGCTTCAAATGTCCAAAGTGGTATATTGTACCTTAGTTGAAAAGTTATAAAGATTATAAAGAAATGCAAAAAAAGAATACAATTGTTATATTTTAAAATTATTAATTACATTCATATGTAGTTCAATTTTTTTTAAATTTTAAATATAATGAAAATATTAAAATTTATGTAAACCCTAGTAAATTTATTGTTGCCTTATTTTGAAGTTGAGAACTTCAGCGCTCACAGACAGTATATACATTTAAAAGTACATTGAATTTAGAAATGCGTAGAAATTATTTTATGTCAATTTTCTTTCCAGGATTTCTAAAAAGTAAAAGGTATCCTTAAAACTCAGCTGAAATTTTTATTATTTTATACTTAAAAGTTTAATTTAAAAAATCATTGTTTTATCAATTACATTTAAATGACTTGAAACATTAATAGAATCTATTAATTAGGAATAATTGAGAAGTAAGGATTTATGCGATTCAAAATTAAAATAATTTTTTTGTGCTCACTAAATGCCAATTTTTATTATAAACAAAGATTTTTATATATAAACATTAGTTTATTATATTAAAATTATAATAAATATTAAGTAAATAAGACAATTTTAATTAAGATTATTTCGGGCACTTATAAGCTGTTTTTTTAACCGTTTTTTCGAGGAAATATTTTGTATAATACTATAGATACAAAGGTTAGTGTAAATTTTGGATAATTTTTTAGAGTTTAATAAATTAGTAAATTATGGATGTAAGTGGAAATCGTTTACCCCAATTTTACTCACTATTATAAAATTTAATAATGTTTTTGGTAAAATTATTTGGACGCATTCTTTTTTATTATTTTTCTTTGATTAGGTTAAGAGAACAAGACAGCTTTAGAAAAATATTTGGGCTTTATATAATTTTACTCGTCTATTTTCAGAGATAGTAGTAGTGTGAAGGATGATTAAATCTTAAGATAGCCATGAAACTCCTATTCAATGTTTCAATTTTATTTATTTTTTTATCTCAAGGTCGAATTTTTCTTGCAATATTTTCGGTTTTCTATTTATGGCTGATGACATTTACTCACTTGCTCGATATTTTTTCATATTATTTTCATCAGACACACCAAAAATTGTAGGAAAGCTTACATTAGACATGGCTCACATTTTAGTGGTATGGGACAGAAGTAATTGTGTACCAAATTCCAAATAAGCTCAAAATATAAGAGGAAAATCAAATAGTTTTTAAAAAAGCTCTTCACTAATGAAAAAATAGGCTGGTTTCATTTTTTTCGAAACATTTCACGATATTTAAGGCGAGACAGTATAATAAAAATACATCGGACGTATTTGTGCTTACTCAAAATGTTCTGTTCCCGGCAAACCAAACATATTTATTAATTGTATTTGTACAAAGTAGTATAAAAATTTATTATATTATCTAATATGTATAAGTGAATATTGGATAAGTGAGGGCAAATTGGGTGTTATTAATTATTATAATGTTATATCTATTTAATTTAGACTAGAAGGTCTTGTAATTTGTTAATAAATATGTACAAGGACTATACAGTTAAATATCGTCAAAATTTAATAGAACATACACATATACAGTATGACGTGGAACTTGTATACTTAGCTTTGAGTACAAATATCAACCCACAAGCTTTGAGTACAATTATTGCCCAAGTGTTTGGACAGTTTGCCGACCTTGTGATTTGTTTATCAAAGTATAGACGATATTTATAGGAATAAAGAAAAAATAAAATTTCTATATTATCATTTGACGATCATAACTTGGATGCTATGGATAAAAAAAATAAGGGAAAATAAATTGCATGGTGGATTTCAAGGGTGAAATTTAATAAGTTTAATTACTAAATATACTCGTATGGTCAAAGGAATGGGGAGTGCTATAGACTGCCGTGTATGTGACAGTAGGACAGGAATAATATCCACGACTGTAGTTAAATCAGACCTTCTAGGTAATAAATTGCAGGGGTAGGAAACACAAATTAGGCACATAATATGAAACTAGAGATTTAATATGTTGAGACTGTCCTGTGGGGGAAAAAAAATAGTCAAATTTTAAATTCAAATTTCCCAATGTCTGGAATCAAAATTACATCCAACGAGTTAGCCTAGACCTCTTTTCTATGATTACTGATATTGCTTACACAGTTCAAGAGAGCCAACATGACCTCTACAATCTCGTATTGTAGACAAAAGTGTGATGCAAATAAATAATATTCTGAGATATTATTTTAGAAATAATAATATCGAATGAAAAAGCATGAGGAGAGGATTCTCAGGAATTCATTCTTGGGAGCTGAATAATGAAAAACTAATTTGTGGCCCAAAAAAGAAAAAAAAATTTAGCCAACATTTCAGCCTGAATTTCAGGCCTTCAAATGAGCAAGTAGGTTAATGGAGAGAAACGACTTTTTTTTTTTTCTTTTTTTTTTCAAATGAAGTTTTAGTCTTCAGCTATCAAGTCCGAATTTCGACAATCCTATCCTCATAAAGCTGTCAACTAGTTACCTCAAGAAAGAAAAAGTATTTTACTATCAAAAGTAAAATAAAAGGAAACATATATCTCAACAAAGTAAAATAAAAGGAAACATATATCTCAACAAAATAAAATAAAAGGAAACATATATCTCAACAACATAAAATAAAAGGAAACATATATCTCAACAATGTAAATTAAAAGGAAACATATCTCAACAGAGTAAAATAAAGGGAAACATATATCTCAACAAAATAAAATAAAAGGAAACATATATCTCAACAACATAAAATAAAAGGAAACATATATCTCAACAACATAAAATAAAAGGAAACATATATCTCAACAATGTAAATTAAAAGGAAACATATCTCAACAGAGTAAAATAAAGGGAAACATATATCTCAACAAAATAAAATAAAAGGAAACATATATCTCAACAATGTAAAATATTAATAATAAAAATGAAACAATAATTATATTATTTAGAATTTTATTCTCTAGCTCGTAAATTTTTTTACTCTTGGGGTTCAGGGAGGGGCCATCATGCCGGATATTTGTAAATAGCTTTTTTTATACTCAGGGTTATCGAATAACAACCAATTCTTTACATTTTTTAAAATATTTTATTTCTTAGCGCTTTCGAAATCATTAATTACGTCTTCGGAGCTCAATCGTCTTGTTATGAGTCTCTCTGCTCTGGTAGCGCTAGGTGCACTGAGCCGCCAAAGTAGATTGCTAGGAATCAATCATTCCAAAAGATCTCAGGCATTAAATTATATGAAAATTGCTAATAATTGATTGTTATCTGATAACAGTATTTGTGCGGGCGTTTGCTAAATGTATAAATTAACCAAAAAAGATTTTAGCTTGTAAGGCAGATTAGTACAAATAAATTGCGGAACTTGTAAAAACAAGAATTTGAAAATTCACTTACCACAATTTTCATCGTTTCTCGGACAGTCGACCTGAAAAATAATGTTCAGAGCCCTTTACACCGTAAATTTCACCAATGAGATCTGATCTCTTGTGGTTCGATATTTCTGCTTCACCGCTATGTGGAAATCTGCAATTATTGTAATCTCTTGAACCATCATTAATTTCGAAGAGTTGATAACAGATGTCATGAAATAGTATAAACCACTATAGAAAACAAAATTCAAAATAAGAAAGTCCCGTGACTTTAGTGTCCTTAGTCTTAAGATTTTTAGATGTCACTTTAGGTGTGTTGCATTGGTCTGTACACGATGGAGGCGATAGAGATAAGGGTGGGTCACTATTTCGTAAGTGGATTGCCGGATTGTATGGACGTGCATTTGTATGGACAACAAATTCACTTGTATATGCTGATAAGCGTTTGAAATCATATCTGAACAATACTTACGAGAGACATGAGATATCATCAATAATTGCTTTAACACTAATTTTCATCAATTTCTCTACCAGCAAAAACAATAGAGAGTGTTTTATACTTTTTTTTTTTTTTTTTTTTCGAGAGGCCTTAAAATCTTTTTTCAAATGTTATATAATTATTTGTCGATCCTAATACTCTCTATATCCCTTTGTTATAAAATGGAGTGTAATACCTGAACGGCCTCTGATATTGGAATCTCATGAAGTGTTGTCTTGTTGGGACATCAGTCAACACAGTCTGAAATAGCAATCCTTTCTGCAGAGTGCACTTCCATTACAACTGCTCCCAAAAGAGATGCAATACTCGTTGGTCGTATATCACACATTGGGTAAACTCCCTCCCCCCTCCCTCTTGGTGACACCGTATTGCCGAGCTGAGAATCAGGTAATATATGGCGCTTCGGAACTTTCCCCAACGTGGGTGGGGGAGGGGGGGCATAGTTCGAAGTGACAAAATGCTATGAGCTGTCCGCACATGTTAATGTTTATGTTCTGTGCATAATCTCTGATTATATTAGCAATGACGTTTGACAAAGCGTAGAGCTAAAGGAAAATTTCATTCATTTTACGATATTAATAATACATTTTCTAGTTGATTGGATTTTAGTTTGTTCCTTATTTATTAGTCAAGTGGAGACGTCAAAGTAAACTTCGGCTCCGCGTTGCTAAGTACTCGCGATATAAATATAATTAACTTTATAATATTTATATTGTTAATTTTTTATTTTTACTTAATACATAATTAGTTTGATATAGTAATAAGTTGTTGAAGCTTTAATAAAATTCAAAGAAATTTAAAATGCTTGGAATTTAAGAGCGTTTTTTCAGAATACGCATAAGAAATTTTTATTTAAAACATAAACTTATCTAACTAAGAATATATATTAAATGTTTTATTATTTATGGATTAAAAAGTTAAAAGAAGAAGTTACTGGAAAATGGGGGATTTCTTACTTTTGAGTTTTATCTGGATTAGATTTTAAATCTTAAAAGCGCTTTGCCTTAGTAAGAGAATAAAGAAGAAAATTTTTGACTGCTACTTAAAAACCCTATGTAGGGGAACGACCTAATCTGGCCCATGACCTTATTGCCTTATCTGAGACCTTATTGCCCACAACTGAATAAGTGATAGAATAGTGGGAGTTAATTTTGTATTACATTTTTTTTGAAAGGGGTGGGGGGGGGGGGGNCTAATAAAAATTTATGGAAAATATATAATGCATTTCTGTATAAATTTAGAATGATAATTAACTAAACGCTAATTTACTTAAACTTTAATTGAAATGGAAGTGTTATTACCTGTCTCTTAGTTCGAAGGGTTATTTGTTGAAGATTATCATCATTCTGTCTATATTACGTTAGAGGAATGTTGACGCCGGATGAAAGGTAATATGATGGGGTCAAGGGGTGGAATGCTAAACCTGCAATACCTGGCGGTAGAGCGGGCTCGCCTCTGTGCGCCTGCCAAACGGCTTAGGCCGGGTCTCGCAATCCTGACGCCGCGGGTTCAAATCCCGCCCAGGTCAATCTTTTATTTATAATATAGAAGGTTGTCCTGAGCCATGAGTGTTTAAAATGGGGTGGCAACCTGTAGATAGCCCCTCCCTCCAATGACCCTAAGTGGTTGCAAGGGAGGCTAACACAGAAAAAAAAAAAAAAAAAAAAAGTAACCACTTTCTTAGTTGTTCAGTTATTTTTGCTTGCAGCGCCTATGTGACAACAATCTTTTTTGATGGATACTAGTTTCGAGTTTAAGTATTTTCATTTTTATTCACATAAGCATTAAAAGGGATATTCTCTTTCTTGTTACAGATTATTTTCTTCATAGTACCTAAGCAGTTGTTTTAAGTTATTTATTTAAAGATTATTGTATGCCACACCGTAGGGCTAATATTTATTTTATTTTATGCATAGTGCTTAAAATTGAAAAATCCTTTATAATAGAAATGCGCTATGAACGTTATAAAATTAAGCTCAAATAACTAATTCGGTTTACATACTCACATCAATTTAGAAGGAAGTTTATTTATGTGTTCTCTAATGTTGAATCAGTAAAGCATAGAAGATATATTTGAATTGTATTATATTTTTTCCTTTAATGTTTACCCAGGGAGTCTTATTTCCATAAAATATCAGAAAAATAAGACATGCGAAAATAAAAAGTAGGGACATCTTGGACTTCTGTGTCGAAGGTGGGTCCCTTGTTCAAAGCTTACAATGCACATTTATATATTTTATATATTTTGTATTATGGTACTTTTTCTCTTTGTAACAAACCAGATGTGTTCTGGGAAAACCCAGCTCTTATTGGGAACAATTAGTCATTAATTGGGGAAAAATGAGGCAGCCAAAAAGTTGTGCTGTCCACACAACTCCTCTGGTATGCCTTGGGTAGGGAATAAACATAACCTTGACATGTTGACCCCCCACCCCCCCAACAACAACTGACTAGTTGTGATACTGGTTATTTTTTTAAAGATTTTCCAATGGAAACTCAGTGTAGCATGTAAGAATACCTGAATTGTATTATATTTTTCATATAAGTCTACTTTAAAGTAGTTTTATTATATAAATTACTGAGTAAGAAGTCATCCACAAATCAAAATGGATTCCAAAAACAATAATTAAAATTGTTTAATCAGTACAAAATGAACCATTTTTTAGATCCATGACAAATTTCGTATTCTTCATTTTTCACTTTATCAACAACATACCCTTTAAAATAGTTTGAACATTCTTTCTAAAGTTGGGAGTTGAATGAGAGTGGAGTCCTCTTAAACAGATCATGGCAAACACCATTTAACATTCTTGTACAAACAAAGTTTAATACAAAGCTACCAAAACATTCTTTTCACCCAAGGGGAGAATCATTAAAAATAATCTGGGCCACATTTTAGTTATGATGTCAGTTTCAGATCATGTCTCGCGGAAATTGATTTTAATGAACGTCAGCGCAAACCTGTAAGTGGCCTTCCTTCTGATTGTTTAACGCTCGTTTAAATATATTATAAATCGTTCGGCTTTTAATATTTTGCTGACTCTGATCGCGCTAGATCCACAACCCTTGAATTGCTTTCGGAATCGGTTGAACATTTTATGCCGTTTTATACAGAGTTAGCTCTTAATTATCAAAAAATTTAATAATTATATTACATCATATTTAAATTGTTTACCCAATTAAATTCCTGATTTCCAATGTATTGCTTTTTAGACATCGGTGAAATTTTATTTTAGCCTCCTTTTTTTGGGGGGGGGGCTTTTATTCAATTGCCTAATATAAATCAATCAATCTATTCACGATATTACCACGAGAATAATAAAGAAGAAAGAAACGTTTTCAGTTTGTCACCGAATATACTTGAGGGGAGCTGAAAAATTGTGGTCTAAATACGTTTACATATATATGTATTTGTTGGGACACTATGTCAACTTGTAATGAAATAAAATTGTTTAATATCCTGGTATGCTCCAAAAAATATATAATCGGATCAGGGGAAAATATAGAAGGGTGAAATAGATTATAGGGAGATCAAATTGAAAAATAGCCAATATATGTATCATTTAAGTCCAGATGAAGAGTTTATGGCCGAAGAGATCATAAGTAGGGATATTTTATTGGGAATATATATATATATATATATATATATATATATAATACTGGTCCCATAACCTGAAGAGTCACAAATGCAAGAAAGGAAAAAGCTTGGAAACAAATGTACAAAAATANTATATAGATATATATATATATAAAATGAAAGACTCGCGACTGCGATATATAGTAATCAAGAACAGGTGTGATAGAGAGTGCAGTGCACACAAAAAAAAAGAAAGAAAAAGAAAAAACCACTAGGCGCATGCCTTGTGATTTTTTCTATTTGTGTGTGCACTGCACTCTCTATCCCACCTGTTCTTGATTGGTGTATATTCATACATACATACATACATATATATAATTAAATGCTTATTGTGAGTGTATTTTCCTCGTATAAATTTACTTTTTCTGACTTCATGTTTGTTCATCTGCTTGGTGGAATACGTAGCTGCCTCACGGACTCTCCTAAATACAATCGTATACGTATCTTCTATGTATAGCTGTGTATACCTGTAGACAGCCCCTCTCTTCATGGCCCTAAGTGGTTGAAAGAGCGGCTAACTCTAAAAAAAAAAAAATACTTAAGTATCCCGCTGGAACACTAATAACCCGACTATAGTGGAAAATGGTAGAGGTTTTTTAGAAGCAATAGTTTAGAAATAGGATTGGAGAGAACTAAGATTCGAGCCTAGTACCTTTTGCATGCCACTCGCAAAACATGAGCGGCTCTTAATGTACTTATATAAAAATAAACAGTTCTATTGGGCAAACTCTAGAGAAATAAGTATTAAGTGTAAAAGCGGACCTGTGAAATTTATCTACTGTTTTAATGTATGATGTATCAATAGTTGCAGCTAATCTCCGACAGCCATGACCTGTCGGAGGCACAATTTAGTTAACCTTGTATTAACATTCAGCGATTTAATGAGTTAATTATGACTAAACTGTTTGCGGTAGAGGACTGCGGGTCGGCCCTCCGGAGCTGGATATGGATAAGGGGTGGGGGAGGGTTGTTGGGCGATGCATTCCAAAATTAACTTTGTACCCTTGTTACGTGTATAATGAAATTGCTCGCCTTAACGGGGTTGTGTTTTGTCAGTGTACCAATGATTGTAAAGTGGGGGGGGCGAGACACACGGTGGTACTACCTTGGTGCTATCTTGGTATTATGTTTACCTGCTTTTTACCTAATTGCTCAGCGCTCGGTAGACAACCATAATCCCCATAATTCCATTCCTCCTCCCCCCCCCCCTTACCTCTACAGCCCCTTTCCTACAACCCACCCCCATCCAGGGTCTACAGAATTTAATCGATGGCTCCTTGACTCACCCACTCACCTTAAAGAAGATTAAGAGGGTGAGAAAATTTATCTTCTGTGCGAGTAAGGGGACAAGCTCCCTTGAGAAATTAAAATTAGTGAGTGAAAAATGTCAGTCCTCTGTATGTCTTCTAGAAGTAAAGGTTTAATCTTCTTATTTTCCTGAGTCTTTTGGTATTTTAGGTTGACATTTTTTTGTCAGCTTAAAATAAAATATATTGTTTAATTATGAAATTCATTGTAAAAATAAATTTTTAAAAAAACTAAATCTCAAAAGAGAATTTTTAAAATGTGTATTATATTTTAATTTAGAAAAAAATTTTCCTAAACGTTAAAAGGATATATAAATAAATANGTCTTAAAATTTAATAATATTTAATTAGAGCCAATTGTGAAAATTAAATTATTTTTACTATTTAATATTTTAAACCAAAATAACTCCAATTTATAAAAATAAAAGGTTATTAAGATTAAATTTATCAATTAGGGCATTTTTTCGACTTTATGAGGATAGGTTTGTCAGGACTTTGGTCTTGGTCGCTGAATAATTAAAAACTTATCATGATTTAATTACAGTAAAGCAGGAATCACTCTCGCTCCCTCTTTCTCTCTCTCCCCTATTGCTCCATTTGCCCTGATGAAGACCTGAAATTTAGGCTGAAACGTTGGCAAAAATAAAAATTTTATTTTGTTTACAAATCAGTCACCAAGACCGAATTCCTGACAAGCCTCTCTTCCCAAAGTTTTCTGTTTAAAAATTTTTTGTTTACACATATACATTTTTTACACAAATGTACTTTAAAAAGTATGTAAGGTATTTGGTATTTTTTTTTTCAATTAGGAGTGCTACTTTTTATAGATACTTAAATTTTACCACTTTATACATTTGTGTTTGACTATATTATAAGCTATGAGTATTGACTTATAAATCACACTTGAATATTGTTAATCTAAATAGACGTTTTTACCATAGTTGAATAGATGAATTAACCATTGAGACTATTTTCTGAGTGCAAAAGGCTGTTGAAGCCGATAAATGAAGTCTAGTTACACTAATGAGGAGACCCGGCTCAGTTAGAATAGGGGGTTGTTTTTGCCACAGTCCCACCCTCCCCCGTGGTGGGTATTTGTCAGGATTGTATCTCCCCTAGGGATCTTCTGTTTAAGTTCTCCCCATAAAGTACATGGGACTCAGTCCCCTTTAGCCGCCATGTAGAACTTGGCAGAACTGTAGCTCGGACACGGTCATCAGGGGAAATTCTCAAGTCATACACACTTTTTTGTCCCATACCATTTGAGGCACGAACTCATTCTTGTAAATATGGTTTGCATTTGAAGACTTTTCTCAGTCCACTGAATTCTAAACTCTTGGCAAAGAGATATAACTGTTCTGCAGAGAAGAATATGTTAACGTGGAAATAATTGATTTATCATGTTGACAATGTTGTCTCACTCCAAACAACGCTTCCATTAAAGCACAAATCCCCATAAACAGTCTCCATTGCAACTTGAAAGCATATAGACTTATATATAGGATCTCCTGCTATCCGGGCAAGCGCGTTAGCCATTTACGCCACCGAGACAAGCCAGATAAGTTATTAAATTTCCAGCACTAGTGTCGAGGTTCTAACTAATATATCGTCTTATGCTCGAAGGAGCTGACATTGTCAAGCTATTTAAACGACTCTCGTTATTTACTTTTAAATTTTATATTTATTATTTTTATTGTTGTATTTTATCACACGTGAATTTTAAACAATTAAACGCAAGGGAATAGACAGTTAGATTTTGTATTCTATTCTCTTGCATTTAATGTTTAAAATTTACGTGGGATAAAATACTACAATAAAAATAATATTTATAAAATTACTCTTTCTTACTGATGTTATATGAATCTTAGATTGGTTATGATTTCTTATATGACGTAATATTGAGGTGCTTTTTAAAATTATCTCTGTGCTTGAGCTGAGTAATCTAAGTAGATTACATATGTTCGTTTATTAAATATGTCTATAAATAAGATTAAATGACGAAATTTCATTTATACACTGGAGAGAACAGTGAGCAAAAAAGGTATGACCAACAATCGTTCAAAAATATTATGACCCTCCAATGACCCTAAGTGGTTGCAAGGGAGGCTAACACAGAAAAAAAAAAAAAAAAAAATATTATGGAATTTAATTGTTTTAAAATTACTTTTTACACATATTTTTTTAAATTTCTTAACGCTAATAATAACGAAGATATTAAAATTGTAAATTTGAGTCTTCCTTTATATCCGTTTCACGCTCTGTTGATTTTAGCCATAAACATCAGTCCACGGTTCAAAGGTTTTTAAACATAAGCTTAGAAATTGTATTTGATTACATTTGTTTGAAATTTGTTGACGCCGGAGCGTGTACAACATATATATATATTGGAAATCTGCAATTATTG
>KZ807451.1:1837-30633 GCA_000696205.2 Oncopeltus fasciatus
AAAAAAGAAATTATATTTTTGCCATAAAAAATAAAAATAAATACTTATTAAATAAATTTAATTAATAATATAATTCTGTACACAAAAGGAAATAAAAATTAGAAATCATAAATGAGGCGCCTCCTATAATAATATAAAATGTATATAAATACCATACAAATAAATAACACAGGAATATTGCGGATTACCAAGCTTCCTATGTATGAGAGATGGAGGGGATCACTGTTTATATATGTAAGAAAGGGAGGCTGGTGAAATGCGCTAATGACGCATTGGTCAAAAGGGCAATTTTAAATCCACTATTTATATGGCAATGTAGCCAATGAAAAATTCCTGATAATTTAACCTCCAGCCGTCAGTACACACAGGAACAGTAATATTTGTTACAAGCAATTAGAAAGGAGCCAATAAGGTGAACATAAAAGGTAGTAAGACTTGAGAGCAGGCACAGACGCGAGGTGTTGATGCGTTTGAGGGATTCTATGCTTCTGCAGTTGTAATTAATTTTAAAAATAAATTCAACTTTAACTTAAATTGTAAGATTTTTTTAACAAACCCTTAGATAAGTTCATTAATGAATAAAATTTGTCAAGTTGCTGGGAATTTTAGAGACTGACCATGAGGTTGGTTAGAGTTCTTAAAAGAACTTATCTAAATAACTCAGTCTCTCATCCTAAAATTGGGGATACTAAATAAAATTCAAAAATCCATTAAATTTTAAAAGGATTAAAAAATCCTTAAGATAATTACATAAACAAAAAATCAAAATATAATATATGCTTTTCAGTAAGATAAATTAAATATCTCCACCAATTTTAATAACATTCAATAAAATAAAAAACAAACAAACAAAAAACTTTAAATAATCCTCAATGTTCAATATTTAAATAGAATGGTATTATGAAGAAGAAAAAATCCATTACTTCCTTCTCTTGACATTAATATTAAATCCTTAACTTGGTCCACTGACATTGTGCAAGTGACGGGAATTTAATAACTTATCTGGCTAGTCTCGGTGGTGTAATGGACAGCATGCCCACCTGGAAAGCAGAAGATCCAAGTTCGAGTCCTGGCTGAGACTGTTTAGATTTTTTATTCTATTCCTTTGCTTTTACTGTTTAAAATTAATGTGGGAATGAATACCACAACTTAAAAAAAAAAATTTTAATTAAATTAAAAGAAAACAAGAATTGTATAAATAGTATGACAATGTCAGCTCCTTCGAGTATAAGATGATGAATTAATCTTTCTCGGAGACTTAGAATCTCGGTACTAGTGCTGGGAATTTAATAACTTATCTGGCTAGTCTCGGTGATGTAATGGACAGCATGCTCGCCCGGATAGCTGGAGATCCAGGTTCGAGTCTTGGCTGAGACATTTTAGGTTTTTTATTCTATTTCCTTGCATTTATTGTTTAATATTAATGCAGGAATAAATACCACAACTAAAAAAAATAATACCTGTATTTCTGAGTTTATCAGCAGCCGCTATGAATAAAATTTATTCCATAGTCTAAATACATTTGAAACAGCTTTCCTCTTCTAGCAATAAATCTGTTAAAGTTTGCAAGAAATGCATCAGTTGAACTCTTAAATTCAACCT
Source organism: Oncopeltus fasciatus (assembly GCA_000696205.2). NCBI lineage: Eukaryota > Metazoa > Arthropoda > Insecta > Hemiptera > Lygaeidae > Oncopeltus > Oncopeltus fasciatus. The sequence continues at coordinate 3,440 of KZ807451.1, forward strand.
TCAAATGCCCGGCCTTAGTAGACATACATATAAATAGATATAAGTAGACATTTTACTCAAATCTTTCTTTTTACGTCTCTCGTATTAAATGGACCACCAAAGTCCACTCCTATATGTCTTCTTCAAGACTAAATGAAGGTTTTTGCATTCATTTTCTAGCTAAAATAATTCAATACCTGTTTGCAACATAGACAGAGTGCAAGTTGATCCCAAATGATACTGTGTCAAATGATGATCCACTAGTGGCTCAACAATGTGAAATTGCCCTACTGTAATTATAAGGTGTTTGATTTCATTAGATAACATAATGTGATTTATTAGTAGATGTTTTTTGAAGGTTGATTTTACAACTTTGATCGAACCCCAACAAAAAGCATTTACTAATAATCTCTATGGTCAAAAACTCTTCATTTGAATAATGTTATTTAGTCATCCACCCACTCTTATTATATCCTTATTATAAAGCCAGCAAATGTAAAGGTTTTGACTTCATTAATATCTGTATGGCAATTTTGTCAGCTTTTTTATAGCAGCTCTGAATATTCTTTATACAAATTTTGTAAGCTACTCTTAATTCGTAAGCCTTCAATTGAACTCGCTCTTCTAAAATTTCCATTAGAATGCCAACAAAGATTAATTGCTTATTTCACAAGTGAAAACATCATCAGTTTTGGAGACCACCGCATTCCCAACAAATTTATGTTTGTTTCTACTTTTGTTGTAAGGCTAATCTATGATGTTTCCATTTCCAATTTATTAACTTAATGAATTGCCTAAGCTATTGCTAATCCTTATTTAGTTAAAATCCTCCTTTCAATATTAAACTTATCAATCATTTTTGTAACAGAAAGTATGTTTTTTGTATGCATTCTGAAATGCAATATGAGACAAAATAGAGTAAATGAGTGAAATTATCAGAGAATAAATAAATTTGTCTCTATTAAGTACACTAAATTAAATTATTTTTGGCTAAAAACACACTTCAATCCTAGACTAACTTAAGTTAAATAATTTAATTGATTAAAATATAATAAATCTATTAGGCTTGTCAGCTTTAGAGAAAGAAAAAATATATAATTTCGAAGTCGAGATGCCTACTAGGCTCATTTAGTATGAAAGTTCAGTGTAACTGAGCTATGCCATCTATTGTTAAACAACAGTCAAATGGATTTGACTACCCATGTTTTTTAATTTTAATATTGATAAATATTTACTCACCCATTTTTCCATGTTAACCCCTATTAAAAAAACAGGATTGTGTATGAGGCCTGAAATACAGTTCATAATAATGTTTGAATGATCTAAGCTGAATAGAGGTTTATCTTCGTTTTTAAATATATTGTGCTTAATTTTTAGTTCATCATTGCTGTTATGTGATTCCTCGCAACTCCTTGACCTCTAAGAGGTTGGTGGTTTATGGTAACTTAAATGTGTTCATAAAATTCAAAAACTAGGAGTGTTATGTTTCAAGTATGAAGCAGGTGCCAGTCACCTTGCCTACTTATGAATCCCAGTTGGCCTTTCGGCCTGACCCTCGATGACACCTGAATTATTCTGATTGGCGTATGTTTCTCCTATTATTGCAAGCCTTAAAGGAAGAATTNATGTTTTTATTTATTTTTAACAGAATGTAATTTTTAAATAAAGGTTATAAATTAAAAAAAAATTTAAATAGCACCCATGAAATAAATGAACCTTTCATTTTTAAAATTAGTTATTTTTTATAAATAGCACCTTATATGAAACATTTTACTAATGTAACTATTGGATGATTTTAGTTGGGGTTCCGTCAAGGTAGAACAAAAACAAAATACAAATTCAAAAAAAGTGTATTTTTCAGCCAACGTCTCGTCTTACATTGTAAGCCATCTTCAGGGCTGCCTCTCATGAAGACGAGAGAGGACGTCCTGTCCCTAAGTTCACATTTCTAGTCATGCCTAGTTGGCAGATAATCTTTTAAAAAATACATTTTTTTTTAAATTTGTATTTTTTTGGATCTACCTTGACCGAACCCCAACTAAAATCATCTAATAATAATATCTACATTTGAACTAATGTAAGTTTTGTTTTAATTTTATTTAGTTTAAGAAGAATTTTTATTTATTTTAAATATAAAAGTGCATTTTATCATTTATTCCTTGCTTATCAGAAGTTTACAACTTCCTAACATTATACACTTTAGAATTTACAAATCATTCATTTGTGTTTAAGCATGCAATAAATAATTTATTTTCCATTTTCTTTGCTGATTTATTATTCACTCCAAAAAGATAAAAGAATCGCCGATTATTATCAAGAGGGGTAGCCAATTCAAATTATATGTAAATATAATTCATTAGAATGCCTGGAGAAAAATATTATTCTTATTTATCCTTTCATCTTGTTTGATTTTCGTACAATAAATTCTATTGACTAGCACAAAATAATTTTTTTTTCGACGTTCGGAATATATGAAATGAAATAGATACTAATACAAAAAGGTGAATCTCAAAACTTATAAAATGTCTCCACATCGTATGTATTTGATAAAGTAAATAATTTGCCCAAAGAAATCAAGATAATTCTGGAACCAAAAATTATTAAAGAAATTGTAAACTTACTACATCATATTGAATGACAACCAAATTATCCACCTTATAACTCACCTTAGTTTTTTTCGTTTCTATAAAAATAATTTATTACCAGTCGCATGTGTAAGTCTACAATAAAGCATGTTTGGGAATGGTGAATTAATCATCTGCAAAACATGAACCTAATGTTTTAACTCATAACATAATCACATTTAACAAAATATAAACAAATGCACTTGCTTTGTTTTTGGTACTCAGAGTGTTAGGATGACGGGGAGTTTACCTATTTTACTGTAAATTGTTGAGATAATTATTCAAATTTCGAGTATCTGTTTTAAAATTCATAAAATGGTCTTTTTTACATGAACTAAGCAGATTTTGTCTTTCTCTGTCTATAATTTTTTCTAATATATAACCTTTATTTATATATTACATTTTGTTAAAAATAAATAAAAACATTTTGTAATTCGATAACAATGTATAATAGAAAATAAATGACATTAATGAAATTCACATGGGGGGAGGAGGTGACCAGTGTCACCACTCTCAAATTATTTACAGGCTATGTCCCCAGGAGGTCTCTATAATTTAAAAATAATTCTAGCCCATATTTTTTATGTTTAAGTTCTTTATGGTGCCATGCTATCTCCTTTTTCCCCTTTTAATTGATTGTATGATGTACAGTCAAATGTGTGTTGCTTAAATGTTCATAAAGTAAAAGAGAAATTCAAAATAGAAAATGATAAAATTATCATTGGCTTCATTTTTTTTAAATGTATTCACCTCGGTCCCTTTTAATCTCTTATATAAAATTATTAATGATGAATGGAAGAAAATTGAACCCCACAGAGTTTTAGTTTTGCATATTTTCCATGTTTTCTTGTACATCCATCTTACATCTTTTCTGTTATATATTTAATAGTTTCATAGTGTTCTATATGTCCATGTAAAATGTTAATGAATAATTTTTATTGTATGGCAAAACTACAATGAGGTGAGATAATATTATTTGGTTGATATGGAATAAAATAATACATAATGTAGTACATTTATAATTTATGGACTTAATTTACTTAATACGCCTTAGTGTGAAATATTTGTTTGTTTTAAATACACAATGTAAATTTATCAGGTCATTTATGTTTCATAAAAGAAATGAGTAGATCATTTCATGTGAGGTTACTCTGTAGTAGGATAATAACCTCTCTGTGGCCCAGTATTCTCCCTGAGAGATTTTTAAGAAAATAACAGTTAATGTTGAGCACTTACCCCATTCTTCCCTCCCAACAACTCGCCTGCAAGTTAAATTAGTTACTTATTCTTATCTAAGCCCATTTTTAATAAAACTGTGGAAATCTGCTCAGTTAAAGTGGCACTTGTGTGATGAACTTTTATGTTAATCATAAGTTTTCCTTATACTTTGGTTGTATTATAAATTTACAAAACAATTTGACATTAAAGGTACTTTCAGTTTTGCTCTGATTCTTTCAGAATAAGGTTCAAAGTTAAAGGCTTACCATTCAAGCCTTCAACTTTGAACCTTGAGTTTGGTTTAGAAGAGCTGTGTTTATCTTGCCTTTAATTGAAAGTATCTCGTATTACCCATTCTAATAACCCACCACGCCGCCTGAATGGGAAATGGCCGCATGACCTCCTCATTGCCAACACTTCCTTATTAGGATATTCTATATATTCTTATTAGAATTGAAAAAAACAACAACAATAAAACAAACTATTGTAAATAGTGCTTTAGGAGTACTGTCATTGGGCAGCTTCTCCACCAAGTGAAATACACGCTAATTTAAATTGTTTTTTTATGTGATTCCTCGCAACTCCTTGACCTCTAAGAGGTTGGTGGTTTATGGTAACTTAAATGTGTTCATAAAATTCAAAAACTAGGAGTGTTATGTTTCAAGTATGAAGCAGGTGCCAGTCACCTTGCCTACTTATGAATCCCAGTTGGCCTTTCGGCCTGACCCTCGATGACACCTGAATTATTCTGATTGGCGTATGTTTCTCCTATTATTGCAAGCCTTAAAGGAAGAATTAAATATTTAGTGACTGTTAGATATTCCTTAATACCCTCTCTGTTGTAATGTTAATTTCTTAATTTTCCTCCTCTGTAATGTTTTATTTAATTTTTTTATTTTTAATCATAAAATATTATGTTCTCATTTAAATTCTGAAACACTAGCTAATTTTTTACCTAATGTGTATGTTTTTCTAAGGAGTGACTATCATTTATTGTTAATGCCAGTCTTTATATTTAATAATAGATTCCTCCCTCTTCTTTTTTAGGTACGATTCTGAAAAAGATGAATGGTGTGAAATCACTTTTGGAGTTGATATAAATGTTAGTAACATTGATTTAGCTTCCAGGTTAAAAGAATGTTGTCGTAACAGTATTGTATATGAAATGCCAGGAATCAAAAGAGCCTTTCTTCAGGTTAGTTCTTTTTGTCTTCTATATCTCATTATTGATTTCAAATAAATCAATGTTTTTTTGTTTTTTTTAATTTTACTGCTTGAATTTTTATTTTACTACTTGAATTATATTTTGTAGACTGATTCTAAAACCGGACGGCCAATCCTCAGAACTGATGGACTGAACTTTTCTGATATATTTTCTTATCACAAAATTATTGATTTTAATAAATTGTATTCAAATGATATTCATGCTATGGCAAACATATATGGGATAGAAGCAGCTTCCTCAATTATTGTTAAAGAAGTCCAAGATGTATTCAAGGTAAATTTATATTTCATTAAAAACTCTCAATGCTATTTGTNAGTTATCTATTAATTAGTTATTCTATCAACATATCCATTAATTGTTTTATTTTCTGTAATTATAACATTAAACTTGAAAATGAAAGTAAGTTTATTTTGTGATGATTCCAGATTCCTTAAGAATGCAGTTTTACAAGAAAAGAAAGATAATTTGGAATCTCCCTCAAGCAGATTAATGTTAGGGGCTCCTGTTAAATGTGGAACTGGATCCTTCAAACTTCTTCACTCTCTCCAACTGTTTAATCATTAAGCAATACTTAAAGTCCATGTTATTGGGTTGTATATTTTAATGAAGTTTATGTATGTTTTAATTTTAAAAGTCGAGAGATTCAGTAAGATTCATCATATCAGCCTGTTATTTAATAATGGGAAGAAAAAAATTGTTCAGGACTTCATGTTTGTGGAAGTTCAGTTTAGTAGAATAGGTAGCAACTTAAGACTCTTGCTGCATAGCAACTTATGGCTGTGATATAGAAATAGTCTATAATCATTGGTAAAAGTTTATAAAATAAGTTCTATAAATAACAGGTTTTAAAGAAAATTGTATAGTGTACTATTGATTGTGTAATTGAGAGAATATGTAGAAATATATTTGATTGTTTATAACAGATACTGAGAGAATGGAATGTATTCATTTAAGAATGAAGCTTAGCTTTTAAACTCAGAAACAATTATTTTTTGTACATATGCAAAATTTCATACTTGGAAGTTAATGAATGACATTGCAACAACTAAAAGTAAATGCTTTCTCAGTAGTATTCAGTGACAAAACAGTAGTAAACAGTAGAAGAAAAACCGTGTAATTTTATGAACTTCAATTGTATACATTATTAAATTGTTAATTATTCAATAAATTATTATCAAGATTTATTTATTTAGCAATTCCATTTCATCCCAATGAATTCAAGCAGTTTATTTAAATAATTACTGTGGTATGGTATGATGTTTAGAATATATCTTAAAAAATAAATATATCCTATTTAAAAAGCTAAATCAAACTTACAGCTCAATCAATAAGTTTATTAATGGCTGAAATAAAGCTAGATGGAGATGTGATTTAGATGTTTAAATTTGTTAACTTTCATTATTCTATGTGTGTATTAAATAGTTTATATTTAATACAACATATACTCTCTTCTTAATGAGTATAAGAATAATTGCCTGTTATATATGATCAGTATCATTTTGTAAATACCTACTCCTAATTAGCCCCTTCTTCGCCTGGTCTACATAGGACTAGCTTGAGTGCCCTCCTTTCTCCCCTGCACTTTTCAGCCCATGATATTACATTCATTTTTATGCTAACTGATTTACCTTGAGGAAATCAGGCTATTCTCATTGGTACCAATATGCAACTTTTGATAATAGTATTGTTTAGGCCGATAGGGTTTTCAGAAATTGAAATACTGACTATTGGACCCAAGCCATGAGGCCGCTGGTTGGAGCAAGGATGAAAATCAAAAAGAGCTTAAACAATTAAAAGAACAAAAGAAATTTTATATTTCTGCCATAAAAAATAAATACTTATTAAATAAATTTAATTAATAATATAATTCTGTACACAAAAGGAAATAAAAATTAGAAATCATAAATGAGGCGCCTCCTATAATAATATAAAATGTATATAAATACCATACAAATAAATAACACAGGAATATTGCGGATTACCAAGCTTCCTATGTATGAGAGATGGAGGGGATCACTGTTTATATATGTAAGAAAGGGAGGCTGGTGAAATGCGCTAATGACGCATTGGTCAAAAGGGCAATTTTAAATCCACTATTTATATGGCAATGTAGCCAATGAAAAATTCCTGATAATTTAACCTCCAGCCGTCAGTACACACAGGAACAGTAATATTTGTTACAAGCAATTAGAAAGGAGCCAATAAGGTGAACATAAAAGGTAGTAAGACTTGAGAGCAGGCACAGACGCGAGGTGTTGATGCGTTTGAGGGATGGTGACTTTGCCCTTTGATCTCCACCAGGGATGATTATGGAGGCGAAAAGAAAAATCAGCGCATGATGCACTAAATTAAAATTTTCGCACTCGCGGATAAATCCCAGCACATTAAAAAATTAATGTCTTTACTCACGTAACCCCTTACTGGTCTGAATAAAGTGCGCTGGGTTATCGTTCGAGTCCGGAAAACTAGTTTTTCTCCCGTGACCAGGAATGTGTTAACGTCTGAATGCAGCTCACACTCCTGTGTCAAGCCAATGAGAGAGGGAGAAGCGGGTAAACTTAAAAGATGAAACTTAAAGGTGCTTAAGAAGGTGTCTGAAACAAAAGAGCGGATACACCCTTTCCGTTCAGCAGCTAGTTCCTGACTGACTTTGTCTTGCCAGCTCTTAGGTTCTCCATACCCTCTCTCTCGGGGCTGTGACGAACTATCCTACACTCCAGTGAACACAATCTGGCGGAAACTATGCACACAAATCACGGTTCGCAGAAAACACGACCAATCAAGGGCTAATTATGTAACCAGCGTCACAACACTAACATTAAATATTGCAATGTTTATACAAGTAAACATTAATAAAACAAACATATATGTGGCCTGCACAAGTATATTTTCACAAATCTGTATGGAAGAAGCCAAAAATAAGGTATATTCAAAGTTATATGTGCGTATGTTTGTATGAATTCTAGCATCCACAATTTTAAATATATATGCAAAAAAATTTGGTGTCTAAACTTATTTTTCCTAACTGTTCAGTGAGTTTATTAATTATGAAATCGGTCTAGGGGGTTTAAAAGGAAATCAAAATTGGCCAATATCTTCATTACTCCTAGAGATAAAAGAAATAAATAAAATGTACAAAAGGTTTTACTAATTTTATAACATTCTTACAATAAATGCATATTAAGGGAAATATTTAAGAATGTAATTTTGAGTATAGTACCTGCCTTCTTCTTTTAAAGCATAGGGACCAAATTTAGCAATCTATTGTGTGAATTCATTTCTGGTTGAAATGATATGGAGAGGAGGGGTTTTCAAAAAAGCCAAAATTTATAATCAAGAAATCTTTGTTTTTATTTGAGCTAAAAACATATTGATTGAATGAAACATGGAAAATCCACTTGTTAACACAGCTCCTGAGNAATTAAAAGTTAATTTTAAACAATTTCAGCCTAGATGATTTGCAAGTTATTTGAGTGGTTTCACTGATCAGTTGAAAATTAACTATACTGAAATATTGTTTTAAATTAGTTGTTTTAGTAATTTATAACTCTACACGGAGAGGTTTTTTTGCTATTTCAAATTAAAATAAATAACTAAAAGTTTTGAAAATATTGGATTCATCACAAAATAAGTAATTTCTAAACTTCATTTACAAGCAATTATCGCTAGGTTTTGACAAATTAATTAAAAAGAAAAAAATTAATAAATCACTGAAGTAAATTATAAATGCTTCTTCTACAAAGCTTAACAATCAGCAGGTATCTTAAAAACAAAACTATGTAGATAGTGAAAGATTAAGAGAATATAAGGGTAGATGAAACAAATATAGTAACAGTTAAAACAGTGAAATTCATACCTCAAAAGAAAGACTTACTGTATAAATTTATCCAACAGATATATTAAGCCATATAGCATCATAAGATGTACTGCATTGCCTATTTATCTAAAAAAGTATTTAGCCCTGATAGTGACTTATATACTGAAAGCGAAACATGGCAAATTTCTAAAAATACCTTATAATTTAAAAATATTTTTTTAAATTTATCAATAAAAGATACGGAAATTTTCATGCTATAGAATGTATTCTCCATGCTTCTTCTTTTGCCTTGAAGAATATTTTTGAGAAGGGAAGCTTCTTCATTAAGTGTAGAATTCATGGTAATGGACTCAGCCTTTTTAGTTATTTTTGTTTAGTCTAAGTCTACGAAACTGTATATCTAAAGAATTTGAATATGTATCCAGTTGAATTTTTATCCTCATTATCTCAATGCCCAAACTGAGTTTACACATCCTTCCACTATTAGGGCTTCAAGATTTCTTCTATAAAATAGTTTCTGGTCTTTTGTACACCTAATGCTTCTCAATATTCTTTTTAAAATTAAATAAAGAGGTTATTTTGCTCGATTTAAATGTCTACTGACAATGTTTAATGGAATATTAAAAGATGATCTGCTACCTAGTGAAGAGTATATCAATGAACCAACAATTTGACTTTTATTTTCTAAGTCAGGATTGGCTTTCTTTCCCTCACTTTTAAAATTTGGATTGGTTGGTATTTTAGTGGGTTGAACAATTTTCCATTTTAACCTTTTGACAAATTCTAAATAAGTCATTTGATCAATTTTATTTATTCCTTCATCTATANAGATATATTAAGCCATATAGCATCATAAGATGTACTGCATTGCCTATTTATCTAAAAAAGTATTTAGCCCTGATAGTGACTTATATACTGAAAGCGAAACATGGCAAATTTCTAAAAATACCTTATAATTTAAAAATATTTTTTTATTGATTTCCAGATCAAATAAACCTGAATGGCAATAGAATAAAAAAACATTCAGGGCAAAAATTTTGTCAACATTAACACATTCAATAACAAATGTAGTACATCACCAGAAATATAAACAATTCTGACAGAACATAATTGAATTAGGAACACTAAGAAAAACTTTAATTTGAAATTCTTCTTAATTTTAGGCATTTAGTTTAGGCATTATCTCAGTAATTTGGTTTTATTAATAACTATTTATTACATAAACCATTTTTACAATTGAAAAATAAGTCTTATTTTATTGAACATTAAAAACACAATATTAGTTTTCAAATACATTAAATTCATTCATGTAGACATTACAGTACTAAATTAAATTAAATATTAATGTAGTGCAATGCATTATTAAATATCACTGTATAATAATTTAAAAAAATTGAAGCTGTATTTAAAACAAATTACTCTATTAGCTATTTTGTTTTCACAATGAATTTAGATAAGGGTTTTATAATGAAATCTAAGGGTTTTATATTTTATGGGTTTAACCCCGTATTTTGATCTATATTGACTAATTTTTTTTCAATATTTTCTTCAAATCAACCTAATAGACACCAAAAATAATAGTCACTAGATTTTATCTGCCAACAATCCTCCAAAAAAATTTAGCAATTAGCTGTTTAATGCAGAACAAAAGTCCATCACTGAGAAAGTTGGCCCAAGACATGGGTGGAAAATTACCTTAAAATATTAATATCAAAATTACGCAATAAATTCACTAAATAATTAATAATATTTAAATTTCAATAATGAGTCAGTTAATGTAGGCAACATAAGAAACAGAAAGGTGCTGGTATATAGTTTTAAGTCGCAATAATTTTTATGGCCTTAACAGGACTGGTTAAATTATCATCTAAATACCAAGATTAACATTAAACAAAATAAATAGATAGATAAATATAGTTTCCTTTTTTTGAAAATTTAGTTATGCCATCAAATTCTGTTTAGTATCTTTATACCTTCCCCGTTGTCAATGTTCTTCACTACCTATAAATATTTACTGCTTTTACCTTATTACTTTCTAAAATATTTATATTTATCATATTTCCCTATTTTATCCTTAGTGGAAACCTAAAAATAATTTAAATTGGTTCTTGCATGCTCATATATAGTATTTGCAATAGTCACAGAGAGGCCCCATTTTTTATATTCTTCTTTGATCTTTTGAATTTCATTATTTTTAAAGGCAATGAAAACTTGATCTGCAAAGTGCAAACACTGAGGTATCGTATTTCTAATTTCATCTTTCAACACTTTTATTCCTAGTTGTTTTACAACCATTATAAACATTTTGATTCATACGTCATAGACCTGTTAAAAATGGACCAATAAAAATTTTGTTTCTGCAAAAACATTTTAAGAACTAGTTCTGAAACTTAACTTCCTGCTATTTATTATATTTATCTAAAGAATGCTTGAGTATTATACTGGAGAAATTAGTTAAGGTTTCGGCAAGGATCAGAAAAATAAAATACTCCAAAATTGTTGGGTTATTATTTAAAACTCATTTTAATTTTTTTCTAACAATGTTGAAGTATTTTATTTTTCTGATCCAGGCCGAAACCCTGACTAATTTCTCCAGCATATCTCAAGAATATTTCTTATTATAGATAAGTCTTTAAGAGAGCTAGAGGTCAGGAAAAAATATTATTTATATGGATGTTGTTCAAAAGAATTATATGCAATATCATTCATAAAACATTGCACAAACATTTTCAATTTTGTTAATAAAGCTTTTCCAATATGTTAGAAATAATAGTAACAAATGAAAGGCATAGCAAATAAGCCAATTGATAATTTTCTTTCTCCCAATATACGGAGAAACTTGCTATTACCTACATTACTTTATTTTAAAATATTTTTATACTCTTCTCTTTGATTTTATTAATTCTAGTTTTAGAAAAATTTCATTAGTTCTCTTTGGAAGATTTAAGTTATTGATAAATTAAATAAAAGCCCATATTTTGACATAAGCATACTACTCTTAAGAAAGGAGTAAGTGAAGACATATTTTCAAAAAGTAAATAACAATCTGGATAATATTTTTATGTTCCACTTTAAGACAGTACATAGTACATTAAAAAAAAAAAAAAAAAAAAAAAAAAAAGGATGGATAAGGTTTATAAGTGGGCGGCGTATATAGAACCGGACTCCTGAGCCGAAGGTACCGGAGGATTCCTGCTGTGCTCCTAGGGAACAAGCTGCTCCTAGCCCAATACTGAACCATTCTTCATTGAATGGGAAAAAAATCATGAAGCCAGATTGGGATGCTTTTCTAGTATGCTAAAATAACTACATTCTTAACATGTATTTCCACCTTGGCAATACCCTGTTATGGGACTGGTATTATAATAACCTAAATTATTAATTAAGGTAACTAACATGCTAGTAAAAAGGGGAAATAAAATCATGCATTATGGTAAAAAATTTTTGTGGAGAAACAGTAAAAAAAGGTTAGTACCAATAATCCTAAAATTAGTTTCAAACCAGTCTAGGAACATAAAGTAAAGTCCTGTCCCAACAAACCACTAATCAGTTGTAAACCTGTTCATGCCCTGTATACAGACCTAAAATCTAAAGAGTCATTTTAAATTTACAGAAACAGATAAAATATATATTCTGTACATGTAGTTCTTACATATACAAAACCATAAATTATGACTATTTAAAATAACTATAAAAATAGAAAGCCTTCTGTGTTTATTTATTAAGTGAATTAATATTTACAGGAAATCAATTATTTCGTGAACAAATTTTATAATCATAAAAATATCTTGGTCATACAAGTGTATATATATATATATATATATATACACACACATAGACACACACACACATATATATATTATCATCTTGAAAGTCTCAAATTAAAAAAGTTTAAAAGGCTCAAATTAGGCAGTGCCGATTGGTGTCAGAAAAACTTTCTACATCACATTTAATATAAACAAATAGATTCATTTTAAACAGCATAAGTTAGTTCACCTATCATTATATCTCTAGCTAGTATGAATATTAATAATTTTAGATTTGTTCATAAATTTTTCCTCTCAGTAAATCTTAAAAAATATATTTATTTGACTTTTTACTAAAATTTCATTGATGAAAATTATACATTGAGTATTACACACATAATACAGTCCCATGCAAGGTAGAAACTACACAGATCTGATGCCTAAACTATAAGATCTTCACTGCTCGAAAAGGATCACAGGGAGTCTGTTTATGTAAAGATTTAGTAGAATCGGGGGTAGTGGAGTCGGCCAGAGAGAGGGCTCTGTACAACAGGACCCCCCTTGAATGGGGAACAATGCCATCCCGAGTGTGGGATCACAAGCAAGTAGTGGGGCAGAGAATGGAAGAGGTCATCACAATCCTTAATATCGTGTTGAATCCATTATGAGGCTGGTGGTTTGAGGTAGAAAGAGATGAGGAAGTTTTTACGCATTTCATCCCTAGTGAAAAGATAACTATCAGCAAGCCTTGGACCTGGTCCAATGGCTACATGGCTTCCTGGTAGAAGTAACAAGCCTGCATAGCTAAGAAGTGACAATGCTCATGGACATGATCCGGTATTGGCACAAAATGAGGATTTACTGTTCGCTGGATAGTAACCATTTGAAGATACAATTGTATCTAGATGCTAAGACCAAGTAACTCAAGCAGCACAATGGTTAAAACTGGATGGTTCCAGTTACTGGCAATAGTCACTCCTATTCCAGTCACTGGAAATAGTCACTCCTATTCTAGTCACCAAGATGCAGAAGATAAACATACATGGCTGTTTTATACTCAGCAATGTATGATTCTGTACTGCACAGTGGTTATCTTGGCATAAATAACAGGTATTTGGGGTTTGACAGAATGAACTTCTTAATGCCCATTGCTCCAAAAGAAGTGAAGCCTCAAAAAGCAAAAGATCTAGAGGTTATATGTGATGCTATAAATAAAATAGGTGCTAAATTCTTCCTGCTAGGGTTATGAAAAAATAGACCAAGAATGATTATATACAATATTTGTAGTAGACTTGCACTGGAAAATTCTTTTGAGATTATTCCAAAACAAAACCCTGAGCTGCATATCGCTCAAGAAGATCGAGAGCTCAAGAGCATTCCAATGAAATATCAAAGCATGGACCAATAAGTTAGTTGCCCTCATTCGCCAAGGTCCTCGAGAAGTTAATGATTGACAGAATATTACATTATGCAAAATGGAAAGTTGGACCCTCACCAAATCAGTATGGTTTACCCCCCCCCCCCCCAGAGGTCTACAACAGATGCTTAGTACAAGTTAAAAGATATTATGACTGAAAAATTAGACAAAAAACAGCATCTAATTCTGGTTTCACTGGATGTAGAGGGGGCTTTTGATGCTGGATGGAGGCCAGTGATCTTATATCAGCTGAAGAGGATGGAGTGTCCTAGGAATTTATGTCTTGGCAAAAGATTATTTCTCAGATGGAACAGCTAACTTTGTGATGAATTGTCAGATTTTCCACCATAAAGTTACAAAACCCTGCCTTCAAGGGTTAAGGTGTGGTCCTGGCTTTTGGATTACCATATTTAACTCACTTTTGGGCCAGAAAATCTCAGAACAATCTCGGTTTATAGCCTTGCTGATGATTTGCTGCTTGTTGTCTGGGATAAAAGGATAGGGGAACAGGAAACAATAGTTAATCACTGTCTGAGGAAAAAAAAAATATAATCCATTGAAGACGATATATATAATTGTTTTGGGGGAAAATTAAAAGAAAAAAAGTATATCGTAGACTGTTTTAAGAAAATATGAACTCGTAGGCTTCGTCGGTCATCAGATGTATTTACCATTTCATCTTCCGGGTTGGACCGAGTCAAATTGTTGTTATTTGCCGAGCTTTCGCACATCATGTGATGGCTTCTTCAGGGCTGAAAAGAGAATTTGACTCGGTCCAACCCGGAAGATGAAATGGTAAATACAAAATATGAACTGTCAAGAGGATGAAATAATATGTTTTTTGTGAGTAATGATTGTCACAGAGGATTGACATAGAATGCCCAAATAGACGGATATCAGATAAGAGCTTGCAAGTCGTGAACAAGCTAACCAAGATGGCTAAAGTATATTAGGGCCTAGAATTTGAAGCTACAAGGATTACCTATTTAGGATCCATTCTCCTAATAATATCATAAGTGGCACCTGTATGATCAGAAGGACTTTCGATAAAATACAATCAGTTAAAACTGCATGACTCCTCTCTAAACAGATGGTGAAAGGCTACAGAACTGTTTTAGTTGATTAGCAGATGTTCTACTAAAGGATTTAGCTGTTAGTGAGAATGCTATATTATATAATACATATAATAGACTGCATACTATTGAAGGACTGGAACAGGAGGCACTTGATCTCCCCAAGTCTTAGAATGATTGGAGACATCCCTCAGAAGTGGTAGAATTAAAGAGAGAGAGGTTGAGGCAGGCTATATTAAAATTTTTACTGATGGTAGCAAAAATTCAGAGTTAGAACAGGTCAGAGCTGCATTTGTTTTATATGAGGGTGAAAGAATAGTGCAGCGGAGTCAATTCAAGCTGGTGAACCACTGCACATATAATGAGGTCGAACTATTAGCAATTAACCAGGGGTTGGCCTGGATTACTGATGTTAGTTCATAATTACGGTGGAAAATAATAATTACCTTCAGCAATAATGAAATATTGCTGAAGAAACTTTAAAATGCTGAAGAAGCTGGTAGAGGAATGCAGAAATAGGCTGGAAATTTTTCAGGACCTGAAACTGAAATATTTTTTCAATGGGTGAGAGGACATTAGCCAGTAATGAGTAAGCAGATAGGTTGGCTAAATAAGCTGGATTGTTGGAAGAAGTATTTTACATATGGACTCCACTCATCAGGATAAAATAAAGATTATATGGGATAGCATTAAGGAGGAGTGGCAGACGTGATGGGCTAAGTCTGCTACAGGAAAATTCACAAGGAAATTTTTCCCTCGTGTAAGCTAAAGGGACCACTATCTTTCAAGTTATCATAGATCCTGTCAGGCCATGGATATTTTCGAGCCTATTTTCAATGTTTTTAAGTTATAGCAGAGTCAATATGTACATGTGATGGAATCTTGGAGCAGAAAGTCATCCATGTGCATTTGACTATAAATCACGGAGCAGGAAGAAGAAGATTGGTCCAGCTTGTAACAATGGGGCAGATTGGCCCTTATCACTTAAAAGACTCCATAGATGTGGGCGTAATAATCTAAGTGTTGATCACCCCTAAACCCGATCCTACCTACCTACCTTAAAAGACTCATGAAACCAGAGTTCAGTAAAGTATTCATTGATTAGTAAACAATATAGACTCTGAAATTTTATAATATGAAGAACATTATAGTAAGATTTATATACTTTTAAATTATTTAAAATTTATTTGTTGTCCTATAAATATGCATTGTATATAGTCTAATTTATGTAAATATTTTAATTATTAATTTATGTTATAATTATTTTAATTATTCATTAATATAAAATAACACATGCAATAAAATAAAGGATTAAAATAGACACACACACAGCAATACATAAGTATTGCACACAAAATAAATAAATAATTTATAATTGACAAGTAATTTATCAAATAAATTTACTTGGTTAAAAAGATGATTGATTAGGAGAGATGAAAGTAAGAAATCTTACATTTCCCTGCCAACTAAATATCAAACAATTTTAAATATTTTTTAAACATTTTATCCATTGTTAATACAAATATATTCAAAAATACAAAGGAACAAAAACTTATTTGAAAAGCAAACAAAAATACATTGACCTTCCAGGATTCCCAAAATTAAACAAAACCTGATTAGTAATTCAAGATGCATTTATTAAAATATCAAATGCCAATGTAATAAAGAGAAAATATGAGAAGTATTTTACAATAATGTTTCAAATACTAGACATTACTAATTTATTAAGGTTAAAATGATTATGAGAATACCAGAGCAGACAATTTATATAGTAAACTATTATGGTTATTGCTAAGAGTCATTCTTTTCTTTCCCCCAATCATAATCCTTAAAAATTCAAGGTTCACCTTTAAATATGGTACCAAAATAAAGAGTGAGGAATATCTCTTATCTTCCTCATATATTTCTTTCTCAGTGCAAACTTTTATCTTAAAAATAACTTTCCCTTACATCATTATTTTCATTTTATTTATCAATTTAATTTTTTACTAAATGTAACTAAAAACAAAACCTACTGACAGATTTGGGAAATTTTGAAAGATATTCCAGATTAATATTAAAATAACTTCTAAAAAATAGTATACATAAGCTTATTTACCCAGCTACAAATAAACTGAATAAATTTATTAAAAATAACTGTGTCATTATAAAGTTAATAAAAAAAAAAATAAGATCAGGCTACTTTTGAAAAATTGGGAGAGCCATCTGGATCCAAGCTTGATGCCAACGAAGTGACTGGAATTGAGAGATTCCTTTATCAAATTTTTCATGTTTTTTTGCAGGAAAGCCAGAAAACCAATCAATAAGCATTGAAGAAAGCTGAGCAGCATCAGAGAAGATCAGCCCATTTTCACCATGTCTAACAAGTTCTCCAACACTGAAAAAAAAAAAAAAATAAATTACTTTATCATTTAAAAATTTGTAAACCTCATCTACAGATCACTCACACTCTCTGACAAGATTTTCCACAGAAAAAATATTAAACGTGTTACTGACATCCTCCAGTCCAATGATTAAATTAAAATCTATTTTAACCAACAACAAAATTAAAATCTATTTACACCATCCTCAAAGACCCCATTCCCCTTCCTAATAGAACTAATGTCGTCTACAAAATTCTCTGTAACACACCAAATTGCCAAGGTTCTTACATTGGACAAACAAAAAACCCTATTTCCCGCAGAATTAATACCCATAAAAATGACATAAAGAATAAACTAATAAAAACTGCCCTCACTAAACATGTTTTTCATGTTTGACTTCGAGAGCATAACCATTCTTTCCACTGAACCCTATCAACACAAACGTATTTTGTCTGAAAAAGTTCACATCAACTAACAACACCATCCAGTTAACGACAGAACGGAAATAGAACAAATTTCCTCAACTTATTCTAACATTTTCAACATTCTAAAAACCATCAGCCCTCCTTCTCAATAAACCTGTCAAACATTTTTCCTAGTTCCAAAGTCACCTATTCCCAATAATACCCTTCCTTTTTTCTTTGTCCTTTTT
This sequence comes from Oncopeltus fasciatus, assembly GCA_000696205.2. Taxonomy (NCBI): domain Eukaryota; kingdom Metazoa; phylum Arthropoda; class Insecta; order Hemiptera; family Lygaeidae; genus Oncopeltus; species Oncopeltus fasciatus. Next base: position 21,554 of record KZ807451.1, read on the forward strand.
ATTGCCCTCTCTTGAAACAGGCCGCTTTCCCTTTGTACCTTCCGCCTCTTACCTTCTCCCCCCACCTTTCTACCTCTCACATTGTGTATAAGGAAAATTTATACTTTAGTCATGGAAATATGAACTTAGGGACAGGACGTCCTCTCTCATCTTCATGATAGGTAGGTGTGGCAAATTACTGTTTTAAACAATTATTGAGAGGGAATAGAAAATAAAAAACTATCTGTCCCAGCCAGGAATCGAACCTGGATCTCCTGCTATCCGACGGATAGTACTTTCCANACAGTGATACTCAATATAGCTATTATTTTACTAGAAAAATTACTTTTATTTTATTATGTGAGTATTCGTACACATTTGTGTGTGCTTGAAGATAATCTATATCATTCAGAAGAAGTATATTTTTATTTAATTATTATTGTATTATACAGATTGTGAGAGAATTTAAATTTTAAGAACACCCTGAAAAATTTTGATATGTGAGTATTCGTACACATTTGTGTGTGCTTGAAGATAATCTATATCATTCAGAAGAAGTATATTATTATTTAATTATTATTGTATTCTCATGACATTATATTTCTACAGCCCTGAAGATGGCTTACAATGTAAGCCGAAATGTTGGCAGATAATCCTTTATTAAAAAAATACATGTTTTAAATTTGTGTTTTTTGGATCTACCTTGACCGAACCCCAACTAAAATCATCTAAGAAGATATTTACTATGTAAAGCACTTCCCCACTCTTCCTTCCCAGACAATCTAGACGTAGCCTTCTGATCTTAATTCTTGCACTCATTGTCAGCAAGAGCTTTTAAAAATAAAATTAGTCATTTACTCTTATATATGTCTATCTTTAATGAAAATGCCCTTCCTATAAGAGCTCTATAACCCAAGAAGATTTTCCAGGTATCATTAAAATTGAAAAAAAATAACACCAAATGAGGAAATTTAATTTACAAGCTGGAGAAAACTATGAAATTGAAAAGTATGACCACTTGATATCTTATATTTATTACATTCATGTCAAGATTCACTTTACAACCACCAATGAAATGATGTGCAGCACATAAGAGTTGGTTCCATCCTTTGCAAATTAACCTAATGAGTTTTATCATCCCAGAAAGGTCACAGCGCTTTCTTTAACAGGAATCAGTAGCTGTATAGGTTTAAGAAGCTTGTACCTCATGCTCTTGGAGAATAAATTATCCAAGCCATTTACTCAAAGTACATGGTAAACATGGGAGCTGAGATTTCATAATCCATTACAATTTTTTAAAAAGATTTTGTTATGAGAACAACCTCAATGGCTACATTCCTTCATAATTTCCTTTAAAGCTTAGACAAATAATTAGTTTTCATTCTTTTTTATAACAAATTAATTTTATTCAAAGATATATATATATAAATAAATTATAACTTACCATTTAAAATCATGGGCAAGAACAGGGAGACCACAGCCAAACATATCAACTACCTTCATAGGAAGATCTAAGCCAGAAGAAGACGTATGGAGAGAAACACCCAGATCGGCAGAGCCAAGGAGAGTTGGGTAATCAGCTTCCTCCAACCATGGAGTAATGATAGATACTTTCTTCCAAGTAGTGGCTTGAATAATACCAATGTAATAATCCTTTAAGGGGCCTCGGCCAGTTATACAACAAATAAGTTGTGGAATGCCTGATTTTTCACATTTATCATAATCTGAAAAAGAAACATAGTTTGAAAATATATTACCTATTCACTTACTTACAAAATGATGCAAGCAGGCATACAGATGAGCATACACACACAAATATATAAATATTTGATACATACATTTTTATAATTGCTAAGATGTCTGAGGGTGTTATGCCACAAATTTAAAAAACCAAAGAATAGGAGCACTACAAAGAGAGCTTAAAATAAAATAAAGATTTTATTCTTTTGTAGGTCAAGGTTAATAAATTATAATTGAGATTACTATAATTATCTGTGTTACATTAAATGTAAATCAAAGGATAGGAGTAATTAATAAAAAAATATTAAGATTGAGAGGATATGAACAAAATATTTCATCATGGCTCAGCTGTTAATCAGACAAGGCTTCCATTTCATATTTTAGATTCTAACAATATTCATCTGGTGATTTGAATTACACTAAAATTTGAGTAGAGAGAAGAGAACTCATCTAGAGAAAGAGAAAGACATAAGAAGACTTTTTTTTTTATTCAGATATAGATCATTTTACTTTTACAATTCAGATTTTAATATATAATTATTTGAAATTACCTTCATTTTAAATAGAACATAAGCTAAATTTGAATGATGGGCAGATTTTTAAAGAATACTCGGAATAGCATTCATTAAATTAATTTGTACTCAATGTATGCAATAACTGATGTAAAATACCAGTATACTTTAAATTAAAAACCACAATACAGATTAAAAGTCTTTTAACTCTGTTAGGATTTATTTAAGGTAAAAAATTTAAATTTCATGTCATTTGTAAAACAATAAATTTTTTTTCCGCTCAGGTAGTATTTAGAGTTTTGATCCAGCCAAAAATGTTTCAAGATCTGTCAAAAATAACGGGAAGAAAAATAAACTTCATTACATAGGAGTTGACCACTATCATATTATGATATAAAAAATAAAAATAAGTAGTATTTCTAACAAAAAAATATGGCTGTAGATCAAACTGAGAACTCCTGACTTTTAAATAAATAGGACCCTGTTTACTACTGTAAAGGTAATAATAATTCCAACAGTTAAAAATATTTAAGGTAATTTTATCATCTTTAGATACAATTAAAAATTAATATTGCATCTCTCATTATCCCACATTGAAATTCTATTTAATAACTTTGAGAAATGATAAAATTAAATATGGCAAAATAAAATAAATGAATTTCCTCTTCAGCCCCACCTAGTACTTTGCAGATCTAACCATATGCCATGTATTCCGTTATCTAGATATCTCCTGTGTCCATGAATGTCTAGAAAACCATTCAGGGAACAATTAAAATGAGCTGCTTTGCACCTCAAGGTGGTTTGCTCAAGATGGTCAAGGTTATCTGCTAACAAAAGATGACTCACAATACAGCAGAAATACCCTTAAGTTTCCTCTTACATGAACAGTTATCTATAAACCTGCCTATTTACATTCATTTGGCCATCAGTGCAGAGCCCATTCCTGGAAACTTTTAACAATATACTGTTCATTTGTTTTGTTTTTTATTAAGAAATATTGTCAGGTCATCCGCAAAGAAAAATTTTACTGGTGTATAAAAATTATGTACAATAGAAACAGTATTAGACCTAAGATCAATATCTGAAGGGGGTGAGGAAAGCATTGTTAAAAGTTTCCAGGAATGGGCTCTGGATGTCTGGGCACATTGATATCAATGTGCATAACATATTTGCAGCTCTTAATAAATGGGTGATATATAACAACTATTATTAAATACCTTCAAGACAAATTATGTTTTAAATAAAAGTGATTCACTTACACTTTTAGACAGTTTAAAAATAGAGTTTTTTTTTTTTTCAAGCAAAATTAAAATTTGATGCCATAAATAAATGAGCTAAAGAAAAAAAATAAAGCTTCATTTGCATTAAAGTAATTAAAAATAATCTTAGACTCTCTATTCCTTTAAGTAAATAACATGAAGATATTTCAGTTACATGAATTGCTCTTGTGGAGTAATGACAGATGGTTCAGAAATTTAGAAGAAAAAATGGTCTATTGGAATCTTGTATAATTTAAATGTCAAATCATCATGCAGATGTTGTCAATTAAAGTTATGACTACTGCATCTCTTTGTATATACACCATATGTTTAAGTACATTAAGGAAAATATACAAAAAAGTAGGCTGTGTATCGACATATGAGACAAGTTATCCTCATCCAGAGTATATCCCATTCTTAGCAGACAATATATGTGTGGAAGATATATGTTAATTTTAAATAATCATTACATCTGTAGAAGTAATTGAACATCGCGATATAAATTGTGGATTCAGAGACTGTGGAGTGATCCTAATAATTTGAATAGCTGTACTACACAACAAAAAATAAATAAATAAAATAAACCCTACAATAGGCCATATAGGCATAGGTCATATGTTAAGAATGTATTTATTCTCGACCCACTGCATGCTAGAGAAGTATGGTCAGCATACCATTTTGGCCATCTGATTTTTCCCATTCAATGAATAATAATGGTACCCAATTATGGCTGGATGTTCCCTAGGAGGACACTAGGAATCCATCTATGTTGAGTTATTACTAACAGGAGCACAAAGAGAAAAAATTACAGTGAACTGTGATATTGAACCTAGGAATTTTGGCTCAGAAGCTCCTTAACCACTGACCACCGTGCTCCTCGCCTATAGCTGTATTAACATTATTTTTAGAAGCACTGGTTGGTGAGAAAGAGACTTCAAGATACGTGTAAGACTTTTAAGTCTCAAAAGGCTGAGAGGCGATGTGAAATATTGGATACTGTTTTGAATTTTGGTAAAATATCATAATTTTGGTTTTTATGTAGTTCACCCACAAGGAATTGGATTACAATACTTAAGCAAAAGCTTTTAGTTTGAATTTAAACCTAAAGGGGTTTAGTGAAAGAACAGTCATCAGCCAGGCAAGAAGGTGAGTAATTCAGGCATCTGTGTAACCATGGCTCCTAAAAAATATATTCAAAATCAGCAGACTAAGTGAATCTCATTGAAGCCCACCTTGGATAATTTTTATAGTTTGGCAATCTTACATATAAATTATAGTATGAGCATTTCTGTAGATATCAATTAGTATTCTTAATACTTTTTTTCTTTTCTTTGTTTGTTTATTGGGGATTTACGGCACTCAACTGATGAGGTTATCAGCGCCCTCCATATTTTATGAATAAAATAAAGTTTAAGTTGATCTATCGACAAAGGCCCCATCCCGACAGACAGAGCCCACCCTCTTGTAAGTCATAAGTTAATATTTGTTCTTAATACTTTTTACTCCAATACCGCATAATTTTTCAATATAAATTTTATTTTTAAGAGACACAGCTATTGGCATTTAAAAAAGCACCCTCAAGATGAAGAAGCGTACACAAATATATCAGAACAAAGAAGAAATTCGCTTCTTCATTTTAAGTGAGCTATTTAAAATGTCAATAGCTGTAATATAATATTTATTATTAATATTATGGCCAGTGGTTCAGAAATATATATTTGTGTCTGTAGCTTTTAGTTCTTTTTTAATTTAATTTAAATTCAATTGTGTCCTCTGAGTTCTCCTTTATTATTCAAGTCATTATACTCTCTAGACCATATATTATTATATTATTTACTCTAAAAAATCATTTATCACTCATTGCTGCTTTTTTACTCTTTCTTCAAGGATATTATTTTCATTTGTTAGGTAATCAAATTGATGAGATTGTTTTTAAATGGCAGTATTGATAGATTTAAATTCTTGAACTGCTTTTTTCAACTATATAAGTTCCATTTCCAATTCTACTTTCAGATCCCTTGACAAGCCCTAAAATAATACTTCAATCTCTGATTTTATTTTTTGTTTTTTCCTGAGATATTGCAGTACATTGTGATAAAGGTTGTTTAGATCTAATGTGCACCTCCTACACAATAGATAAATGGTATATAAACAGACCATATATATAATTCTTAGATAATTTGGAAATAATTTTGCTCTAAAAATAGTAAACATATATGTTACTCTATTATAAACCAAGGACATGGGTATTTCTGATGTAGGGTTATATTTTTTTACTCAGATTTAAGATGTTTTTTCATTCAATTAAAGCCACTATCACTTACACAATAATCACTTTCTTTTGGGAAATAATGAAAAAAAAGCCAGCTAGTAGTCAGTTTACTTTAATGGCAAGATTTCAACTACCTTAAAATGAAGAAGTTAATTAAAAATAAGTTAATTGAAAATAAGCTTTTTGACAAAAGGTATTTTCAAAATTCAGTTTAAAAAATTAGACATAGACATCATCTGTTAACAATATTTAATGTTAACAATACATAAGTTGTATTATTTATATTATGAAAAGCGTTGTAATGTTAATTTTATATAATATGAGTATGATAAGTGAAATTATATATATTATGTCATTTGATATTAACCAAATTTATAAGTAATAAGTATCAGTATTATGCACGAGGTTTTTACTATACTTCTCCTGTAACAAAGGCATATAACTGATTATGAGTAGCACAAGTAGCTTAGTCTAGGTGATTTATTTGGGCTCAGAAGCATAGTGCTGTGGGTTTGAGTGCAGCAAAGGGCAAGCTTTTACAAGGTTGTTTACAATAGGGTGGATTCCAAAAGATATCCCGTCTCTTCTAATACTAGGAAAAATTATACAAATTTAGCAATAAAAAATAAAAATGTAAGATCAAAACAATTTAGAAATCAAATAAATATTTTTCTTATTTGCCAAATATACTAATGTTTTATTTACCTAAAAATAGTTCTTTGTAAAACCACTATAACCTCACAAAACAAAAGCATGGCTTCCTATAGTTTGGACATCTTACCTTCGAATCCTTCAGAAACTACTTGTCTGAAACATGATTAATAAACCTCTTTAAAAATTCGCTAGGTGAATAAACTTAGAAAAATATATTGTTCTTTTCAAACACTGCAGAAAACCGACAAACAAAAAAAAAAACTGGTTGATAAATTCACCACAGAGGAATTATTACAAGAGAGTTCTATATTAAAACAATGCTTTTCATATTTGCAATGTTCCATGACAAAAACAATCTTCAAATGTTTTTCTAATTTGCTTTGTTTTTTAATTTCAGAAAGATAATCCAATTCACTTGTCAAGTAAATAAAATTTATTTAAACTAGAAACAGTAAATTCAAGGGAATAGAATAAAAAATCTAAACTGTCTCAGGCAGGACTTGAACCTGGATCTCCTACTATCTGGGCGGGCATACTATCCATTACACCACCAAGACTAGCCAGATAAGTTATTAAATTCTCAGCACTACTACTGAGAGTCCCTCTCTCATCTGAGAAAAACAATTATATCGTCTTATGAACAAAGGAGCTGACATTTTCTAGCTATTTATTCAACTCTCGTTACTTACTTTTAATTTATTTTTATAAATATTATTTTTGTTGTGGTATTTAATGCCACATTAATTCTAACAATAAATACAAGGGAATACAAAATCTAATAGATGTCCTGTCTCAGCCAGGACTTGAACCTGGATCGCCTGCTATCCATTACACCACTGAGACTAGCCAGATAAGTTATTATATTCCCAGCACTACTAACGATAAATAAAATAATAAATAGCTTGGCAATGTTGGCTCCTTGGAGCATAAGACTATGTATTTGTCTCAGAGGCTTAGACTCTCGGTAGTAGTGCTGGGAATTTAATAACTTATCTGGCTAGTCTCGGAGGTGTAATGGATAGCATGCCCGCCCTGATAGCAGGAGATCCAGGTTCGAGTCCTGGCTGAGTCAGTTTAAATTTTGTATTCGATTCCCTTGCAATTATTGTATAAATTAATGTGGGATTAAATACCACAACAAAAATAGTATTTATTTGTAAATTGTTCATTTCATCTAATTTATGCTCCATGAGTCATTATTATTATTAACTTATTAATATTTTTTCACCCACCAAAACTTATCCACATTTTTATAGTAATTCAGTCAAAAATAGTATAACTATCAAGATATCCTATTTATACAGAATTCATAGAAATATTCATAAATTATCAGACTAAATTGAATAATAGACAATATTTTAATTAATTTTAATGATAAAAAAAAGGATATTAGTATTAAATTTAATTTTTAAATATTTATTTTCTAAATTTTTAAATAAGGTGCACTGTAACGACATCTCAACTATGAGGGTTGAGCACTTCTCTCCTTGCAATAGGCCAAGAATCAGATTCTGCAGCATGAACTTCTCCCTTTATATCCCTTTTAATTTTTTTAATTCAAATTATCCATTAATTCTTATTCATGTTTATCTTTAATGAAACTTGGCAAATCTGTTTAGTTTACACAATTCCTATGACACAAATTTTTTATCAGGATAGGTTTCGCATGTGTTTTTCCTAAGATTGTGATTTGTGTTGTAATTGGCAATTTGATGTATTAGAATATTTTTTTTTAAGATACCTGAAAATAGCAGAATAGCGGAAACACACTTTATTAGTTAAATAAATTTTTGTAAGACTGTGACTAAAAATTAAATGTAAAGTTACCTATGAGAGCAGAAAGGAGTATATTGAAATCCTCATCTTCTGTCCAAGAAGTAGATGAAATTAAAAGTGCTGGTCTATTTTCCTTAAGTTCTACTGATCCGTCCTCTCGTAACTGAGTAAAAAGTGTAGAGTATGCAGCCCCCCCCAGAACAGGATATCTACATCAGAATATGAGTTTTATTAGATTTATATGATACTAAATTAAGGGTATCTAGATAAATAACTTATCAATCGACAATAATAATAGTAAACTAAAGAAATAATAATAATAAAAAATTAAAATTTCAAAGAGCTCTTGTCCTAATAATGATTTTTTTTGTATCAATTATATAACTATAAAAAAATCAGTGGTTGCCATGCATTTAAATAAGGAAAAGAAAAAAAATAACTAAAGAAAATTAACTATATTATGTGTGAGTGGAGTGTGAGTGCAAGTGTATCGTTAAAAAAAAAAAAAAAAAGAACAGAAATAACAAAGCCAAATTGGCATGTTAAGAGAAAAGCAGAGAAAAGTGAGAAAGTAATTATTTTTAAAAAAGTTTTCTATATTGTAAATTAAGGAATGTTTTACCAAAAGGAGATTTTTAAGAAAATATTTCACAATTTGTTTTAACAATAGTGTTATTGAGCGCTTTCCTTATTCTTTACTCCCAGACAGTCAAGAACCAGAATTAGTGACTTTACTTTTTACTCTCATTACTTTAACTAACTTTTAAGATAAAATTAGATGTCTTACTTATATCCATCTTTAAAAAACATTTAATGTCTATTTAGTTTTATTTTACAGTAAATATTCATTAGAACACTTTTTAAATTGCAGTATATATACATATATAT